>OX243823.1:17233012-17283019 GCA_945859605.1 Lumbricus rubellus
CGCACCTACAAGAAGAAGGAGGAGGAGGAGGAGGAGGAGGAGGAGGAGGTGGAGGAGCACAAGGAGGAAGAAACAGAAGAAGATAGGAGAAGGTGGAGGAGGAATTAAGTGGATAGGAGCAAAGACAACGTACCGAGTGGTGGTGGTGGTGGTGGTGGTGGTGGTGGTGGTGGTGGTGGTGGTGATGATGATGATGATGATGATGATGATGATGATGATGATGATGATGATGATGATGATGATGATGATGATGATGGTGATGGTGATGGTGATGGTGATGGTGATGATGGTGGCGGTGGCAGTCACGGTCACGGTGACGATGACGACGACGATGGAAGAATAAAACGAGAACAGGACAGAACAAAGGGAAAGAGGAAGAGGAGAAAATAGAAATTAAGAGGAAGAGGAGGTTATAAGGAGGAGGTTAAGGAGGAGGAGGAGGAGAAGACAGAGAAGGAGGAGAAAAAGGAGAGTAGCAGATGGAGGCAGAGGATGAAGATCATACAGCCGCAGATGAATAGACACTCGATGATCATATCTGATATTAAAGCAGGTTACCGATCTAATCCTGATGATCACTGACAAATAACGACGCTGCTAACAATTAACGACAATGTCTTCCTCAATAAATACGATTCAGACGATAACGATAAGAGATACAACTTAGTTTACCTTCGCGATGCCCTTCACGGTCGTGTCGACATTGAGGCTGGGGTCAGCGCGCATGCGATCTGCGATCTGTTTGAGAGTTGACTCGGTGGCCTTGAGGAAGAATGCCTCTGTAACACCTCCTTTCAGCACTCCAATACTAATGTTCTTGCGATCGGAAAGATCCTTAATCGAAGAGATAGGAGTTGAGATACTGCTTCCGCCATCTTGTGTCTTCAGCATAACGACGGCTGACGAGAAGGTCCTGAATGGGTCAGTGAAAGCAATGACCTCGGACCTCTCTGGAGAAATCGTCAGCGCTGCTGCCGCTAAATCGGCTTTCTACAAGAAGAAGACCATAGTTCGAGGGTACGTATGGTACGTATTTTATTCTTTGAAAGGTACGTACGTATTTTAACGTACCTTATTGAAGGGCAGTGTTTAATCTAGTCCCCGTCCTCTGGGGGGGGGGAATCCAGATTTCTGGGGGGGAGAGACAATCGAGCGTCCGGAGGACGGTCGCCGAGGCGCGCAGCGCCGAGAGGGGGAGGGGTGTGGGGAGGGGGATGTGCCCCCTCCCCACCCGAAACTTTTTGAATTTCCACATTGCAATTGGTAGCATTTTAGGCTGTCATCTTAGCAAAATAACTACTTTTTCAGTGCTGATAGGAGTGGCCTAGGACTTCAATAAATACACTATAAATTACAAAACTAACCATAATAATTTCTTTTTGAATTTTCACATTGTAACGGTACCCTTTTAAAATGTAATTTTAGCAAAATAACTGAATTTTTCAGAAAGCTTACTGATAAAAGAGGGTGGGGAGGGGTATTTGACCCCTCCCCACCAGAAACTTTTTGAATTTCCACAATGCAATGGTATCATTTTAATCTGTCATCTTAACAAAATAATTGTACTTTTTCAGTGCTGATAAGAGTGGCCTAAGACTTTAATAAATAAAGGCTATGCTTACAAAAATTAATTTTTGGGAGTTTCCACATTGTAATGGTACCCTTTTAAGCTGCAATTTAAGCAAAATTGCTCAATTATTTCAGTACTGATAAAAAGAGTGTCTTAGTATTTCGATATAATATTATATATTATAATTACAATAATAATTTCCTTCAGAGGCTCAGTTCTGCTGTTGCTGGGTTATTATAATGAATGACTGGAGACCTGAGTAATCAGACAATAAGCTGACTTTCCAGCACTGAAGCAGCTTATCCCTGTTTCCCAAGATGGTCCTGAATTGCTAACCAGGATGCACTGCAGAATTCAGAACAAATGGTACACAAACCAACCAAGAACTAATAAACTACAGGTACCAAAATCTGGAAGCCTTGCAGTAATGATGTTATCTTACTAGGTGTTCAAAGACCAAAACATTTTAAATTTGTCAGTTTGAAATTTGAAAGAAAGCATTAGAGAGAAGCCATTTAGTTGTAAAAAAATGGTGTTTGTACAAATATTTTCAGTAAGTTATACTCAGTGCAACAAGATTGTATGATTTGTATCATATATTATAATAGTAAATAATAACATTATAAACATATAAACTATTAACTATAATATTAAATATATTGTTATCATATATAAATAATATCGCAGTATATTATAACAGTTCATGCAATACAATGATGCAAACAGCAACTAAAAATTATCATGATTTTGTCGAATGCTTCTGGAGGGGATGTCATCTCTGTTTTTAGTTGGATAAAAAATAGTATTTGTACAATTATCTACAGTAAATTATACTCCTTGTAATATGATAGTATCATGTACTATATTGGTAAATAATAGCTTTATTTATAATCATATAATAGTAAATAATATCACGGTATATTATAACACTTCATGTAAAATAATGATGCAAACAGCAACTAAAAACTATTATCATTTTGTCAAATTTTTCTGGGGGGGGAAATGTCAATCCTGGGAGGGGAACTTTCCCCCCCAGAGACGTCTAGATTAAACACTGATTGAAGGGTAGGGGAAGTAGGGGCGAGACGGACCCCGTAACGGACTTCTGGTTTTAAGACAGCATAAACGTGCTTCACGGACAAAAATTTTTTGTTACTCGTAGCTTATACAGTAACGTAGCTAAGGGCAACACAAATTTAATTGCATCCCTTTTTGATAATAAGATTTTTTAAATTAAAAAATTTAGTTGTAATGGTCCATCTTGCTCCCACTATGGGGCAAGATGGACCAGTCTAATAAATCATGCCCCACGCATCATGCTTTCATCGTAGCATGTTCTGATCACAAGTAGAATACTAGTTTTATGCACAAATGTGATCGTCTAAAAAGTAAAACATTAAGAATAACGCATAAGTTACATTTGAGTATATTTTGAAATTTCAGCGGGTTTTAGTGGTCCATCTTGCCCCCATGGTGGAACAAGATAAACCACTACAATCGTGTTTTTCGGGTTAATTGCCATTAATATTGTATCCAAAAATTATTGTTATAGTAACAATAACATAATAATTAACTAACATGTGAAATCGGATGAAAAAAGTCGAACCACATGAAAAATTCACACACACGGGGCAAGATGGATCACAGGGTCCGTCTTGCCCCGTCGGTGACTGATCCAACTAGCCCCCATGGGTATGGTATACACTTTTCACCAATTCAATATTAAATCTGCTGGGTATCCTGCCAATATTGGATTCGTTAATACCGCAGAAAAGGATGTTTAACCAGATATACTTATATAAAAAGCCTGTCACAATGTGGAATTGAATACTTAGCAAATAAGTGTTTCCTGAAAATAAGATCGGGCAGGTCGAAAATCAATTTTTCATCATAAAAAATGAGAAAATGAGGTTTCGGTCGTTTAGTTTGGACAAATCACCCCAGCGCCAACATTATTACAGTATTTAAAGTTCATTCGGAAGGTGGCGACATCATAGATACCTTATATTGACGGGATCCATCATGCCCCAAGGGTCCATCTCGCCCCTACTTCCCCTACGTAAAAGGTGTGAAAGGTACGGTATACAATACTTAACCGTGGCACATGGATTATTGATTAGTCATGGTGCAACATACTCATTTACAAGTATTAAAGCCTTCAAATGTTATATAATCACAAAAAATCACCTCAGGCCGTTCACAAGTCAAAAACTTATAAAGTCTGAATGATGTAGGCTAAAATTGCTAAATATACGATGTTTGCATGTTTGTTTGCATGCGCCAATAAGTAAGTAATTTAATATCGGTGAAGCGTCAAAACACTGACATATAATAATACTCAGAAATAAAATACGCGTATGGTACGCGTATTTTATTATTTGAAAGGTACGCAAGTATTATACGCTTACCTTATATAAGGTACGCGTACGCATCGAACTATGAAGAAGACAGAGGTGGATGGACATGTAATGGCGTAATGCAGGACGACCACGATTGCAATTGCCTTAGCATCGTCAATTGCCTTAGCCTGTCATACATAAACATGTACACATAGGCGTACGAGGCGGGGGTCTGGGGCACTGGGGGGGGGGAATGGCCCCCAAATTTCGGGCAAGTCTTGTTTTTCGGGCAAACACAACCCCGACCACTAAACAAATGCGGGGGCACGTCCCATGGCAGTTTTAAATGGGGAGGCCATGGCCGGATTGCCTCCCCCTGGGTTCGCCCTTGATGTCACCTGCTGAGACTCTCCTTAATTCCTTCTCTATATACCTCTGCTTCTGTCTCGGATTATATATCGGATAGCCTATAATATTATCTCTCCTCGATCTGCTCCTCTGCGTGCTTCTGTCTTTCTATCTGTCTCTGTCTCTGTCTGTCTGTCTGTCTGTCTCTCTCTCTCTTTCTGATTATGTTTCTGTCTCACATCATTTCCTGTAGGGACCTATACCATTCGATTGTCTTAAAATGTCTTTCCCCAAAAGCGCTAAAAGCTAAAAAAGAAGCTCTTCCGCCTGATCAAGGTCTCGTGCTTTCGATGTCCTAAGTGTCGCTGAGTTATTTCTCCTGAGCGGGCGCTATATAAATCCGTGAATACGATTGCAGCTACGGTGATTGTGTCCGTGTTGGTCTCTCCTCCCTATCAGAGCCGGATTAAGGCATGTTCAACATGTTCCGCGAAACAGGGGCCCCACACTTTAGGGGCCCCCACAAATGTGTGAAAAAAAATTTCAGCAAATTTCTGGCACACGACTATTTTCGGTGGATGACTAAAAAAAAGGTCATCAACTTTTAGGGCGGATGAAATGGTACCATTTTCCCGAAAAATTTTAACAATTTTCCGCAAAAAATTCCCGAAGAGGGCCCCCACAAAAACTCCCGAACAGGGCCCCGACATTGCTTAATCCGGCCCTGCTCCCTATGCAGAGTCTCGTTGCAAATGGGTGAGCGATCAGCAGTTATAATTTTATATTATAGGCTATATACATAATATCTATTATATTATAATTATAGATATCAGGGTGGCTCAAAAAAATACCCCACCGGATAAAATGCAATATCTTCGCAGCCTATTGATATTTTTCTACGAAAATTTCCCAATTTGTAGGGGAATGCATTTCCAACAATCCCTGAAAGTTTCACTTTAAAATTGTCATGTTTGCAAAAGTTACAGCTGTTTAAACTTTCAATTCCGTTTTTTCGAATTTCCGCAGAAAATTAACGTCATTTGTTGATTCCCATGTCAAATATTATCACCTTTCACTACCACCTCAGAAATCCGTTTTACAGTTTATCGTAAAGTATGATGGTAGTGTACATTCCCTGCTTTAATACGAGCTCGAATTCTTTTTGTGAAACTCGGTATGGGCTTGTTGATTGACTCCTCCGGCAACTGATCCCACATTACCAGCAAGACTTCCTTAAGTTAGCCAATGTTCTCCAACTTGGGATGAAATGTCTTGCATCGTTCCAGCATAGCTTCCCAGTCGTAATAAACAAAAGGGTTAAGGTCTGGCGAGTTTGATGGTCATTCACCTGTGCCAATATATTTACCGCAGTTGATGGCAATAAGATAGCATCATCATTATCAACCCTGCCGTGCGATCAAGCAGGCGCACCGTCCTGCTGGAAAATAAACCAAATGTTAGAACATGCCTTCAGTGTTCAATGAGTCTGGGTAGCAGAGTTCAACGGTAAGTTTGACATTTAGCCAACTGAATGGGATAAAGTGCAGTCTTTCCTTGCAGCCGTAACACACGCCAGCAGATTTGACGCCGAAACCATGATGTGCTTTGCAAACTTTACCCTTGCGACTACCAAGCGAATTTCGTGAACATCGCGCTTTTTTCCGTCAGACCAAACGACCACTGTCTTTCTGTCTCTCTTTCGACATCTGACTTTTGCTACATAATCACGTCTACAGATAGCCTTCAATGTGCTCAGGCTCCACTTTTCACTGGGTATTTTGCTATGATCTTGCAATACCCCAGCCTCTGATCAGGCAACGCCCGAGTTCCCACTTTATCATCTGCAGAAACTTTGCCCATGACGTTGAGTACGGATTCACAAATTGAGACCTTAATATATAAAATATCACCTAATACTACCAGATTGCTTCATAAACAGCTTATTTACAGCTCTTAGTGAGGTCATAAGACATCATCATCACTTTATGTGTTGAAATTTGCAAAAAAATCTTAAAGAAATCACAGGTATTGGAAAGTGATTCTGCGAAAATTCGAAAAAATGAAAAACTGTTTTTGCACAGCTGTAACTTCTGAAGTACTGCAGATTCATTATTGAGATTTTCAGGGATTGTTGCAAATTCTCTCCTCTACAAATCCTGTTATTTTCATAGAATAAGCTCGGTTGGTTGCGGAGATATTGCATTTTTGCTGGTGGGGTACTTTTTTTTGAGCCACCCTGTATATCACAGTCAAACACAAACAGATCCTTTATATATATATATATATATATATATATATATATATATAGGGGCCTACCTATGGCGCCTGGGTTATGCGGTCCAGGTATCTTAACATTATTGACCGGTCCTGGATATACACGTCCTCGTGAGAGGGGTTCGAATCCTACTCGATATATAGGTCCCCCAAACTTCAGCTGGAATCGGATCTATATACATTCATTAAGATGTAGTGAAAAAAGAGAATTGCAATAAGGCGTAAAAAAATGTTGTGTTTCCGGTAACCCGACCGACCCATTTTTACGGCCGCGACTCAAATATTAAAAAAAAACATTATTAAAAAAATGTTAATAAAAAAATTAAATTTTTTTTAATTAACATTTTTTAAACATTTGTATTGTAAGTAACATAAAATACGTCAACAAAATGAAATTAATAGGGCTGTTTCTAGATCAGTTTTAGGTGCAGACAGTCGATCGGGAATAGGCAGTTTATACTTGCTTTAGAACATGGGCGCCGGCAGAAATTTTTGCAGGAGGAGGCAAAACACGATGGTCAACGTTAAAAAAAATTTTAGCAGAAGGGCAACAAATGCAAAGCGGGAAGTTAAGAACATGCATGTGTATTTTTTACAGAGGTTTCTTGATGTAAATTTTTCAGTTTCACTTTTTTTAATTTCTAATATGAATTGCTTCTTTTTGCAAGGAAATTTGTTTTTAAAAAATCGAAAAGTATTAGTTAAAAGTAGGCTTTTTAATTCTCTAATATGAAGAAATTTGTTATAAACCCCAAAAGTAGTCGTGAGAAAATAGGTTTCAATTTTCCAGGGGGGGGGGCAAGTGCCCCCTTGCCTCTATGTGCGGGCGCCCATGCTTTAGAACACGTACTTTGTTTCAGCGTGCAAAAAAGACTAGTGGGTATACTTTTTCGACAGTCAGTATTAGCCTAGTCACTGCATAAAAATATTTTACCAAAATAAAAATATTTTTCTACCTACCCAATTTTTTTAGCTGTTACCGGAAACACAATATTTTTTAGGTCTAAGCCCTGGTGCTGGGAAGTTGCAATATGATCTAAGGAGTTCTTGTGAAAACAGTGAAATATAGGGCTAGTTTGAATTTATTCAATATTTAAGAGGTGCCCAACGATAACATAAAAATATTCATACAAGTAGTCTTTATCACCAAGCGTTTGTTAGGTAATAAAATAGCAACTGAATATTTAATTGCCTTTGGTTGTCAAGGCTGGTGCAGTTGGTGAGATCATGCGTCTTTTGCAAATACTACTTGGTAGACCATTACATTGGTTTATTTGTATGCTGCATGCCAACGAATAGACTCTGCTGCATCTAATTGAAAAGCTAAATTTGACACACAGGGTCCAACATTATTTTCAGTAAACATAGGCAAATCTATAGGAAACTGTTATTCATTAGACCTGCCTCCTGGACATGAGTTAGAGAACTGTTCACATATTAAAGGAATCGAATTAAGTACCGATCAGCAGTCCATCGGGGTGACGCGCGTCTTATTGGGGGGAGGGGTTCACCTAGTCCGACCGTGTATTCCAATTATATGCGCGAGGTTCTGCACTGGCTTCCTTTCCTGCAGCGCATCTAATTTAGAATTGCATATTTGGTGTGGCTATGCTTGTCAGGCTGGGCACCCTCTTATCTGTGTGAGCTTTGCCTCCCCTTTTCCATTTGCATTATTATGCCGCCGCGCACTGCGCTCTGCTGTCTATGGTGAATTAATGGTTCCTTTCACTCACTTTGCAACAATGCACAGGCGTTCGTTCTCTGTCGTTTGTCCAACAACTTAGAATGGACTTCCTTAATTATTTGACTATGCTACTAATTGCTACACCTCCAAAGCTGTTCTAAATTTCTTAACATTATTGACCGATCCTGTATATACAGGTCCTCGTGAGAGGGGTTCGAATCCTACTCGATATATAGGCTAGGCCCCCAAACTTCAGCTGTAATCTGTTCTACACGGTGTCCCAATTGAACTGATACCCTTTTTGTTTTGGAGATATCCTTGTCAATTCTAAATGAAACTCTATAAAATTTCAGAAAATGTAAGAGGGATAAATTATCAATGTTTGCAGAAAATTGTATCCAATTTTGCCAACAGAGTCCTAAGTTATGCACATTCAAATTTGGGCAACGGAAATTTTAAGTTTCCAACATGTAAAAGATAGGAAATTATTGCTTGCAACTGCACACCTTATTTATTAAATTAACAAATGTTACGTCATGTTTCAGTCATTTCCATGATAAAGGACAATAATAAAAATGGTTTTCAGCAAAGATGATTTGAGTTTAATAAAAAAATTAATAGAAGAAAAACATTACGGTGCAAAATGTTTTTAAAGGAATTTCCTAACAGAAACTGGCTCATCGCAGCCTTATGAAACTCGCATGCGTGACGTTGACCAGTGACCACTTCGAACAGCGAAATGTGGAAGAATGGAATCGTTTTGATCTACCCGCCCCCCCCCCCCCCGGAAACTAGATTTGCATCAATCATCGCATTTATTGCACTAAAAAATCAGAAAAATCATCCCGCTTCTTGTTTTGGTCTGAAGATTTCCATCCGTCATCCCACTTCGTGGTTTGTTATCAATATTTTAATCGGAAAAAAATAATAGCCTCGAAGCCATTTCTCCATGTAACTTCAGCGGCGATTTAGTATTTTTATTAGAGATTAAAATATTGATAACAAACCACGAAGTGGGATAACGGATGAAAATCTTCAGACCAAAACCGGAAGCGGGATGATTTTTCTGATATTTTTAGTGCAATAAATACGATGATTGATGCAAATTACAGTTTTCAGGGGGGTAATGTTTAGGAGTGGGTAATCTGAAACCTTTACACCGGTCCTGCGAACAATTCATGGATGTCGTTGAAATTCAGCATGTAGGCTAGCCTTTGACTTGGCTAATATATATTATGAAAGTTGTGATGCGAGTTATTAGAGCTGCCGATCGGAACAGAAGACGAGTTCCGCTTCTTGACAGCATCCCAAAGTTAGATCTACTTTGTTGTAACATCATGCGAGAAAAAGAAACCTTATTTTATGTTTCCAGGATAAACTCGTTGATCCTTCCCGCAATTAGGCTATCTGCATCAACCAGTCGACGCTTTCGTCACAGTTTAATTCACGGACGTTCGTCGTGTGGTTGTTTATCTTCGACAAAACACGGATCAGACACTTTGAATTGGCATCACCCTTGCTTCGCCTGGACTTAGCGTTTTTCACGGAATCCTGACTATTCTGATTATCCACTCATCACGTGCCTATTTATTAGGACAAACTGCTTCATTAGATTGGCGAGATTAGGCTTACAATTATCTGTAGTCGCGTAGATAACGAATGTGATAGGTCTACATCTAGAAGTCACAAGCATGTGTGCACATTGATAGCAGTCACACCATGCATAATTGGTTTACTATCAAAACCGCACACCAAACCGCGCACTCAAAACCGCGATTTTCAAAACCGCGCTTGCCTCATAACCGCGTTGATCATGACCGCGCATTGATAGACAGATGTCGTGATATTAGTACATGGACCTACATACATAGAATTACATGCATACATACATACATACATACATACATACATACATACATACATACATACATACATACATACATACATACATACATACATACATACATACATACATACATACATACATACGCTTCGGCGTGAAACTCCGATGCAGTGTCCGCTCTGCATCGGTAGCGCCTCTGAGTAGAGAGAGCTTGAAGGGGCGCTATAACAAGTGCACATACATACATACATACATACATACATACATACATACATACATACATACATACATACAAACATACATACATAGGCCTACATACATACATACGTACATGCATGCATGCATGCATGCATTGCATACATACATACATGCAAACAAACATACATACATACAAACATACATACATACATACATACATACATACATACGTACATGCATGCATGCATTCATACATACATACATACATACTAGTGTGGTCCTTAGTAGTACAGGAAAAAATAAATGTTTGATTTGTTTTGTTTGAACCCCTCAGATACATAGGTTCCAATTAGTACAGAATCATCTCCAGTCAAATTGTAGGTGAATATTTTAATATTTAGAGGTAGCTCACGAAACTTTAATTTTCATTGATTTCTGCAAAACCATGAATTTTATATACAAATTAGATATACCATTATACATCTTAGCAAACTTCAGCCAGGACTGGTAACAAAGTTTGCCACCTTATTTGTAGAGAGTCTATAGGAAGCTTGATTACAGTCCTTCAGCAGAGTTCCTATCATGCAATTGTCTATGAATTGCATGGCAACGATCTTGAAGTAAAGATGTCTTTTCTGCAAGTTGGAAACAGTCGACGATGTTCATGGACGACCTGAAGCAAATACTGTTTTTAATTTTCTTTTTTTCGTGATAATGCTGTTGTACTCCTCAATGAGGGCAACACCTCTTTCAGCATTGTCATTGACAACCCTCAGATGTTCAACAGTCTTGATGGCATCCTTATAATCATCTTGCTGTGGCCATAAGTCCTGAAGGCAATTCAGAAATCCAGCCGAAATGCCAAGCCTGCCGGCAGAAGAAATTCATTGTATTTGTTGTCACGAAGTCTTCAATTCGCATGTTTTGACATTTTCCTCATTTCAATTTTGGCGCGTTTGTCAGGTTCTTCTGTACCTTTCTTTCCATTTATTGCCTTTACAATTGCTCGTGTGTATTCAACAGACACTGATGCATCAAAAAAGGCAAAGCCGACGAGTTCTTCACTCAGGTACCATAGGTGATCAGCAAATTTCTTTTGCGCACGATTCGATCGACTGCGGAGTAGGTCTACAGCTTAGCTGCTTAGTGGTTAGGACAATATTCATGGCACTTTTTACCTATAGAAAAAAATTTCCTTGAGAATTTTTGCACTCGTGTTATTCCACGAGACTTATAGCTACATGCAAGCCTTTATCTCGATTGTGTGTAAAAGAAAATGTAGCCTTTATGAACGAATCTGATTCTTCAGTGCATAGTGTCACGCATTAGCACGTAAGGGATTAACTTGTTGCTACAACAATGACTGCAGCCCCCTATAGTTGCGCTGGTGCACAGTAACGTAACTAGGATTTTTTCGCTTTTGGAGTGGGGGACTGAGTCTTGAACATAACGAGTGCGGTAGCATAGGCCTATTTAGCCATAATCATGCAACGGCTTGATTAAAATTCTTTTGGGAGGCTTCAGATTCGTTTGGGGGGTTTAAACCTCAACCCAACGCTAATTACGTCCCTGCTTGTGCAATAGACTCAAAGCTATGCAATTTTTATATTGTTCATGTAATAAGGAGGTTTGCTAGTAGATTTAACTTTTGCACCGATACAAGTTTCCAGCAGTAGGCGTACGCGGAAGTAGCCATACAATACTGTTACATGCTTAGGCCCTACTGTTCCAAGTTAAACTCATAATAATTATTATCTACTATTTAACGAGATCAGGACGTAGGAAATTGAGCTTCTGATAAACTGCGATCAAATGTAGGCTACTTGATGCTTTTGAAATTCTCTCATTATCTCTTTCACGCAGTAGGATATACGGAAAACTGGTAAAGATTGCAAAACATTCAAACCCGTTTTGCTTTTTGAAAACTATGAAATTGCATGATTGTTATTCTACAGGTTGGTAAAAAAGGTTTTTGCCAATTTTGTGCCAATTTCTTGGCCAGAATTAAGAATATTTGAAACACAGCTTACAGAGTCAAATGCATTTCATATTGACGAAATTTGACCAAAATATTCTTAACAGAGCAAAAGTTGTGTCACATTTAGTCAATCCACCTACTGATGTTTGACGATTCAAACCATAACCCAGCAAAAGTTTAAAAAGCGATTAATACGGATGATTTTCAGGCCTTTGTAGCCTACATGGTTCATCAGCAGCATCAGCTAATCAACCCTTAATTATTAGCTGGTTAGACACAGGGCCTATACATGTACGAAGGCTCGAACATATTCCAAAATCACCTCACTTGTAGGCTAAATTTGTAAGTATTTTCAATATCATCAAACTGGATTAATTTGTCTCGATTCGACAAACTGAGGCGAAGCCATTCATTTTGTTGCAGTCTGCACTTAACACTTCGAAATCGAGTTTTAAGCTTAAAAGGTCAAATCATCAAAATCAGTTTGACAATTTTAACATTTAGGCTACTGTTCTACTGGCAAAAGGTATTGAACCTTCCACACAATCATGGGCGCCCGCAGAAATTTTTGCAGGGGGGCAAAAACATTTCGATGATCACAGTTACCGTAAATATATTAGTAACAAGAGCTTGAAAAATGCAAACCTGGAAATTAAGAGCACGAGTATTTTTCAACGAGGTTTCTTAATGCAAAATTTTCAGTTTCGTTTTGTGTATCGGCTTTGACATGAATAGTTTCTTTAGTGCGAAGAATTTTATTTTAAAAGTAGATGTTAAAAGTGGGTTCCTGAAGCGGCGCTGTAATGTTATAAGTTCATTGAATGAAAACTTAAGTGAAGAAATAGGTGTCAGCTTTCAAGGTGCAAGTGTTCCTTCTATTGATACTTAATTTTGTGCAGTTGTGAAAGGTTGCATGACAGCCAGGCCCGGATTAACCCCTCGGGGGGTCCGCCGCCATATTTTCAGGGGGCCCCTAATTTACCATTACCTTCCGTCACCACACTCCACGGGCCCATTGAGACAAACAAATAGCAGGGAAGCCATAATATTAATAATCTGCAGCCATACCTTTATATAGGCCTACATGATTCGATTGACCCAGGAGAGCTCGCCATCTTTTCGCAGCAGCTGAAGGTTTTTCTTACTGCTTGCTCATCATCACAAATGCCGACATTTCCAGTATCGGAATTTGTTACGCATTCATGTTGAGAAACCAAACTGAAGAAGGCTCAGCTTTTAACCACCTCGACAACTTACATTTATTTTAGGCCTTCCCTATAGCAGACGCCTAGCATAATCAGAGTTTCGCGTTTATTAAATCCTCTGTAGTCTTGTACACTCGGGTCGTGGACACCAACACCACCGCTGACCGCAATAGAAGCCTCACGCTCGGGTCTCCATGTAGCCTAAACTGATCTAGACTTCCACTCGGACACACTACGTACCATTATATATTATATTTCACAGCTGTCGTAGGCTATAGGTTGATATTATGATATACTGCAGGTCACATTCCTCCTCAGAAGACGAGTGACCACCTCCACTACGGGCCTACGGGTTTGGCAAAATATAATCTGTTATTGACCAGTTTACAGTAGTTGTGATTTTCAGTGGAATGCAAGCCCGTATGCATAGAGTAGCCTATGGTCTCGGGCATCCATGATTCGCCCAATTTATCATCCTACAAGTCAGAGCCAGCTTTGGTCGGCTTTAGACAGAGAAACATAATTTCAATTGGCGCCATTTTGATACTATTAGCGGTTCTTTCCTAAAGGTAGGGTGACTACGCCTCTGCCTTGGCTGCACAACTTTCAGCGATAATTTCCTCTCCCCTCTTCAGGATCGTCCCTCCCTGATGTCAAAATTTGATGAGTCACCGTGGCATGCAGGGAGTGCGTGAAACATATAGGCCTAATACGGAGTTCTAGTTATACGAAAGTGAGTGAGAAGTTCAGAGGCACTGACAAATGGCAATTTACAGTTCACTCTTCCCCTCTCTGCATCCACACTCAATTGAGATGGCCGTGATCCACGCATCCATGTAGTCTAATAGCATTCCTCTTCGACATAATTATTATAGATTGCCTTTGTAAGACTGAGCCAAAGATAACATGATACACCTTGCGCATGAATGTGCAGACCAATTACAGAGTTCAACCGAATCTCTACTTTGTCTACGTCTGTCTGTTCGTCTACATGTATGCCTGACTCTTCTTAGAAGGCCGATCTCTCCCTCTCTGTCCGCCTGTCTGTAACTCTGGCCTATCTCTTCTAAAAGTAGGCCAAATGGAATACCGACAAAATCATAAATCAGAGCTGGCACAAACATAGAGGCCAACATAAATAAAATTGTTTTTCGCCCTAGGAAGAAAACAATGACCAATGGACGCAAAATTTACACACTGTCCTTGAAGCAAATTTGAATAAATGGGAAACTGCACAATAAAAATTATTTTTTGGAGACGCGGGGGGCCCTCTGACGACGGGGGGCCCGCCGCCATGGCAGACATGGCATACTGGTTAATCCGGCCCTGATGACAGCGAGATTCCAATCAAGTAGCCCATAATCGATAGAAAAATACTATTTGCAAGGACGCCTGCCGCAGGGTTAACAGCCAATGGTCACTGTTCCAGCTTTTTACAAGATGTTGATAATGCAAGGCAGAAAATTAAGAGCATGTTTATATCTACAGAGATTTATAAACATAGATTTCTGATTCACTGTGTATCATTCGTATCCTTAGTGCTCTAATGCGAAGAAATTTGTTAAAAACCCTAAAGTAGTAGTTTAAAAGGTAGGGTAGAGTCCACAAAATTTCTGGGAGTCTATGTGGATCAACATTTAACATGGATAGATCATATAAAATGTATTTCCTCAAAAATTGCTAAAAATACTGGGATAATAGCACGTACTGCATACCTACTACCTTCCTCTATCCGTGTAAAACTATATTATTCGCTTGTGTATCCATACTTAGCATACTGTAATCTAATATGGGCATCTAACTACACTACTAGACTGCATAGACTGATAATAATCCAAAAAAGGGTCATTCGAAAAGTGGCTGGTACTACATATTTACCGCATACCAACCCATTATTTTGTGATTTTAACATATTAAAATTTGAGCAGATTCAACTCTATCAATCAGGAGAATTTATGTACCGCTTTGACCACGGTTTGCTCCCTCCTGTTTTCAAGGGATTCTTTAATCTTGCTTCTCAGATCCATTCTCATTCAACAAGAAACTCGTCAAATTACAGATGCATCTTTGCTCGCACAAATACCCGTCTTTTCTGTATTAGAGCCACTGGTCCTTCAATCTGGAATAAAATCCCTCAAGAAGTTAGGCAATCTCCATCATTATCATTGTTTAAGAAAAAGTTTCGCTCTCACCTTGTCAATAAAAGCAACATTGTGTTATGATGTAACATAGTGTTGGTCCATGTAAGCCACTCTCACACACACACACACACACACACACACACACACACACACACACACACACACACACACACACACACACACACACACACACACACACACACACACACACACACACACACACACACACACACACACACATGTCTTGCACTTGTTGATTCTTTAATATTTTTTTTCTTCTTCTTATGTAGTTAAGCGTTTACATTGTCTGATTTAGTTAAGATACCAGAAGTAGTTGTAATCATTCACTTCTTGTTAACAGCAATTGTCGGCCGTTTCATATTTCCGTTTCACATGTACGTAGGTGTCCCTATTAGCGGGGTCAGTGATCCCTTCAGGGCCCATCCTTGTGGCCATTCTCATTTGATGTGATTTGTAACTCCATAATTGTAAAAAAATTATTGTTTGGTTACAAATAAAATGATTGACTGATAAAAAATAAGTTTCAATTTTCCAGGAGGGCAAGTGCCCCCCCCCCTTGTCCCTATGTGCGGGCGCCTATACACCCAATAAGCAATCAAACCAAGCTAAAAAGCTGAAATCTTTTTTTAAAGAAAAAGTCGGTTTTTTATTTTCATTGCACCAGCAATCTCATCTATTTCCGGGTTAGGTCCGGTAGACCTTACTTCCTTTTTCTTGGAAACAGCATACTTGTAAATAGGCCTAGCCTATAACCACACATTTCCGCATATTCCCAGTTCTTTCGTCCAATAGGCTTATTGTACAATAATAATTATTTACTTAGGGGCCGTCCATAAAGTACGTCACGCTATTTTTGACCATTTTTAACCCCCTCCTCTGTCACAAACTGTCACAAGTCTCGGACCCCCCTAAAGTACGTCACACTTTCGCGGACATCCCCCCTAAAGTACGTCACACTTTCGATTTAAAAAAAATTAACACCTTATTCAAATTTAATCTAAAACACACATCACTATTAAACTGTAAAGTTTTCACTTAAAAGAACTATCACATTATTAAAATGACTTTAATAGTAGCAGTGGCGGATCCAGAACTGTTTCAAGGGGGGGGCCAAAATCTTAGATCTTGGACGAGAAAAAGGATTTTTTTCGAAAGTTCTAAAAATAGGGATCGGCCGTTGAGGAAGAAAAAAGCATCCGCCAAAAAAGTTGATGACTTTTTTTTCTAGTCATCGGTCTTTGGGTGAGGAAAAAGTAGGCCTACTTTTCATCCGCCAATAAAAGTTGATGACCTTTCTTTTAGTCGTCGGTCTTTGGCTGAGGAAAAAAGTACTTTTCATCCGCCAAAAAAAGTTGATGACCTTTTTTTAGTCCTCAACTTGAAAACCGAATGGGGGGCCACGTCCTTTACAATTTTCCGAATAGGGGGGCCAATCTCCATGACACCCATATTCGTATTGCTAATTTCAAACCAAATGGGGGCCACGTCCAATGGCAGTTTTCAATGGAGGGGGCCATGGCCGGATTGTCCCCCCTGGATCCGCCCCTGAATAGTAGAATAGTTAATTGTCAACAGTACTGTTGTCACAGTTATTCATTGAAGCAGTAACTCAATGTAGATTTCTTTGAAAGCAAAAATTGCAAAAATTAGACAAGACAATTAAATAATACACATCATTAAAATAATAAGTGTGTGACGTCACACATGGCCTGACACAAACTGTCACACTTTCTTACACCCCTACCCCCTGGAGCGTGACGTACTTTAATGACGGCCCCTTAGACTTACTATTATCTGAACCTGGCTGCAGCCTGGAAGATTGTATCAACCCAATTAAACATTTTAAGATTAAAGTCTCATTGCTAGACCTAGCCTACTAACGATTTCGTTTAAACAAGCTTATCTTAATAAAAAATGCCTGTAAATAATATTGTGCTCGACCTTTCATATCTCGTCCAACAACCTCCACCTTTTTTTCACTTCGTCGACTGTAAATGAGGCTGCAATGCTATTTGCCATTCATCATCACGTCTGTAACAGTTGCTCCTCGGATAAGTTCATAATAATTTATTATGGCTATCTAAGGTTGCTTTCGGAAAAAATTGATCACGAAATGCATAATCACCGCCTAGGCCTAGAACGCTAGATTGATGTCCACATATTAGTAGGCCAACTTATGAGCATCCGGATTGCCAATATGGGCCATGGTTTTGATTATAATATTTACAAAATCTACTTATCACAACGGTTTTTAAAAACGAATGGCTACGATTTTTTATTTTATTTCATCAGAACCAGTCAAGATAGCCTAGCCCAAAAATAAATAAAATAATAGGCTACTTGGAATTTTTTGCATCTTTGTTTTGAACTTAACCCGTTTTGGACCAAAACTTTATCAATCAAAAATTTTATGAACTATGCTGGACCTAAAAATTAATGTTTCAACGCATGTAGGGACCTACATTGTTTTTTTACAAATGTGGCGCCGCAGACCGAAATGAGCACTAAGTCGGAGATTACACATCAAGGCCTATATGCACAAGAGGGTATTAACTCTTAGGTTTAGCGTAAATCTGGCCTATTCGGGAATACTGGGTTATTTCAGTAAGCATGGGTCGAGTTGAGCGAGTTGTGCTAGGTATAACGTTATTCCAACTCACAGACAGGAGTAAGCGTGCTATTCCAATGGTGAACAACAGACAGCCGACTTTGCTGGACAGCGCGAACAATAGGTGGCCGTTGGGTAACCTCATCAAAAGCAAGAAAGCCAGGAAAATGTCAAGTGCCTGCCTGCCAATTCATTCTCTTTTGTGATATTTAATTGCCTGCCGAACCATTCTGTTTTACAGGTTTATGTGTTCTTATAATATGATAGCTATTTTATTGCAAGCATTTTTTGACTTTTTATATCTATTAGCCTACAGTGCAGATTTTATAGGACTAAGTATTCTTATTATTTTTAAATTTTCGTCCGTGGGGATGAAACGTCCAATGGATGACTCGTCCGGGTATGAAACGTTCACTGGATGAATCGTCCGGGGATGAAACGCCCTGGGATGAAACGTCCACTAGATGAAACGTCCTGGGATGAAACGTCCACTGGATGAAACGTCCTGGGTTGAAACGTCTGCTGGATGAAACGTCCTGGGATGAAACGTCGACTGGATGAATCGTCCGGGACGAACCATCCGGGGATGAATCGTCCGAGGATGAAACGTCCGGATACCGAGATTTCTCTGTGAACCCTCTTTAGGTCTTATCTGTTCACCCCACGCTGGCAACGACCGCATATAAATATCTTTCACGCACGCGCGCTCAGCTAAACCCTATTGAATTGAACTTGAACTTGTTTATTGATCCCAAGTATATCAAACAGACAATTATGCATTCATAATAGGCCTAGTACACAAAGTGATTAATTACAGTTAACAATTGCGATAGTGAAGCTTAGTGTACAATCATTACTGTGAAATGTAGGGAGCAATAGGCTACCCGAAAGGAGTGATCCCGCTACTGGGGCCTATTTACCAAAGAAAAAAATCTGATATGAGTCAGATGAGGTGGAAAATTTATATAATATAGCATAACATTTAAGCCAATTTGCCATCAGATTCTATCTACCAGAATTTATTAAAATTGGTGGAAATTTGACGAAGTTCTGATATAGGCCTAAGCAATTTTGCACAGATTTTTTAGACACGGTGTATTCGACTATTATATGGGCCATTATTGAGAAGTAGGCGAAACTTTCAAAAGTTGACTGGAAAACCAGATTTAAAAAGCTGCAGAGCTACTTCCTCATTGCTTGCGAGATAGGCTATATATAGCCTAACTTGCACAAACGACCAGGAATTGCTTGACGTCTGTTTCTGCACGAAACACATCAGATACATCTGTCGGCTGCTCTATTTCTTTTGCTGTCAGACTACTACAGATCATACGACCGAATATGTCGGATGACAAAAGAGGAGTTTCCTCAACATTTGGCGCTGCGTCATCGGGGGTAAACTGATCTTTATTAGTAGAGTTAACATACTGGACAACGTAGGCCTAACCTGACAGTGAGACCGTAGGCAGAGACTATGTCTATAACTTAGGTGTAGTGGCGGCGCCATGGTTTCTGTTTGTTTGGGGGCTGAAGCCCTAAGTCCTTCCTTCCTGCCATGGGCGCAACTATAGAACATTTTCTTTGAGGGTGCTCATAATTATTGCAAGCGCCGAAGGCGTGAAGCTGCGAGGGCCGAAAGCACAAAGCCCGTACCGGTTAAGGGGTCAGAGGGAGCGTCGTAAGGTCTCCAGCGGGATCTGGGGCGGAGGGTATCCTATCATTTGGTCGAAAGTCATTTGGTCGAAATCATTTGGTCGAAATCATTTGGTCGAAATCATTTGGTCGACGATCAAAAAGTCGAACGATCAAAAAGTCGAATGATCGTTTGGTCGACAATCAAAAAGTCGAACGATCAATAGATCGACAATCAAAAGGTCGACAATCGAAAGGTCGAAAATCAAAAGATCGACATTCAAAATGAAGCATGTTTAAGAGAATTCCGACAATTTTACTACAAGTGCGCACACTCAAACATACATACACACACTCCGACACACACTCACATACACACTTGAACCACGATCAGTCTGTGAGAGAGGGAGGTTCTGAACCACAGAAAGTGATATGAAAACAAAAATAAATAGCCATGCAATATAGCAAGGAGAGTGTAATAGGCCTAAGAGATCGACAATCAAAAGGTCGAAAATAGGTGTCGGAGTGTGACACTGTGTATATGTATCAGTGATGTAGTCGAGTCAACCTGAGCCGAGACCGAGTCCGAGTCCAGCTAAGCCGAGTCCGAGTCGAGTCCGAGTCCAAAGGGGTTCGAGTCCGAGTCCGAGTCACTAAGGATCGAGTCCAAGTCCGAGTCCGAGTCCAGTAACACCAATATCCACTGAAACACCCAACAGGCATATTATGGCATAGAAAAATATCGATATCGATATGGAAATTAACTAATTATAATTTATCCAAATTGAACTTTAGAAATACTGAATTTATAACGTTTTGTTCGATAATCTGGCGAAATGGAACGGATAGGCTACAAATACTTCCACTACCAAACCAGTTCAATAGGGCACTGAGCCCCAACCACCAACGCATTTTTAGCTCTGTGGGTCTTAACTGGAGTCTTTTTAGGCTCTTTTTTTGCCAGCAGAAATTTAAGTGCCCCTCCTGTATAATACTGCAGTTGTTTAAATCGTTAAATCTCTACACAAGAATGGTAACATTTTAATCCGTCATCTCAACAATTTTTCTCATTATCTCAATGCTGAAAGACCTGATTGAAAAGTTCAATAAAATTAGGCCTATGTCCTCATCATGGTTAATTTTCTTCAATTTCCTCACGGCAAGGGTAGCATTTTAAGAAGTCGTCTTAACCCTCAGGCTTCCAAGCTTTTTTGTAACACTGACTACAAAGGGGGGGGTTACCACCACCCTGGATTTTGGGTTTGGTTTGAGATATCATAACTTGTAATACATCAATGGATTCAGCATTCATTGCTGCACAAAATGGTATATTTAGGTTTGAAATATATGAAAGCACCCCGGAATTATGAATTTTTTCCGTAGGCACCCGTCGATTTCACAAAAATGCATACTTTCGCATAAGCAAAATATTAGATTCTGTGTGTTTTTAACATAATTTATTTATTTAAAAATAGTTTACATATAATAAAGTCCAATATCCAACTATAAAAACTAGTAAAAAGTTAGTTTTAATTACAATAAAAAGAAATTTGCTCACTATGGATAGACAATTATGGATAACACTGTAGAAATTGATAATAATATTATCTGAAATATTTATGAAATATTCGGGTAGACCAACAGTCAAGCATCTCCGAGACTCCGGCCCCCAACCACAATCAGGCCCGGTGTAAATGTTTCAAATTACCCCCTCCTAAACATTACCCCCCCCCTGTAAACTGTATTTTGCATCGATCATCGCATTTATTGCACTAAAAATATCAGAACAATTATCCCGCTTCTCGTTTGGGTCTGAAGATTATCATCCTGGTAGCCCGTAGAGGGGGTAATTTGAAACCTTTACACCGGCAATAGGACAAGGCGAACGAATCTGCAGCCGCCGTGGGCCTGCTTTTCACCTTAATTGTTACTGTGATGATATTGGCATCTTTAATCGCTTGACAGCAATACTGAGATCATTCTGCCAAATGAAAGTGATTGGGTGTGTTGGGAAAGACTTACAAATAGAGAGTCTTCAAATAAAGCGAGTCACAATTGCTAGTGTACATGCAGGCTAGGCCAGGGCTGAAATAATAGCCTCGAAGCCATTCCTCCATGTAGGCCTAACTTCAGCCGCGATTTAGTATTTTACATGTAGCTGCAGATGAAAATATTGATAACAAACCACGAAGTGGGATGACGGATGAAAATCTTCAGACCAAAAACAAGAAGCGGGATTATTTTTCTGATTTTTTAATGCAATAAATGCGATGATTGATGCAAATTACAGTTTTCAAGGGGGTAATGTTTAGGAGGGGTAATTTGAAACCTTTGCAGGCATTGGTTTTCGTGACATGCTGGTGCCGGTGTGGGCTAAAGGTTTCAAATGACCCCCTCCTAAACATTACCCCCCGGTAACTTGAAACCGGTTGCAGAGTACCCCCCCCCCCGGAAACTAGATTTGCATCAATCATCGTATTTATTGCTCACAAAAAATCAGAAAAATCATTCCGCTTCTTGTTTTGGTCTGAAGATCTTCATCCGTCATCCCACTTCATGGTTTGTTATCAATATTTTAATCCGAGAAAAATAATAGCCTCGAAGCCATTTCTCCATGTAATTTCAGCGGCGATTTAGTATTTTAGTTGCATATGAAAATATTTATAACAATCCATGAAGTGGGATGACGCATGAAAATCTACAGACCAAAACAAGAAGCGGGATGATTTTTCTGATATTTTGTAGTGCAATAAATGCGATGATTGATGCAAATTACAGTTTTCAGGGGGGTAATGTTTATGAGGGGGTAATTTGAAACCTTTACACCTGGTCTCAGCCGGATCTGTTGGTGCCGTCAGCTCTTGGAGCTCTGGCGACATACATGATGTATCCTCTCCTGTTTTTCCTCTCTCTTGTCGCCTCTCTTAGCGCCTCCAAGGGTGTGCAGACATTTGAACGGTGGTCATTTGAAAGGACGACACTTGACCTGCGACACTTTGACGGGCGATATTAGAACGGGCCGACAATAGAACAGGCGACACTAAGTCTTAACCGGAACGTCATATTACCAGACCGACTAATGAACAACTCACAAGGTGCGGCGGTGTATGCCTACACTGTGCACGTTTATATAGGTCTAGGCCTATTTTGAGTTTTGACTGAATGTTGAGCGCGACGTGTGGTGACACAGAAAGTTAGAAAGTTTTACTGTTAAAACAGAGACTGGGCGACAGAAATCGCGTAGGTAAGATGGAGCGCAACCAAGGATATAGCGTGAAACCAGAGCCTATTGGCAACCAGTGCAACACAATCACGCATGTTATGACCACCCTGCCATAATTATGGACTTTTTGACGGATATCAAGAATGACATTCAAATGTGACGGGAGCGTTCAAAAGCCGTCACTTATCGTTTTTATGTTTTTATTCAGTTATATTCTACAGTTATTCTGCTTCAAAATACTTTTTACAGAATGAAAATATCTTGTTTCTAACTGAAAATAACTGAAATGATATTCGTTCGATTCTGTAACTTGTAGAATCACAACAATGGAGAAAATCGAGCTCAAAGTTTCAGCACATTTGCGTCATAAAAGTCCTTAGTAACCATTGATTGAATATTCTGCAATTTTGCTGGTCAATAAATGGGTATATTATGTATCGAATACAGCAAACGGCATCGCATTCGAGCAATTACTTTCCACATTGTGACTGAATCACAGGCAACTTCTGAATTGTAGAAGGCGAATGAATGAGTCTGTGAAATAGCATAGGATCAAACGCTTCCAAGAGTAGGCTAAGCTTACTCGGCCAAGCGCGAAATAATATCGGACCCTATGAGTGTAATATTTCAAACACACAATCAGCCAGGCACTACAGGATGTGGACCTTTGTCCATTTATAGTCTAATTAGGAAATGTAAACATTTGCATCCGAATCCGATGCAGCGTCTTATAAGTAGGCCTATTACCCTATCGGCTCCTTCAAAGAAATGTTTACCTAGCAGCTTAGTCTACAGAGAAACATGAATACAACGATCGACATTAATTCGTTCGATAACAATTTGAACGTAGCTTTGATAACTCATGCAAGTCTTTTCAATTCTTATAAGGAATTTTAATTCGGCCTATATGCACACATAGACAATAATATTGTTCCTATTTATTATCTCGTACACACATCGCTCGAACGCGCAAACACTGCATGTAGGTAGGATAGATCGGAGCCAATTCAATTTGCATCAAGTTACCAAGAGTCAGTATTAATCAAACTTCCTAAAGAGTTATATTTATGACTAGCTGAACCCGGCCACGCGTTGCAGTGGCTGAAAATAGCCTACCCCTCCCCCTCCCCTCTCCCTCCCCCTCCCGCTTGAGCAAGAAGGCTGCAATGAAATGCGAAGGCCGCAAAGAAATGCGCTAAAGAAATTTACGGAACAAACGTGCCCGAATTGGTATGCAAGGCTTATTGACGGGCGTAGGCTATGTGTTGAAAACGGTAGAATTTGCAAAGTTGCTTTTTTTGTTTAAAACATTGCGCTTTTCCCCAAAAAGCATTCTACAAACCTGGCCGTGTTGGAACTAAACGTTTTGGTGAAGTTTCGAAAGCAATCAATGAAGAAAGTTCGGAGATCTTTGAAGCCGTGCCAAACGCGGTTACATTTTTATATATATAGATGGGTGGCCACTGATGGGTGGGCTGTGGGTGGGTGGATTGCCAGTTTAGTCATCATCACCAAAGTAATTGACCGCACCATCGATCTCGATCTCGGTACCTCTCATTCTCCAAGCCAGCGTGAATTAGCCTACCCCCTAACGAACAATCAACCAGGTTGCCTTTATCACAATTTGAGCAGTTTACAAGACTTTCGCTATTTCCTATTTAACGATGTAAAATAATATTTTTACGAATTCTTTCCAAAGCTAACGCTAGCCGTAGGCATGAGTAAGAAAAGGAGCAACAGAACATTTACGGGTAGGCGCGCATGCGCAGTATCGAAGGTCAGTCTCGTAAGCCAATTAGACTCTAAGAAAACTGGGTCGGAGGCATGGCTTGAATAATAATCATCATCGTTGTCAAGCAAGCAATAATGAATGCTTAAAACTTTGACCAAAACCTGCTTATTTAAACTGGTGAAACAGATTTTATGGACCATTCAGTACCATATTGGAGGTAAAATTTTTTATGTAGTAGACACGACTAGCCTACAAGAAATAGTCCATTTGGCGTATAATAGCTCTGTCGTTCGTAGCGAATTTTAACTTTGAAAATAGCTCATTGAGCGATTGATTCAAAGCAAATTTTGACACCACATGCGGTAAAAGTCATTTTTTCAAACCTTAGCATTTGAAATCAAAATTTTTAATTGCAGATAAGCTTATTGAAAGTAGAAATATTTTAAAATAATAATACGCCATAAAACCATTTTTCGAATTTTTGGCATATCTTGCCTTTACTCGCCTATATCTCTGTATCTGTGTAGCGACATCAGACGGGTTTCGAAGACGCTTGACACAAATGCAAAAGACTACTTTCTTGCAAGGATCGGCCGGGATGCTTCAATCAAGCAGAAATAAATATCGAGAATTAAACGAACAGTGTACACGCGCAGTCGCCAGCTAGGCCTATAAGGCAAAGTAGAATTTTTCATTTAAGCTCAGTTGCCCATTTTGTCACACAACTAGGCATTGAACTTGGTAGGTCAACAAGTTCAAGACATTAAATCTGTGATTGCTTTTCAATTTTACAAACTTTACCGATCAATAATAATAATTGTCCACCGGTCATCGGTCGTCCGTTCAACTGTCCGGCCGTTCAATGGTCTCAGGCTCTCAGCGGTCATCTAATACACCGTTCTACTGTCGCCGCTCTAGTGTCGCACGTTCTTTTGTCGACCGTTCAAATGTCATGGGACCCCTCCAAGCTCATACCAGACTTATCGTGTATTCCATCCATCCATTTCTTCCTTGGTCTTGCTCGTCTTTTTCTCCCTCTCCGCATGCCATCATCATTTTTTTCCAAACCGTTTGACCTCATCACGTGTCCGAAGTAGCTGAATTTTCTTCTAGTTGCTGTTTGCTGCAGTGTCTCATCCTTCTCGATTCCCAGCTCCCCGCGCACCGACTCGTTGGTTCTCCTTTCCGTCCATGAAATCCTCAGCATCTTTCTCCGAACTCACATTTCGCACGCGTTGATTTTCTTTTCCATAACCCGTGTCTTCGTCCACGTCTCACATCCATAAGGGACCACTGGAAAGATCAGTGCTCTTACCAGTCTTTTCTTTGTTTCCCTACTCACATATTTATCTTTCCATATCCTTCCTAGACCCGTCACGCGTCATTGCCGTTTTTCCAAGTGTTACCCTCCGCCTTATTTCCATATAACTTAATAACAATGACGATTTCTATGGCGCCGTAACACAGCCATGCCGTTACACGGGCGCCTCACATACAATGTAGGCTACTAAACTAAACAGCAGGATAGGCCTTAAGGAATACGGTACATGAAAATGAAGCATAGCACTTCTTCCCTCCTTCTCTATCATAGCTGCCAGAAATGTGAAGCTCTATAATAACGGTACTTCTATCGTTTCCCCGTCCACCTCAAAATTCTTCCATGTTTCAGTTGTCATTCATTCATTCATTCTGAGAATTTATATAGCGCCTCTTCAAGATACCTACTCAGAGGCGCTCTCTGCACTAACTTGCCGATATGATGTTAAGTCAACAGTCATAGCGAGCAAAAAATAACAGCAAGTTGTAAAACAAAACACAGCTGAAAGAGTCACCAGTGGCGAGCCCTCGCAAACACGTAGAGCTAACCATCGGATTCCGGTAGAGTTTGTAGATGGCGTGATTGATCAGAGTCTCTGGTAGATGGTAGACTACTACCGTCCGGCTAATCGTCGAGACTGAAGCAAGGATGCAGGTAGGAGAAGGCTTTCGTCGCTTGTCGGTCGGCAGTTGGAAGCGCCGCCATTGACAGCAGTTGAGGTCACTCCATGCGCTGACCGCGTGAACCGTCCTCCGGCGAAATGTAAATACCGGTTTGCAGCGGCGCACACTCACGGCGTATGGTCGACTGGGCTGTGCTGTCTGTGCATCACTGTGACCGGGATGGTCGCTGATGCACTCACGTGGCCAAGGCGACTTGCAACAAAAACCTTCTAAACAGCGCAAAATTCTTGAGAAGTCCAGTACGCGAGTCTAGAACCAGTAAGCTCCAACCTGTCTGAAACAACTGTGCACATTCTGCATTTTGATGAAATAGTCCGTCGAAATCTTATAACAGCCGGGTAGCAAGTTAAAAGAAATTGGGCAAATAACTAAAGAAAGCACAAAATCCTTCCCAGCTTAAGCTACAGACCCAAAAATTTGTAAAAATGGTATGATTTTGATTTTTGGGGGGTAAAATTATGGCCAAAAAAGGTCAAGGTACAAAAAATGGGCGAAATTTGTACAATTTTGGGCGAGTGACGAAAACAGATCGGAAGAATTTTTTGGCTCAAAGGTTTCGTCTCGTCCGCCAAAGTCAGACCCGGCGTCTTTCCCAAACCAATTTCAGCCCTGGGCTAGGCCTACCGGTAGAATTCGAGTTTTTAAAGCCTATGGTAGGCCTATAGGCTACAGTGCCTTATTGGCGGGAATTCAACTTCGCAAATGTTATGCTTGAGAACCCTTTTGAGAGAATCGCTTGCTGCCTTGGGCCCCGCACACACTGGGGCCGGGCTTGAAAACACACTTGGGGACCGTCCCCATGGCTCAAAGTCTCCCCATGAATGCTGCTGCTAATTGAAAACTCCATTTCGTATGTGATTGCCTAGGACTACATGCGTAGCCCTCAACTGGCCGGCGGGCCGCATATGGTGTAGCCTACATGACCTCGTCACGGATCGGGGCATGTTTGACATAATATTAAATACAGTGTATTCTATTAGGCTAAGCAGTAAGCACTCTACGCTATGATCACATAGTTGAGTTCATTGTCGTTGGTCACTGTGACTGTCTAGCTTTCTTTTTCGAACTTCGAAGTTAGCAGTTGTAGATATTTTCCTCTTTTTGCTTTGTAGTGGGGGGGGGGGGCTGAGCGGCAGATAGGGAGGATTAGCCCCTCTCCCTGGCGCCGCCACTGGTAAGGTGGGACGAATAAACGGCCGAAGGACAATTGCCGAGGCGCAACATTTTGGTCGACGAAATTTTCTGATTTTATTTGTCTTTTGGTCGAATGTCTCTTCTTATAATGTTACCAGTATATTAACCGACTAACCACGTATGCATGTCCGAGCACTTCAGAATGGAGGGAGACAAAATGCATTGGCGGTTCTCCCACCACAAGCATTTTGGGGGACCGTCCCTCTGTCCCCCATAAGTTGCAGCTCAAGAGTAGGCCCAATCATGAAGTTAGAGCTGGAGAGTATAACCTGGAGATTGCAGGTTCTTAACGGTTCTAGGACGTTTGATCACCTGTCTTTTGATCACTGCATTTAACCCATTAGTGCCCAGCGTCCGTAATAACGGACGCTTAGAAAACACGTTGCCAAAACAAGAAGGAACTGTATAATAATATTATGGTCATCACTATTTTTTTAAATTAGTGGGTCAATTGGCAATAGATTCCTCTACTGTGATTGCCGGTGTCACGAAATAGAGTATCCCCCGTATTAATTGTATGCCCAAAATAATGAGGAAAAGTCGAAAAAAACACTTACGCGTGCATTTATTTTTGCGAATTAATTTTCATCTGCTTTGTTTTGAACAATGACACTAACATCTATGTATATTCCTACTAGATAATTTGTTTTGCGTTAGTTTCACAGCACTTAAAACATTTAAAACACTTAAAAACACTCGGAGACACTAAATAACATTGAGTTGCCTTTCTCTTAGCATTGCTTAGGTCACTTAAAACAATTAGAGTCACTTTAAATTTTGATTATAGTATAAATTTTTTCATTATACACATTTTTCAAAAAATGGGATAGAATGGTTTATCCCCCCGGATAGTCTAGACCGGTTAATTCCCTCCGGGTAAAAAAATAAAATTAATCCCCCGGATAGCTTTCAGGGGGAATAATCCTTTTCGTGTCACCGGATTATATGAATTTGAACAATTTTATTGTCTGTTTTGATCCAATCAATCAATCAATCAATCAATTTTTTTCAATCAATCAATTTTTTTATTGGTCCGTAAGTATCAAGTTACATAAAGCATTACAAGTATCACAAATTAATCAGGTAATAATCAAAGTGACAACTAATTAGATAACGCAAATAACATAAACCCTGGGTCTATAGATTGGAAATATCTACAGAAATATATAAGATGGGATTATTTAAACCCAATGGTTATAGGATCGAGTTATACCAGTATGCAAAGAGAACTCTAAAAAACAGAATTCGGACACAAATGGAGACCCAGAAGGGAGGGTATTCCGCTAAGTAGGGCCCCCAAGTAGCTATGCAACATGTCGAAACCTTCGCTACCACTTGTAATTATTATTTCTGTTAGGTATTGAACCAGAAGGAATTGAAAGAAACCTATTGTTGTTAATATTAGCCATCGGTAGCGGCGGCAAGGGAGTTAGTCATCCCCAACATAGGCGATCCATTTTTTCCCATGTAAAAATGACAAATTTCGACGTTCAGCCCCCCCCCCCGCCAACAAAAAAAATTGTGCGACGGCCAAATGACTCAAAAAGTCGTCAGAAATTTTGGCGGATGAAAACAGAACAAATTTCACGGAATTTCTGCAAAATGGTTTCAACAGAAAAATGTCCCTTTTTATGGTTCAGATTTTTCCTGAAAGAATGGTCTGAAGGTTCAATAAATAATCCCCTCAACGATGTTTAGTTCTTTGAATTTCCTCAATGCAACTATGCAGGGGTAGCATTTTAAGATGTCGCATTGACAAAATAGCTAATTACGGATAAACAGTGGTTAACAGCAGTGCTTGTTAAAAGAAAATTTAAGAACTCCACATCCAACAATTTTAATTAGGCCTACCAAAATTTCTCACGACCTTTTTGTAATGAAATTTTCCCGAAATGCAATGCCCTTTTTTAGTCTTTTCTCCAACTTTCCCCAGAAATGTCCCAATTAAGCTGTCGCCCCCAAAAACCTGTTGACCTTTTTTAGTAATTCACTTGAAAATTGGTCTTCTTCCGCCTCCCAGTCCATATTTTTCACTGCACAATGTCATGCCCTTCGTTCTTTTTTGCTCTTCCGTGGTATGCAGGTGTGCGTGCAGCGTTGCCACTCTCCAAAAAAAAACCCAAGTTGGAGCGTAAAAAAACCCCAAGAAAACCCAAGTTGCCCAAATTTCTGACGACCTTTTTTAGTCATCCGGACCCAAAATTTCTCCAATTTCCAGTCCGAAAATTCTGATGACCTTTTTTTTAGTCAACCAGCACAAAATCTCCAAAAACCCCTACAGAAAAAACCCAAGATTTCTTGGCCGAAAAAAACAAGAAAAAACCCAAGTTCGTCCCCCAAAAAACCCATTTCCCAAGTTCGGATCGAAAAGCCCTTGTGAAAAAACCCAAGGAGTGGCAACGCTGGTCGCGTGACAAAGTGAGTCTCCCCTTAAAGTCTCCCCCCCCCGGTGACTTTATTTCGAAATAGATTCTCCCCCCGGAGGATCTATTCTAGAATAAATTCGCCCTCCGGAGACTATATTCTGAAATAAAGTCTCCGGGGGAAAGAATATTCCTCCCCCCACGAAACAAAGTCTCCCCCGTTGATCGTAAAACCGGTTGGATTCGCACAAAATTAATAGATGAGCATACCAATCCGTTAGTTTACGTTGCTAACACGATAACACGTTATTTAACACGAATATATACAGGGTGCGCCGAAAAAAGTAATCCCTGCAGTTTTTAGCCCACATCCTGGCCAAACATACGAATGTTTAAATGATTTTTTACAGTCTTAAAGGCAATTCATATTTACGTACAATGGTTCAAATTTCAACAAAATATTTCAAACAGAACAAAAGTTATGCCACTTTTAGTGAGGCCACAATGTTCCATTTGTACATGGGAAAAGGATTTTAAAAAAACAGAATCTGTGCATCCTGTGCATGCAATGTGTGCAAGGAACATATGCTCAGTAGGCTATACATGCAGGAACTGCAACTGCAATGACCGGATATTTTCTATGTCAGTTTTGAACATTGAACACTGGAACACTTTGAACATTAAAACATACATATAACTGGGAAAAATTTAATTCATTTCAACAGCCTAAACATGTTCAATTTGCTTTACTACTATTTGTTTCTCGGCAATTAATAAGAATGCAAAAAACAAAGAATTTATTTTAAAAATTGTGTTGGGGTCATTTTGTTACCCCACTGGTACTCAGTGTATCAAAAACTTCTGGTAATCTGAGGGCTAGAGACGTATACTGTTTTGCAGAATGTAATTACGTTCTTTTAGGCTTAACCCTTTGACATCAATGCATGTGACCATTTAAATTACTGCTTGTGCTATAAGCTTAGGCCTACTCTGTGTATTCATGTATACGGTTATGAATAAAGTATATTGATTGATTGATTGAAAAACAATTATAATCCAGATAATGATATTGTGAATTTTTAAACACCATTCACAATGAATTTCACATTCCTCCTTGATTAGTTTGAATGTTCTTACGATGCATGCCCAATATTTGTAGGGATGCCTGACTGGTCCTAACAAGAAGTATAGCATCATTGCAGTTAGTGGTATAGTTGCTCTGGCCATCATTCTCACTGCCATACTCGTGGGGGTGCATCTCTACACCACCAAGACGCATAGAGACATCATGAAGGTAAGTTATAAGGCAGTCGTACATGTAAACTTCGCATTTTTACAGGTCTTGTCTGGAGACGACAAGGAAACTTCAAGTCCAGCTGCTGCAGAGACCACTTTTTAAAAGTCATAGGTCTAAATGGAATCATATTTTCATTGCTGAATACGTAAATGGACAATTTTAAATTTCGTTGAATGCTGTTTCGAGTTCTGAACTTCTGATATATAAGCTTAGAACTAAATAGAATCGCGTAAAATAAGTCAAGTAATGACACAGTCAAACGATCGCGTAGGCCATGGGTTTTCAAACTTTTTAAAGCTGCATGGGGACCCCCGTAGCATGTCGTGGTTAGGTGGCGGACCCCTATCATGGGCCTATGCAGTAAATTTGGCCAATCGCAATTGTGTGAGGCTTTCTCGTTCGTGCTATTCGCAATTCTATATAGGCCCTACTAAATATGGTGCACGTAGACTCGTAGAGCTTTCTCATAATACTGCACATGGCGAAAGCTGTTATTTTACCTTTCCGCTTTAAGTAGCCTAGGCCTACAGCTCCTTTTGTCGCTCGAGATATTCCTTTGGCAACATCTGCAATTTGCATGCGTTGTCCTTAAATGGCGCTTTAATTTCATGGGTTTCACTGAATCCTGATTAGACAGATTTTGCACACTCATGACATAACGCAAAGAGGTTACTCATAATTTGTTCCATCTGCATTGAAACCACAATGAAATATGGGCTACTCTGGAAAGTGTGGATCACAGGCCTACTTGCGGAATTTTTTCCTTTTTCTCACATTTGTCTTTGTCGTCAAAATCTTCTGATTTCTGATCTGTTTTTCTCTTTATAAATTTGTCCACTCTCACCCATACTATTCAATCTTTACATCGAAGAGTTGATACGGGAAGCACTACAGGACACGGAAGAAGGAATAAAGGTTGGAGGAAAGATGATAAAGGCGCTAAGATTTGCGGACGACCAGGCAATGCTGGCAAGCACAGAAGAGAACCTACAACACATAATGGATGAACTAAATAGAACCAGCAAAGAATATGGGATGAAGATAAACATCAAAAAGACGAAGATAATGAGAATAAGTAGAGAAGCAAAAGGGGAAAAGAATATGAAAATAACAATCTATGGAGAAGAAGTGGAGCAAGTCACTGAATTTTGCTATCTAGGAAGCCTGCTATCAGAAGATGCGAAGTGCCACAAAGAAATCAAGAAAAGGATAGCAATGGGGAAATAAGCGTTCACGAAAAGGAAAGAGCTACTGAAAAGAGGAATGAGTCGAGACATCAAGAAAAGAATGGTCAAGGCACTGATCTGGAGCGTCACACTGTACGGAGCAGAAACCTGGACGATGAGAAAGGAGGATGTCAAACGAATAGAAGCGTTCGAGATGTGGATATGGAGAAGGATGGAAAGGATCAGCTGGACAGAACATAAATCAAATGAAGAAGTACTGAAGAAGGTGGAAGAGGAAAGATCCTTGATGAATACAATTAGAACAAGGCAGAGGAACTGGATAGGACATGTACTGAGAGGCAACTCCTTGCAAAGAGACATAGTGGAGGGTAAAATGGAGGGGAAGAGGGGAAGAGGAAGACCTAGGGAAAAGTTCTTGGATTGGATGATGGAGGATGGATATGGAAAACTCAAAGAAAAAGCACAACATCGAGAAGAGTGGCGTCGTTGGGCATCTGGACCTGCCGAGAGGCAGCTTACCTAAAGAAGAAGAAATTTATCCATGATTATGAAGAACGTTGAAAATATTATTATTAGATTTTTTTAAAATATAGCAGCAATTCCGTCTAGCAGCAATGGCGTCTATATGTTGGTACGTCACAATTACACTAACGTGCACTAAAATAGCACCATGCAGAAGAAACTAATGTTACGTGTAGTTATATATTCGTTTAACCCTTTAATGCCGGAGGGTATAGGATTTCCCATACTACTTACTACCATCTCAGCATTAAAGGGTTAATGAGCAAAACAGGTTGTTACTAGACATCCAGGCGCGGATTTAGAGGGGACGGAGCCGGCGTACGCCCCCCCCTAAACCTCAGCAAATGTTCTCAAACTAAACTGACCTGAAACTAATATAATTGCAATTTGGGAATAGGATGTTTGAAGTAGCTGGACCGGCAGAATGGAGCTCTCTTACCGGAGCTCTCTTACCTACTTACCTGAGTTGCTAGCCGACGTTGCCCACGTGACCAATTACTTTTGCCGTGACGTCATTCACAAAGTTCATGTACAGACAAAATTTACGTAAATAGAAATTGGTCAATTTAAAAACATGTCGAGTGGTCCGCCGTCAAAACGGTTTAAACAAACAGTTTTATCATTCGCGAATAAGCCGACTGCCGTTGGTAAGACATAGGCATAACCCTTTTTAGGCCTAAATCTCAAAAGATGCCATTAAAATGGCATAGGATTAATGATTATTATTATAATTTTGAAATTCGTCGTGCAATTTCAGCAGGTCGGGTCATGGGAGCTCTTCAGCAGAAATTAAATGTATCAAATATCACTCATAAAAATTATAATCATTCTCTTAACGCTCAGTGGCGTGCGGTCCATGGATGAGGCGCATCCCTTGCTTATTGAATCTACTTTTATACAAATACTAGTGTATTCAATTTCTACCATTACTATGTTAATTATCGTATGATAAATTGGCATCGACTAGGCTATATTATTTTTACATACATACATACATACATACATACATACATACATACATACATACATACATACATACATACATACATACATACATACATACATACATACATACATACATACATACATACATACATACATACATACATACATACATACATACATACATACATACATACATACATACATACATACATACATACATACATACATACATACATACATACATACATACATACATACATACATACATACATATATACATATAAACATACATGCATACTAAAATAATTAGGCCTATACCCCTTCACCACTGCGCCGAACAAATGCATGTATGTGTGTGGGCTTGTATGCCTATGTATGTATGTACTTATGTTTGCTTGTATGTATGTAGGCCTATGTATGTATGTACCGTAAACGGGGTGACTTTGGCCCGCGGGGTGACTTTGGCCCAAATAGACAAATTAGTTTGCACACCTCCCGGCTTCCGTAGTTATCACGTGGTTTTGAGATGCTTTACAGCTGACGATTGGTCATTATATTGCGAATATTTTAAAGTAATTTGATTGATTTTATTGTAATATTTGTTGAAATTTTCCACATTTGTTTGCAAGCCTTAAAAAGGGAAAAATTTTAAGATGTGCAAAATTATTTTTCTGTGAGAACTACCGTCAATAATACCGTGGGTGACAATTACACTTGTCAATGTACATTATAATGGCATGCGTATGGCGCACCGTTTGTTCCGCGATGTCGCTAGTAAGTAAGTTAAAATTGCAAGAACATTTTTGGGGGTGACTTTGGCCCTAGTTGGGGGTGATTTTGGCCCATGGATATTATAAGTTAATGCTGACGATGTATATATTAGGTTTTTGTCAAAATTAATAAATGTATTTGCTTAAACTTCACTTTCTAATATATTTTGACTGGTTTTGTGTTGAGCATACAGTATCACTTTCTTGAAAGGTGACTGTTATAGTCACATGTACGAATGTGAACAATTTCATGACATAATCAAAGCACTAAATAAACGAGGAACTCAAGTCAGCTGTTTAGCTAGAAGTGGAACTGGCCTTCAAATGTGGATAAGATATTCTAATCTAGCCTGCAGCAGCAATTCTGAAAAATTCCTCCACCAAAGAAAACATTTGCACGAGAATTGCACCAAGTCCCTACGCCAAAAAGTAGATGGAATTCGTGGACATTTCATTAGTTAGTTGATTTCTCACTAATCTTTTTACAAGTCTTTTACAAGTACCAGTATAGCACCATAGTCATTTTGTGTTAGTTTTCAAAGTAGATATTGTTCAAAGTGATTAATTGATATTGAGGAGCAGATTGAGTTCACGAACATTTCAATTGTCATAATTATGACTTCGCAGTAGTCCTTTACAAGTCTTTTACAAGTGCCAGTACCAGTACCATGCAGTGTCATTTGTGCGTTATTATAAGTTTATATATCTTTTAAAACACATTCCTTGGCCCAAAGTCACCCCAGCAATAGGTTTACTTTGTCTAATAACGGCAAAACCACTGTGGGCCAAAGTCACCCCACCTGATGGGGTGACTTTGGCCCACCTGAAAAGTAAAATAAAATAAAGGTTAAACTGCTATCACACAATTTTTTTTATTGGACACTTCTTCTCTCTAACCCTATGCACTGCTGATGAAATTGCTAGATCAGCCATATTCAGTCGCATTATGGTTTTATTATCAAAACAAGTTGAAAATGAGCCAAAGTGACCCCGTTTTACGGTATGTATGTATGTATGTATGTATGTATGTATGTATGTATGTATGTATGTATGTATGTATGTATGTATGTATGTATGTATGTATGTATGTATGTATGTATGTATGTATGTATGTATGTATGTATGTATGTATGTATGTATGTATGTATGTATGTATGTATGTATGTATGTATGTATGTATGTATGTATGTATGTATGTATGTATGTATGTATGTATGTATGTATGTATGTATGTATGTATGTATGTATGTATGTAGTATTTACGCCCCCTCTAACCACTGTAACCAGAAATCCTGGATCCGCCTCTGACATCAGTAAGTAATAACCATAGATAGCTCAGATGTTTTTATAGCTCAGTTATTTTATGGCTCAGTTATTTTTTTAATATAATTTTAGATGACAATTAATGAAAACATTGCAAATGTACTATTTTTTTGTTTTTCTGGACCTGCTTTGCGGACCTCTTGGCAACAAGCCGCGGACCCCCAGGGGTCAGCGGACCACAGTTTGAAAACCTCTGGCGTAGGCCCCTATGGCTTGATCAATTAATTTCAAATTTCTAGATTACAAATAATAATTCTGAGTGGCATGATTTGGCATCGAATGAGTTGACGGAATAGTTAATCATTGAGTTATATTTACATGTATACGTTAATGCGTTCAATTTGCACGTTAATGTAGTTCTCGTACAACATGGACGCGAACACTAAACAGGAAGTGACGAGCGATATGAATATGAACCTTGTCCAGTACCATGTCATGGATAAGGAATACGAGATGTGGATCGTCAATAACTTCAACCGGGTAAGTTCATCAATGCAGCCGGTGTGACTCTAGCCTCGAGACGTCATGTCCAAATACAGTGGTATCAAGACTATAGGCCTATAATAGTCCAGGGTAGCTCCTGGTTTATAAAACTTGTAGAAGTGTATAGGCTACTGTCCTATCAATCACTCTTGTTGCGTTTTTTAATGACGATTTAAAATCGAGAAGTCAAGAAATTTACCAAGAGTAAAGATATTGAAAGTGCAAATATTGATATTAACCCGTAGGACGTAAGGTGAGGTGTGACACACCCCAGAGGTATTCAACTTCAATTTTTTTTGTGGAAAACGTCAAACCAGCTTGGATTATTTTTTTTCAACATGTACCTTTGTGAATATGAAATGCGGACACTTTACCAAAATTTCAGGAATTTTGAACGAACTTTTTTTAATTTTAATGTGTATTTGAAGGAAATTGCGATTTTTCGTATACAAACCGAACTTACACGGGCAAAGTACACAATGGATGGGTTCACCTTCTGGTCATCTAATAAAGATTGAAAACAGATATTTGTTCGTTATAATCGCCTGTTTAGTTGATTATAGAAGAATAGTTTAACTCAAATTTTGATATCGCGACTTGAAAATAAAAATATGTGTTGGGGTTTGTCAGACCCCACCTCACCTCTGGCATAACAATGCGTCACCTCACTTCCAAAGGGTTAATATAAGTATATGTTATCAACGTATCACTTGTCAGTAACAATAACCCTAATTTGTATTATAATAGCCATGGCACTGCTACCAGAATCGTCTTTGACCTTATAGTCAGCCGCGTTTGCATTGACTATAATTATCTCTCTACGAGGTGGTGATGATGATGGTGGATGTGATTGTGTTGTTGGTGGTGGGATCTCTTGGCGCCGTATGTGGCTACCTCTGTGGAGTCCGTCGATTGCTTGTCTCTGAAGCCGAGATGTAAACAGAATGTGTCAGTGTCTTTGTCAGGCGCCCTTGTAGCAGCATGGCTGTGTTATGGCGCCATATAAATTGTCATTACATTACGGTGAGGCAGCCAATGCAACACATTAGTAATCTACATTGCAGCCAGCATGAAATTACAGAAGCAATGTATAATTTTTGTTGCATCGTGGGCGTAGGCCTATTGTATCTAAAATTTTATAAAACGATTCTGACAGTGCGCTCCAAACAGATACGTTCTGAGTGCGAGAGAACCAGACAGAAAACAGACAGCGAAAGGAAACACCTCGACCCAATTAATATTAAAGTATCATCTGATGTCGGAATTTAGTTCCATACCGAAGAGCCATTTAAGACAATGACTCGAGATGCAACCATATCAGTTCTCGCTTGGGAGAAAATAAAAACCGGCAACGCGGCAGGCGAAAGATGCAGACTTGCAGAGGTCGGCCGGCGATTAAAGACAGATCGAGGGCTACTTACTCAATAATGGTGTCTGGCGAGAATAAGGCCTGATTGGATGACAGCGAGAACCTTAAATTTGGAATGGAGCAGTGACAGGAAGCCTGCAAAGTTCGTCGAATACCAACGAGATTTGCTGGGGAAGTGTTATTGTACGACTACCCAAGGTTGCATTGCTCACTTGACAGCATGGGACCTTCTTTTTCTTCGAAGATAATTCAGACGTGTTCAGCGCCGATTGAAGAACAAACAATGCACAATCTGCTCACAACGTCTATCAACTGTCCTGACCGTTTTTATACTGTAAATTAAGAGCATGCCATAGTATGCATATTTGTAACAATGCTATATGCATATTTTGTAACAGTGCTGTTTTAGATTATATTTTCAACAATGTTGCAGGATATTCAAGTGATGAAAATTCAAACGGAGCTGGGTACCGACTGTTTCATGACTCCCTTAAATCGGACGATATCTAACGATCCCTCAAAAATCAGCTTTCCTTCAGGCAAGAATATGACTGTAAGTGGAAATGAAACAAGTCAAAATGCGCTGCAAATTCTCGCGCAATTTGAGATACATAGGCCTATACTTGACTTCTTGGAATTAGATTAAATTTCATTCAATTTATTTCAAGAACCGACATAATAACATAGGCGCAACCACTCTATGCGACCGACGGACGCCTCCACCCAACTTTTTAGAGACTTGGGACGGTGCCTCCCAACTTTTGCCACCGACTTCTGGTAATAGCCATTTCAATAAGATGTAGATTGGCATATTAAACCTCAGGCTACCAATCTTTTGGGACATGGACCACCTTTAAGGGGTGTCGGTTACCACCCCTGTATTTTTGGTTTGGTTTGAGATATCATAACGTGCGTGCAATAAACCAATGAATAAAGCATTCATTTCAGCACAAATTGGTATATTTAGGTTTAAAATATGTGAGGGAATTTTACAAAATGAGGCTTAACTCGTGAAAAATCAAAAATGAGATTTTGGTCCATTGTGATAGCGCTAATCATTCTGGTTAAAATGAGCCATCATCTATTCAAATTGACCGTCGTTTGACAAAGTTATGACTATTTGTATCTTCAAAATCCAGTTGCGTTCGTTCTGAGAAAATCGCGGTCAAAGATTTTTGACGGATTTAATAAAAGTTCACACTTTTAACATTCGACCCATCAGCCGATGCCTCCGCATTTGATAGGTCAAATTCGCTTAGATTGTTTAGAAACTGTGCAACATTCATTCGTGATTCTTTTCAACGCTTTTAAAACTATTTTGATGGAATATTTTGATCATTCGGCATTCAGACCCACTCAGCTTAGCTAAGGTCAAGGTGAAACTGAGCCTGCAGGCCGACAAATTTAAAGGGAACAGTCACGCGCCAAGGATTCAACCAATGCGGATGCCGTATTTTGATCACGTGTCTGACCAAGCATGCACGGTTTGAAAACTGCATTATTATTCATTATATTCTGTCCACTCGTACGCGTATAAAAAACATTAGCATAATTTATGTGACCGGATTAGGAAACTATAACGCCTGACCTTTCAGGCGATACCATTTTTACTAGGGGTGTCAGATTGTTACTCGCCTTAAAATGACGTTAAAATCAGCATAAAATGTAAACTTTTCGGTCAAAATTTGCTGGAACAAACTCAAATAAAAGTTAATAAATAATATTTTCGATTGGAAATAACATTCAAAATTGTGAAAATATAAAGATGAGATACCATACTAAACGAAAATGCAAAAAACTGAAAATTGACCCGGTGACCCCTTTTGAGACAAAATCGACTATATCTCAGATTTGTATGCTTCCGAGATAAGCCTCATTTTGTAAAATTCCCTCACATATACATGTATGAACCTACCACGAAATTATACAATTTTTATAAGGGGACCCTTTGATTTCACAAACGTGTGCTTACGCATGAAAATGTTTTTAGATTCTGTGTGTTTTGAACATCTGTGAGAGAAAACGCACGTCCAACAGAGATCCTGCGTGGCCGAGTGGGTTTGTAGTCCGCTCGCCACTCCGGCGGTCCGGGTTCGAATCCCGGTCAGAGATTAATTTCTCGGATCTTTACTGCGGGTGGATCGGTCGCAATATAAACGTGAGGTTGTACTCTACCTCCGACACTAATCATCTTCGATATGAAACAGTGTCGTTAAGCCCGAATACAACAACAACAAGCACGTCCAACAGAGATCCTGAGTGGCCGAGTGGGTTTGTAGTCCGCTCGCCACGCCGGCGGCCCGGTTTCAATTCCCGGTCCGTCGGTTTATCAGAGATTAATTTCTCGGATCTTTACTGCGGGTGGCTCGGTCGCAATATAAACGTGGAGTGTGAGGTTGTACTCTGCCTCCGACACTACTCATCTTCGATGTGAAACAGTGTCGTTAAGCCCGAATATAAAAAGCATGTCCAACATATGGCGCAACAAAAACGCGCTGGAATTCGAGTCGAACGTTGTGTGAAAATTTGGAAGCAATCGGTGAAGAACTGTCCGAGATCCTTGATTGTGTACAAACTGACAGTTAGCCTACACAGATTATGCGCATTAAAAACAAGCGCGCATATTAGCTCTAAAAACACTTGCGCATTCGAATGCAACGTTGTGTGAAAATTGAAATCGAAATCGCTCGAATCGAATGCAAAGTTCTGGCAAAATTTGTCGAAAAGATTTCGCTTTTTCAAAAAAGCATATAAAAACCCGGTTAAAGGAATCGGTGAAGAACATTTGATCTTGAACAAACAGACAGTTACATTTTGATTTATATAGATTAATTAACCCTCAACAGATAACCTGGGGTCCATGCGGACCAAAAGCATGTTCATCACTATTTTTTTTTTATTTGTGAAGTGGCTGCAACCTTAATATTTTATGTAATTGTTTGCTTTTATGTTAAGGTACTTTACCCCCCAAAAGTTTTTTAAAATGTTTGTGTGATTTTTTTCGTCGGGGTCCATGCGGACCCGAAAAAATTACGTAAAATTTTCCTAAGGATTTTTCATATCTCCAAACCAATAATGTAAAAACAGACTGACAGACGGATAGAAAGACAGACATACAGACAGACGGACAGACAGACAGACAGATGCATAGAGCGAGAGAGAGATACAGAGGTAGACAGAGACAGACACAGAGAGAGAGAGAGTGAGAGAGAGAGAGAGAGAGAGAGAGAGAGAGAGAGAGAGAGAGAGAGAGAGAGAGAGAGAGAGAATGAAAACGAGAGAGATACAGACAAACAGAGATAGCCAATCAGACAGGGAGACAGTAGACTGACAAACAGACAGGTGGACAAGCAGACAGACATTGTCAGACAGACACTGTCAGACGGCCAAGCATACAGACAGGCAGACAGACGGACAGACACTGTCAGACAGACAGATAGACAGACAGGAAGACATAATACTGACAGGCGCACGAACGAACGGGCAGTCAAGCATACAGACAGACAGGTAGACAGACAGAGATAGACAGATACGCAGACAAACAGGCAGGCAGACGGACGACAGTCAGATAGACAGACAGACAGAAGACTGACAGAGGGACAGACGAACAGGCAGACAAGCCTACAGACAGACTTGTATTGTAATTGTAATCGAACATTTATATAGCGCCACTTCAAGAGAACTCCTCAGAGGCGCTCCCGACCTGACACCAGAGAGAGAGAGAATGGTTTTCAAACGCTTGCGGAAAAGGGGCAGAGAAAGACAAAGAAGTTCATTACGGAGACTAATAGGTAACTTATTCCAGAAAGACGGAACGACCATATCAAAACTTCAACTTTTCAAATGTGACACTGCATGAAAACTATGTGGGAGATCGAGCCATAGGAACATCCAGGTCACCATGCGTTGCAGAGCGAAGGAATCTACGGCCTGGAATGGATAGCACAGGCACACAAAGTTCCATAAGATAGATTGGAGCTTGGCCTGCTAGGCAATTACCCATGAGCATTATAATTAGAGCCCTGCGCTGGCCGCGCCGCGCCGCCGCCGCCGATTTTTCCTGATCGGCGCGCCGCCGCCGCCGCCGCCGACTATTTGTTGGCGCGCCGCCGATGCCACCCTGATTATTTTTTTCTTTTTGTTGTATTTTTCATGTCTTGTATGATTTCACCATAAAATTGCCCGGTCATTGAGAAATAGGCATATTTTTCTAATTTTCTGCTCAGTGTGCTTTCACAAGATACAATTGAAGTTAAAAAAAGTAATTTTGCTACACGGTATTATCATTATCGACTGGGTGGCTATTTTGTTTACACTTGTGTCTTGAGAGAGACATCTTACGGCTTTAATTTCGCCTGCTCAGATATAATGCAAGATAATTTGCCTGGTCGTTGATCGGATATTGTTTCTAAGAGGCGATGAGCAATTGAGCATCAACAAACATCCTTGCAAATGATGCGCTGCACCTCGATAAAACGACACGATAAGGGGTGGTTTGAGTCAGAGAGAGAGAGATAGAGAGACGAAGTCCCCACTCCCCCCCCCCCCAACAGTGTCGGTTTGTGTGTGTCTTACGTCTAAGCGCTTTTAGCACAGAATGGAGGAAGGGGAAAACAGACGCAGGGACTTTCAGCCAATAATACGATTAAGCATAGGCCTATAGGGAGACAGAAGACTGACAAACGGACGGACGGGCAGGCAGACAAGCACATGGACAGACAGACAGACAGACAAACAGATAAACAGATAGGCAGAAAGAAAACTGACAGACGGACGGACGAACTGGCAGACAAGCATACAGACAGGCAGACGCAGAGGCAGACCGACGGAAAGACAGGCAGACAGACAGGCAGACAGACAAACTGACAGAAGGACAGACAAACAGATAGACAAACATACAGACTGAAGACTGACAGACGGACAGACAGACAAGCAGGCAGAGAGGCAGACCGACAGGCAGACAGACAGATAGACAGACAGGCAGGCAGACAGACTTATAGACAGACAGATGGACAGACAGATGGACAGGCAGGCAGACAGACAGACAGATGGATGGACGGTCGGACAGGCATACAAGCAAACAAACAGACAGGCAGACATGCAGACGGACAGTCAGACAGGGTCAGACAGACAGACTCTAGCCCTAACCCATGCTCTGACTCTAACCCTAATGTTCACTACGACAACAAGATATAGACTTACATAAACTTTATTTTCCGTGCCCATGGAGTTACTAAACAATGGCGGCGCCAGAATTTCAGGTATGTTTGGGGGGGTCAAAAATTCTGACGACCTTTTTTAGTCATTTGGTCGAAATCTCATGGAAATTTCACATTTTATAGGAGGGCTTAACATCGAAATATTCATTTTTCCATGTTAAAAAGGATAGCCTTTTTAGGGGGCTTAGACCCCTAGCTCCTTTCTCACGCCCCTACTTCTTGCAGACAATTGAATATTTTGTAATAGGGCATAGAATCCACATCAAGTCGCCTCGTATGAACCTTGGGCAAGTCTTTCACTCGCAATTGTTTAGCGCCTCAGCTTGAAACTCCAGTTCAGTGTCCGCGCAGTAGTTGGGAGCGCTTCTGAGTTGTAATCCTGAAGGGACGCTATAACAAGTACACATACATAACCAATTTACCAATAGAAATAGTGGGGAATTGAATTTCATCATCATTACCGTGTTTGTAAATGCAAATATTAAACAAATACAATGGGGTCCAGCTGGACCCCAGGTTAGCTGTAACGTAAGTTTTTACACTTTAGCTGTTGAGGGTTAAACAAACTTGGCTGCGGGCCTTTTGTGATGAACCTTCTTGAACTATTCTACAACAGTTACTGGCAGAATATATCTTGACTATTTACAGATTTTAACCCAATTTTAAATAGTCCTACTTCATGAATTAAGATGGAAGTGACCAAATTGCATAAATTATTGTCTCACATTATTTAATTGATAATTGGAAAATAATTCATGTGTTAGGCAAACCAGAGGCAAGCTATTGTTATAGGAAAACGAGTTAAAGACTGTTGTTCGTTGACTTCTTCTTTTACAGAATACCACATATATCTTAAACTACCTTTCGACGAACGTTCCAGTTTCCGACTCGGCATCTCTGTGTGAGACAGGCAGAAGTACTTGCAAGGGAATGTCAACATATTGGTTATTCCCTAGTTGCGATGATGATTCCAACGGTAAGATTTCATTTCTCACGCACATAGAGCCGTCCATAAAATTTATGGTCATTTTTAATGTCATTTAATGACGTTACGCAATTTATGACGCTTGTTTACTTCCCCACCGCGTCACACACCATCACGAAAGCGATACACCTCAAATATGACACACACACACACACACACGCCGCTGCAAGCTGGTATTTACATCGCCGGAGGACGGCTCACGCGGGTCAGAGCATGGACTGACCTCGACTGCAGCTGTCAACGGCGGCGCTTCCAACTACCGACCGACCAGCGACGAATGCCTTCTACTACGCGCATCCTTGCTGGAGCTTCAACGATTAACCGGACGGGAGTCATCTACCACCTACCAGAGACTCTGATCAACCACGCCGTCTACCAGCTCTACGGGAATCTGATGGTCAACTCTACGTGTTTGCGAGGGCTTGCCACCGGTGACTCTTTCAGCTAACTGTGTTTTGTTTTGCAACTTGTTGTTATTTTTTGCTCGCTATGACTGTTAACTTAACATCATTTCGGCTAGTTAGTGCAGAGAGCGCCTCTGAGTAGAGTCGTCACTGACTCTGTGAGCGGCGCTATAAAAATGTTCAATTACAATTACAATTACACACACACACACACACACACACACACACACACACACACACACACACACACACACAAAATGGTGTATGCAAATGTTCCTACGGTGTAACGACAACTGGTCCACCGACAACTGGTCCAACGACAACTGGTCCACCGACAACTGATCCACCGATAACTGGTCCACCGACAACTGGCCATCCAGCTTCCATTTAAGATACAACAATCCCTTAATCCAGCTTCCAGTTATCAAGCGATATTTTAGTAAATCCAGCCTCTGTTCAACCAACAGTTATTTTCATCAATCCATATGGTGGGGGCAAGAGTGGCCTTTTGGGTGCCTCGCCCCAAGCCAAATTGTGATTAAGAAATTGTATCCAGTAGCAATAATTATTTAAGCAATTTTATGGATGCACCGATGACGGGCAAAAAACTCCATTTTCAGGTCCTTATTCACTTTAAATACCGATATATAGACAGGGTCGGGAGTGTTGAGGGGGTGGGGTGGAGGTGGGGTGGAGGTGGGGTGGAGGGGGTTTTGGGAGTGGAGAGTTGGAGTGGATGGGGGTGTGGAGGGGTGAGGGTGGAGGGGTGAGGGGTGAAGAGTGGGGGGAGGAGGATGAATGTGGAGGGTGGGGAGGATGGAGGGGTGGGTGGATAGGTGGGGAGGGGGAGGAATGGGGAGGGTGGAGGGATGGGAGGGTGGAGGGGTGGGGGTGTGGAGCGGTGAGGGTGGAGGGGTGAGGGGTGAAGAAGTGGGGGAGGAGGATGAATGTGGAGGGTGGGGAGCATGGAGGGGTGGGTGGATAGGTGGGGAGGGGAGGAATGGGGAGGGTGGAGGGATGGGAGGGTGGAGGGGTGGGGTGGGGTGGGAAGAGGAATGTTGGGGGCTGAGGGGTTGGGCTGGAGGGGGTGTGGAGGATGGAGGGGTGGAGTGGAGGAGTGGGGTGGGGGAAGGATGGAGGTGGGTTGTGGGGTGTTTTGGGTGGGTTTGGGGCGGAGAGGTTGGGTGTGGAGGTGGGTTGGGGGTGGGTGTGGAGAGTGGTGAGGGGGTTAGGGTGAGTGTGGGGGATGGAGGGGTTGGGGTGGATGGGTGTGGGGTGTGGAAGGGTGGGGTAGGTATGGAGGGGTGGAGAGGTGGGGGAAGGCGGAGGAATGGGGAGGGTGGAGGGGTGGGGAGGGTGGAGGGGTGGGGGTGGATAGGTGGGGGTGGGGTGGAGGGGTTGGGCTGGAGGAGTGCGAAGAATGGAAAGGTGGGGGTGGAGGGTTGGAAGTGGAAAGGGATGGGGAAGGGGAGGGTGGAGGGGTGGGGTTGGAGGGGTGTGGTGGGGTGGGTGAGGGTGGAGGTGGTGGGGGTAGATGGTATGGTGTGGAGGGGCGGGGTGCTGAGGAGGGGTTTGGGGAGGAAGTGAGAGTGGACGAGGGGTGTGGTGCGGTTGTGGCCGTGGTGTGTCGAATCCTAATTTTCCCGGGCAACGCCGGGTACCCCAGCTAGTATATATATAAAGGTGTTTTTTTTCATAAGACGTTCGTGTTTTTCCTATTGTAACTTACTCATAATTTATTTTTCATGAGAAATAATTTATGTCATTCTATAGAGGGTTCCTCGACAACTCGTCTAACGACAACTCGTCTACCGACAACTCGTCTCCGGACAATTGGTCTAACGACAACTGGTCTACAGACGAATAGTATTGATGAAATAGAAGCTGGATTTACAAAAATGGGTTTTTAGCGTAAATGGAAGCTGGATTGATGATTTTCATTCATGTATTCCGACATGCACCCAATTCTACTTCAAAACTGAAAATACCTTCATCCAGCTTCTATTTTTCGCCTGTTATTTCAGTCAATTCAGCTTCTATTTCATATATAAAAATACCCTCATCCAGCTTCCATTACCTAAGCGGTTTTCTTATCAATCCAGCTTCTATTTGAGATCTAGAAATACCTTCATCCAGCTTTTATTTATCATGCGTTATTTTCGTCAATCCAGCTTCTATTTCACCTGCAAAAGAACCAGCATCCAGATTCCATTTCTCTTGCGCTTTTTCATCAATCCAACCTCCACTCCACCTCTAAAAACTGTCATCCAGCTTTCATTTCTCAAGCGCTGGATCAGGTGCCAGTAGACCAGTTGTCGTTAGACGAATTGTCCGGAGACGACTTGTCGTTAGACGAGTTGTCGGTAGACGAGTTGTCGTGACACCCTATAGAGCAGCGGTTCTCAACCGGGGGTCCGCGGACCCCTGGGGGTCCGCGGCGATCTGCCTGGGGGTCCGCGAGCAAGTCCTGAAAATTATATATTTCTTAGTTAAAAACATAAAAGCAGATAAATTGTCAATTTTTCAATTTTGCTCCTTTTCATTGGCACGCTGATTAATGACAAATTCATGTTTCAGATGATTCGGTTTGTTTCAATCGCTAGAGTAGGCTACAGACTGAAATCTATTTCGATCAGGCTATAAAAATAGTCAATTTTATCACGGCATGTCCACTAAACTCCCGGTTTTCGGTAGGGCCTACATCTTGCTCGGATATGGAAATCATGAACAGTTAGGCCTAATTTTGTAAATGCCAGCCGACGTTTGCTGGTAATCAAGGGATAAAGTTTGTAACAGACTCTCTAAATTTCGAGATGCTTTTGAGAGAGTTTGTTAGAAAAAAAGACATTGAATTTCTGAATTTCAAATTTCAGTGGGGGTCCGTGACTGGGACCAAAAATTAAAAAGGGGTCCGTGAGTCTGAAAAGGTTGAGAACCGCTGCTATAGAGGGCATGCAGGGCTATTTTTGTTACTAATCAATTTGACATTTGATGACCGGAAGTGCTCCAAAAAAATTAATGTATGAAAATGTTGGGTTTTTACAACGCAAACCGATAAGTCTGTGTAGACTTTGTCAGCAGCTACTACATTTTTTCCTTTTTTTATTGTAACTAAAACAGACTTACTTCTAGATTTTATAGTTGAACATTGGACTTTATTATATGTAAACTATTCTTGTATTAATAAATTATTTTAGAAACACACAGAATCTAATATTTTGCTTATGCGAAAGTATACATTTTGTGGAATCGACGGGTACCTATGGAAAAAAATTCATAATTTCGATGTGCTTTCATATATTTTAAACCTAAATATACCATTGTGTGCAGAAATGAATGCTGAATCCATTGGTTTATTACAAGTTATGATATCTTAAACCAAACCCCAAATCCAAAGGTGGTAACCCCCCCCCTTGATAGTCCGTGTTACAAAAAAACTTGGTAGCCCGAGGGTTAACAAACCTATTTTCAGGTAGGCCTAATATTATAAACTATATAACACATTGCAATTTAAGCTTGTGCATTGATCTCTCAGGTGACGCAAGAAGACAAAAACGTTGGAGTTGGAGCAGCTTCTTTAATTATGTACTTGAAGTTACTAAAGTTGGTGTCGAAGCTACTGGGCATGGAGTGGAGATAACTAAATTGATTAGGAGGAGGAGAAGATGACGAATTTTACCAATTGTAATGTTTAGATAATATTGAGCACCAATTATAACATTCCTAATGTTTCATCTATAAATTGTATGATTACAAAAAAGTTTTTTTTACTCGAATGTATTGGACTAAAACTAGTTAACCGGAGTTCTGTTGTTAGCAATATATGCTTAAAATAATGTTTAACCTAGATTATTTCGTGTTGTCTATGAGGTCTGTTACAGTACTCTGTGGTGACAAATGATGTTCGTTATTCGGATGAATAATTAATTGGATGATTCAACTTAAACGCATTAATCTGACTTCCAGTGTTAACAATTAATGCTTCAAAGATACTTAGACAAGATTCTGATTATTGCGATTTGTATATGATTTGTGGAATCACAATGAAGTAGGCCTATGTTATGCAAATAAATTGGATGCTTCAACTTAGAGGCGTCAAATAGACTTCCATTGTTAACAGTTAATGCTGTACACATCCGTAGACTAGATTATTGCGATCTGTATATTATAGTAGATGAATAAGTGCCCATTCTTGTTCACACTACCAAGGGCCGATTATGGCTCAACAGCCCAGGGTTGCCAGATTTCGGAAAAATTTTGTCGCGAGATTTCGAAAAAAAGTCGCGAAAATCGCGAGATCATCGAGCTTTTCTATTTCGGTCGCGAAAATTTCTTCTGACGACTAAAAAAAACCCTTTACTATCATTTGGTCGAAAGTCATTCGGTCTAAATCATTTGGTCGAAATCATTTGGTCGACGCTGAAAAAATCGAACGATCAAAAAGTCGAATGATCGTTTGGTCGACAATCAAAAATTCGAACGATCAACAGATCGACAATCAAAAGGTCGAAAATCAAAAGTTCGAAATTCAAAATGAAGCATGTTTAAGAGAATTCCGACGATTTTAGGCCTACACGTGCGCACTCTCAATTTATTCCACGATCATTAGGCCTATATAAAATATTTACTAGCTTATTCTTACACTATCTAACTGAACTTTAATTATTCATTATCACTCATGTTAACATTTCTGCGTTATTGTCAGATTGTTTTTCTCTATTAAACGAATATATATATATATATATATATATATATACTGTGCCCCATAAAAAACACACCAAAAAACTTTTCAAAAATCTTCTATAAAACTAAGCTTAAGCCAATTGTAATAAAAGTTTTTACATGTACGTCTCGAAGCTCGGGTGCACGGAATTGTTCTTCGTTGAACCTGGGGTGAAGGTCAACGGCGAATATTACAGGAACAGCCTGTTGATGGAGCAGATGTTGCCAGCGATCAGGGGGATGTCAAGCGACTTATTCATTCTCCAGCAGGACAGCGCCCCAGCACATCGCGCAAAGGACACCATTGCGTTGCTGCGACGTGAAACACCAAGCTTCATTGGACCAGAACTCTGGCCAGCAAACTCACCAGACCTCAATCCCGTTGACTACAGAATTTGGGGTCTAATACAGGAACGCGTCTACCAGA
>OX243823.1:17283219-17293219 GCA_945859605.1 Lumbricus rubellus
AATCTGCAGCCTGCCACATTCTAGAAACTAATGAGAGAATAATTATAGCGATGACGTCTTTTTGAGGATTATGACGTCAGGCGAATTATTAGTAAAGGACAACCGCAACCGGGGGGCGTCTTGTGTTACTTCCTCGTTGTCGCCTTTAGGCTATACTTAGCCTAATAATACCAACTGCGTATTCTATGCTATAATAGGCTATAGGTTCTGCGCCAAATTAAATTGCTGCATGGCCTGAGGGCATAGGCGTAGGGGACATTTCAGCGTTGGGGGGGCAAAAATGAAACTTTTGCCCGAAAATTTTTTTCCGTCCGGCCGAAATCTGAAGAAAAATTTTCGTTACGTTTGCCCGAAAATTCTGACGACTTTTTTCTAATCATCCGGCCGAAATCTTCTGAAATTTCCCGTTACTTTTTGCCCGAAAGGTTTTTTCTTCGGGAAAGTCTGATTTTTCGGGCAAGAAGACCCGGAAAAATAAAAAAAAGTAACAAAATTTAAATATTTTTTTTATTTTTCCGGGTCTGCTTGCCCGAAAAATCAGACTTGCCCGAAATTTGGGGGGCATTTGCCCCCCCTGAACCCCCGCCTCCTACGCCTATGCCTGAGGGCATGCAATAGGACTGAGTAGGCCTAATTAAACTATGAGCACAATTCAACCACAAAGTGAAAATACGAATCGTAAACTTTAGGTTGTCTCGGTCAATTAGGTCTACATGTATTATGTTTTCAACTAAGTTCCATTCAAGTTGTGCGTGTTAGGAAGCGGTGCAGTTTAACCGAATCAGCCAATGCTGATCGACGTTCTTGAGTAACATCGACTCAATGCAGACCTGGCGCTATAGAAGTTCTGGGTGAAACTGAGAACTGAGAAATTTACATTTAGAAACCCCAATAAAAGATATCTGTGTTCTTACTTTCCTGGTTTGCATTTTTGAGCACTTGATAAAACCGCGACCATTTTGTTTGCCCCTCCTGCAAAAGTATCGGCGGGCGCCCATGGATACAATTGACCGAAAAGAGCCAATTTAACGACTTCGCTTATAGGGCGATAGGTTCGTCATCTTTATGAAGAACCAAACATCGTCAAACTAATAAATATTTTTATTAATTCCAGTTTAGATCCACTTGCAACTTAAAATCATTGCTGCTATTTTTTCAAACCAATTCTACTATACGCCTAGTCGACAGTTTCTTCGCTAGATGGTAGCGTCAAACGAACAACGACGGCAATTTTTTCTTGTGCGCGATTGGAAACTCGGCGAACTAAAATTTCAACTTCTAGCGAAATAGTCCAGAAAATTTATAGTTTGACCTTGGCAAAAGAGCTTCGGAAGCTTTTAAAACGGTTTCCTGTGCATATATCTTTTGCGGAAGAATATATTCAAAATCCCACAAAATCTGGTCAACTTCAAAAGTGGGTTTTAAAATATAGGCCTAATGACTTTTCGTTTTTTATATTGAATATCGAATTGGTGACTACATCAATCAGCTAGAAAGCGATAGGCCTATTATTTTCAAAGACAGTGTTTGTACTAAATTATAGATCTACAATAATTATTAGCCTATTGGTCGTCATTCTCAGAGCATTATATCTATACATGCATAGCCTATAGGCCTACTACCCTACTCATATAGTAGACTCGTGGTCTCAGGGATAGTAGGCCTAATTTGGACACGTCCCCCATGATGTTCTAAGTAAAATAGAAACGTCCGTTTATTAAGTGTAAATGAAATGATATAAATAAAAGATCTTCAAGTTTCTGCATCACGCTGATCATTACAGAACTCAGATTTGGTGACACATCGACAGAAACTAACGCTGAAAGATTCAAATGCATAATTTAATTATTTGTTTAATTACCTATTTAATGCCTATTTAATTCAACGATGGCTCTTCTTGTCCCTGTGATTTTTTGAGTGCCGCCAGAAACTCGCGGGTAGTGCACATGGTGCTGAATCATAGGCGTACGAGGCGGGGGTCTAGAGGGCAAAATTATGCCCCCCAAATTTCGCGCAAGCCTGTTTTTCGGGCAAGCAGACCCGGCGAAAATAGTATTTTTCACGAAATTTCAACCCGATGACTAATTTAATTTAATTTAGACTAATTTTTTCCGCGAGATTTATTTTTTGGGCAGAAGTAAAATCTTTCACGCCCTCCCACTGCTAAAATCTCTCGTACGCCTATATGCTGAATACCTAGTAGCATAGGCCTATATGCACTGTTCTTGAAGAACAGCACAGAATTTTCTGGCGGCTGAAACTCTGCGGAAATGGCCATCGGGAATGCTGAGATGCAGGCTGATGAGTCGCCTACAGGCTGGAAGTCATTCAAAGGCTCCACTCGTCGCCTCACTTGGATGTAAACTCTATGTTTCGCTAGGAGGCGACAAAATTTAATGTCACTAAGCTGCCACTCAAGCAGAGAGCGAAAAAGAAAGGCTGTTCCTATACAAGCGAAAGTCTTCAACCGTTTCAGGACTGTTTCAAAGGAATTTTTAAAACTGCATGCGCAACCCCTTATTTTCTGTCCCATCCTCCATGGTAAATTACTTTCAATCAGAGGACAATGACCATTTTTGCTAGTTTTAACTGTACAGAAGTGCTTCTACAAGTGCAAAAATCCATTTAGAACTACACATTTTGTGTAGAACTGCACGTTAAAAAATCCATGAGCCGTTTTGCCATGTCGCAACGCTTTAAGTTCAGTTTTCATGCCTTGTGCGATTGAATATACCTATAAAGTAGGCCCTACACGATTTTATCACAAACATGTGGCTTTTATCGTGTTAGAGCCTTCACCGCGACCGCACCATTTAAGGTCCCCACTTATTATAAGGAACGGATAGTCCGGGATTTAAAATCTCTGGACTATAGTGCTGTCAGGAACTGGGAATATTCGATGCGAGCTAAAGCTAACTTTATCCTCAAATTCCCCCCGTGCATGCGTGGTCTGTCTTGGTTCTAGAGCGATATCGCGGATAGGTCTACTGTTGCTGGCCAGTGGATTTGGTGACCAGCGCCGATTGATGCCTTCTGCATTAATAAGAAAATGGTGCTTCATAAAGAAAGTCAAGCTTATGCTAAGCAGGGCCGGATTTACCTGTAGGCAAACTAGGCAACTGCCTAGGGCCTCCGGATTTTGGGGGGCCTCCAAAAATGAACTTCTAAACTATAAAAGCCACCGAATTTTGACTTAAGTTCGAACACACTTGCTCTTTTAGTCTAGTTCTTTAATAGTTAGGCCTAATTAGGGCCTAAGTTGAACGCTTGCGTCATACACCGTAAGAACTCGCGTCAAGCGATATATTACACTGGACAACAAGTTTTAACTTTTTTTTGATTTCCTAAAAAATTTTGACTGTTTTATATAGAAATTGACGTGCTGAACACGATGGTGTGCTCAGAATTGTTGTATCACGTATGGTTTTTGAGAAAAACAATGTGCAAGATTTTAACTTAAATACTCATATATTGCATATATTTAAATATACTATAAATTATTATTACTTATTTCTGAAAAAACTTTGACTGTTTTATATAGAAATTGACCTGCTGAACACGATGGTGTGCTCAGAATTGTTGTATCACGTATGGTTTTTGAGAAAAACAATGTGCAAGATTTTAACTTAAATACTTTTATATTGTATTTTATTTAAATATACTATAAATTACTTTTTTTGATTTCCGAAAAAGATATGATTGTTTTCTATACAAGTTGACGTGCTGAACACGATGGTGTTCTCAGAATTTTTGTATCACGTAAGGTTTTTGAGTAAAACGGCATGCAAGATTTTAACTGAAATGCTCGTTTATTGCATAAGCTTACATAAAGTTTCATAGGTCTAAAATGATTTGATGCTTATTTACGTTTGTCTGCACATCTCGCTGCAGTGTCAAACAATTGTCAGACAACACTGCTGGATTCCAGTTTCCCTTTTACCATTTTTGCACTGTGGCAATTTTCTGGTGTTCATCGCTAGATTTGTGGGGAACTTGGGAAGAAGTTCAAGTGAAAATGCAAGATGCAAATCTTAAGTGACATGCTGCGTTTCATGCCAGTATGCTGTAAGATTTTGTTACCCAGTTTCATGCAATTTGGAGTTCTATTGTTACCAAGAAAATTCCCCCACAACAGCCTTCGGTGCTTCCAGGCTATTGTCTCATAATTATATCATAGCCTACTCTCCATAAATGTGGCAAAACGTTTGATGCAACACTTGCGAGATATTTCTGCTGTCAACAACCGTCTTAAAATATATTATAGTTTAAAGCTTATCTGAAAATAAGCTGGCTAACTTGTTATGCATCTTGCATACATGTAGACAAAACTAAACTTTGGAAATGCGACATCAAACTACAAACTGACGTCAACTTCTTCAGTGAGATATACATGTATAGGGTATACCTATGCAAAGAAGACGCTTTAGTAGTGCTTAAAACTTTTGCAGACAGATTCTAACCAGCATTAATGCATATGCAGACCCAAGTTAATTTATTATGCAAGTCAAGCATTTATGAAAACTCCTCTAAGTGCATGCCTGGACATGCCTCAGTTACACGAAGCATAGTACAACGTTATATCTGAAAAATGTGGAAATAAATATAAAAATTGAAGATTTCTCAAAAACGTTACGTGATGGGACAATTTCAAAGTGATTTTCGTGATCAGGAGCAGAAACTGCATTAGAAACAACTGAAAGTGTTCAGGAAACCAAATCACTGTTGTCCAGTGTTATTATTGTGTAGCCTGTGGCGGAAAGTGAGGAAGAACGTGTTAGTTGAATGTTTGAGCGACGGTAAAAGTGCATCTTAGCGTATTTAATTATTCGCCATTGCATGGGTTTCACGGTTTTCACCGTTTCAGTGTTTATCAGATACAAGTCGGATTGACGAAAAAAGGTCGGATTAATAAAAATATTTTTACTGAAATAGAAGTGGGATTGATTAAAACAATCTCGCTGAAATCGAAGTTGGATTCATGACTAATGATTTCTAATTAAATAGATTTCTAATTAAATAGAAGTGATAGGCCCTATTGATGAAAAAAATTCCTGCCTAAACAAACGCGCGATTGGTTAAAATGAATTCTTGCAGGAAAAAATTGATGTAATCATGTAAAACTTCATTGTGATTTTTGGTATGTAGGCCTAGGCCTAAACCATAAAAAAACTGGAATAAAACGAGTGTATCAATTACAATTCGACTCGTTAGAGACTAACAGTAGTTGATCAAACATGGATCACTGGCGCAATATGCATTAGGAATATACTTAGATGTAGCAATATGCATTTTTTCTGTTTTTATTCTTAACTTAAGTGGGGCCTCATAATTGAAATTGCCTAGGGCCTCACTCTGTTCAAATCCGGCCCTGATGCTAAGTGTGATTTGTTGCGAGCTTGTATTATAGCCATGTGTGTGTTATATTCATTGAATGGTATACACTATACAAGCACTGCTGAAACAACAATGAAATAAAAACATAAGAAACAGAGTTTTAAGATTCAAGATTACTGAGCTGACATCGTTACAAAAATAGTCGTTAGTTCATTCATTCGTTCATTTGTTCATTCATTCATTCATTCATTCATTCGTTCGTTCGTTCGTTCGTTCGTTCGTTCATTCATTCATTCATTCATTCATTCATTCATTCGTTCGTTCATCCATTCATTCGTTCGTTCATTCATTCATTCGTTCCTTCGTTCATTCATTCATTCATCCATCCATCCATTCAATGTTTCATACATTGTTTCATTCATTCATTCATTTATTCATTCATTTATTCATTCATTCATTCATTCATTCATACATTCATTCATGCATTCATTCATTCATTCATTCATGCATTCATTCATTCATTCACTCATCCATTCATTCATCCATTCATTCATTCAAACATTCATTCAAGCATTCATTCATTCGTTCATTCATTCAAACATTCATACATTTATACATTTATTCATACATTCATCCATACATTCGTTCATTCATACATTCATTCATTCATTCATACATACATTCATTCATTCATTCATTCATTCATACATAACCTACATTCATACATTCATTCATTCATTCATACATACATTCATTCATACATACATTCATTCATTCATTCATTCATTCATTCTTACATAACCTACATTCATACATTCATTCAATCATTCATACATACATACATACAATCATTCATCCATCCATCCATCCATCCATCCATCCATCCATCCATCCATCCATCCATCCATCCATCCATCCATCCATCCATCCATTCATTCATTCATTCATTCATTCATTCATTCATTCATTCATTCATTCATTCATTCATTCATTCATTCATTCATTCATTCATTCATTCATTCATTGGGACTTAGGCCAATACATCGCGCCTCCTCAAGAAGCCTGCATGCTTTGGAGCATCTCAGGTAGTCCAGTCGCTAATAAATAAATAAAAGCGGTTTCAGCTAAATTCTATATGAAGCATAGTTTGATTGACTACGGGTGTTTTCATCGATTGGTTGAGGAGTGACTGTTCAACCTGTCCAATGATTTTCATGTTCTGAGCAGTTTGCTCCCTCCCATAGGCTACTTCAGTGCTCTTAGGCCTGCGTCACAGGTGGTCGCACTATTTTTAAACCCCCTGATAAAAATTATACTTACAATATTATCTAGTTTAATTGTTTTTATTTCTCCATTTCTGTAGCGCTCCTTCAAACTTTCTACTCAGAGGCGCTCCGACTACAGCGCGGACACTGCATTGGAGTTTCACGCCGTAGCGCCCGAGCAGTTGCAAGTGAAAGACTTGCTCAGGGTCCCTATACGCGGTGGTTTGATGTGGATTCGACTGTGTGTGTCTTTCTATCTGTCTGTCCCGGTCCGTCTGTCTTTCGATATTCTGGCTGTCTCTGCCTAATCTATATCGTCTCATCACTCGCTATAGTCTCTTTATAATAGCCGCGCGTGCGTGTTGAGAGAAATGAAATAGTTAATTAATCAATCACTTCATGCCACCTTGAAACCTAGGCTACCGCTTACACAGCCGTCCATGTCGACGTAATAAAGCTGGAAAGACCCTTATCGTGATCCCTGCATAATGAATCCCTTATAGTATTATACTCCCATCGCACCAACAATTACTCGAGCTTCAGCTTTTAAGCCCATCTTCAATTTTCCATCGGAGACTTAGAGAAGCTAGCGATGATAAAAGCGCTGATTAATTAATTAATAATTACTTCCCATTATGATCGCAAGCGGCAGCGAAGACGTCCACTATAGCAGCTGTCGCTATATTTGAACAATATTCTTCAACCGGACGCGACATTTCCATTATACGAAGAGCGCTCATACGCAACGGTCATTACGGGAAATTATCTTTCATTATTTATCGGAGAAAGGAAACCGGATATTAGGCGCTGCAGCGTTCATGGGGGCAGGGAGGCAGACAGTTCCGCGGTTGGCACTTGGTTCCGTCTTTCATTTTTATCCACTGATTTATCGTCTATCCATAAGCAGCAGAATAATAATCCTATTGATCGTCGCTCTTCTTCTTCGTCCACTCTACAGAACGCTATAGTAGAGGGAAGTTGGTCAAACCAAGAGGCAGCTGCTTTCGATAATATCGCATTAAAATTTAAAAGACGAGAAGATAAAAACGTAGAAAATGCGGAAGTTCAGATAGGCAACAGCGTCGCATTTCGAATGCATGGTTTCTAATTGAAAATTCATCTTCGAAATGTCATATATCATTTGCCATATAGGCTATAGGCCTATGTATGCCTATAGGCCTACATGTATAGTTGTATACAAAGAGAGGTCGAGAGTGATGCAGAAACAAACACTGTTCATCACCTTGCAACTTAGCCTACCGCTAACCCAAAAGCACACATAAATATATTATATTTTATAAATATATATTATAAATATATATTTATATATATAAATATATATTATAAATATATATTTATATAAAGCCAGACAGACATACAACGCACATATACATTGAATTAGTAACAGCTTTTAAGCTTTCAGACAAAGGCAATTGCAACATGTTTGACAGCAAATCAGATGTTTTGTCTAATGTTCAGACGCCATTGTTTCTCTTAATTAATGTCCAGCAATGGACCAGGATCGTATGCTATAGCCTGCCTGCTGTAGGACTGAATTGCTGCTGGATAAAATATTGACGATGTTTAAGTCATGTCTTTAATGTATACAAAGTAGCGTGATAATATAGTGACTAAACAAAGCATATAGATATTCATGTTCATACGTATGTGTAGCCAACATTTTCATCCGGAACATAAGCGCATACAATCCAGGCACGTAAAAACAAACGCACAAATATAATATTATTATAGGCTTATTTAAGACATACACACGCAAACACTATCTTTTTGTCAAAACCTGAAACATGAGACAAAGACGAAGACCAATACGTTGCCCCTCAAGACCAGGACCAAGACTTTTGGTCTCAAGACCAAGATCAAAGCCAAGACCTTGGAAATTCGTTCAAACTCAGACCTAGTATACAAAATTGTAAACCCAAATTCTATTGAAAAATTATTCTTTTATTTAATTCAGGTACAAAATGGTAAAGGCGTGTTGAAATATTAGTATGGCGCAAACTGAAAGATAATAAAAAAAATTACCTGGCACATCATGGCGTCTATAGGGCTTTTCTTACGTAATTTTTAGAGACGCAAAACCTCTTCTTTCCCATCCCATCTTCCTCCATGGTTAACTATCGTTCTGGCTATTGCGAACTTGATTTGATATAGCGCCGGTGAATAAGCTGGTCTCCCCGACGTGGCTTTTGTGAGCGCTGAGAAATTCTCGAAGAATTACATTACATTACATTACATTACATTACATTACATTACATTACATTCCCAATCGGATATGACAAAGTCCTGATGAACCCGTCGCTCATCGTGTTTCGATTAGATCTATATTTCTACACTCCAAGTCAAAGCTGAACACACAGCAGCTTGTCATTTGCTTTCCTCAATTGTCTCGTGTAACAAAAGAGCTGCTGTGCTACTCAAGTGCAACGATTCGTGGAACTTTAGATTGCCTAGAGCTTTTGCAATTATTGTGTTTAAACAACCGATTGGACGAAACCAAAAGCAAATAAGAAAAAGTCGAAAACTTAGATTATTAAACTGCATCGGTGCGTTCCTCAGTCATGTGGATTTGCAATTTCTCCGAATGCAAATTTGCTTAGGTCCTTCTACATGCACGACCTTAAAATGATTGTTCGCTATTTGCGCTGGCAATACATACATACATACATACATACATACATACATACATACATACATACATACATACATACATACATGCATGCATGCATGCATGCATGCATGCATGCATACATACATACATACATACATACATACATACATACATACATACATACATACATACATACATACATACATACATACATACATACATACATACATACATACATACATACATACATACATACATACATACATACATACATACATACATACATACATACATACATACATACATACATACATACATACATACATACATACATACATACATACATACATACATACATACATACATACATACATACATACATACATACATACATACATACATACATACATACATACATACATACATACATACATACATACATACATACATACATACATACATACATACATACATACATACATACATACATACATACATACATACATACATACATACATACATACTTACATACATACATACATACATACATATATGCATGCATATATACATACAAGCGCACATATACAGATACAAGCATGTACACATACATGTACCATACATGCCTACAATGCCACTATTATAGATACACGTATACACGCATCATGTGAGAACAGACGTGCATAAATAAATACACACATGCAAAGATACATTGTAAATGCGTAAATAAAAAGTGCACATATGCATCACTGATAAAAGTCGTTATAGATGGACG
>OX243823.1:17298219-17443219 GCA_945859605.1 Lumbricus rubellus
TTGATTGTCTGGTCGCGAAGCATTGGGAAATCTCTAACAGAGGTTTCACCAGATTTATTGTCACTGTGCAAAGAAGACATTATTTACCATCGTGAAATTAAACAAGTATTTTATAAATGGAAATGGTATGATGTTGATAATACATTATCTGATTATGTCTAAAAGACTGAGGATATCCTGAACCACTCTATGCTCATCATGCATGACACTATCCTGCCTATGTGTCACAGGTAATATACTAGGACTATGAATGTAAAAAATATATACCCAGGACTCAGAAACCATCACAATCACATTCACGCAAACGCAACTTATACTGTTATACAGCAAGTTTATCAAGCTGCTTATTTGACTGATGCTGATCTCCACATGCGCAGTGATATTGAGGAAAGCCTTTCCCCGCGGATGAGGACGTCTTTGTAAAGGCAAGTGCCTGGACGCCGTCCACGACCGTCCTGCCACGCTTTAAGCCCTGGCTAAGAGCACCCCTGAATGCTCATTCTGCAAGAGGCGCTATATAAATGTATGGATACAATACAATAACCTGCAATACAATACAATCCAATTCCATGTGTTGTAATGCAAATCTATGAAGGTTAGCATGCAACGTCATACAAAAAGCCACGACGTCGAATAGGCCTTTAATAAGCGAGACCAGCGCTATCGGTGAAAATAAACTCCGGCGTTGCTGTTCGCTTCGTCCTGCTGGAACGCGTCTAAGCAATGTAAGCAGTACAGAAAACTACACAGTAGGCCCTAATACGATTGGTACAAGATTCTTTTTCGACAGTAAAACTGAAATCATTCGATCGCTGTCTTTCACCTCAAAGCAATCCATTCCTGAGCTGCTGATGCTACATAGACGATTTATGATGCGCCTATGTGTAACGAATTAATAACGTTTTTAGGCATCGTAATTAAATAGTGATAACCTACAAGTAGGTGGCCATCACAGAACCTGCGTAGACTATACTAGATACAAACAAACTTTTGCAATTTACATTAGGCCCCTACATACACGCACGTCGCACGTAGGCTATACAGACACACACACACACACACACACACACACAAACATGCCACGAGTTTAGTGCACATTTCAATGTCCGAACAATGGATATCACTAATAGCTGTTTAGATAATAATATACATGTACAATTGTACATGTACACTAGTAACAGGAAGGTTCATCATTCAAACAGGCGCCAAAACAATTATTGATCGTTTAACTATTATAGCCTACTGCTACTCGTATACGCTATACGCTATAATAAAATACAGGAAGTTTAACAGAACTGCAAACAATGTAAAACAACGGACAAATGTTTCGATCAAGATTTAGTCAATACGGATCGGTCGTATATAGATGCATGTTTTAATCCAAGCTCTGAAGACACCGGAAATTCAGGCTGTAACTTTTACGGTGAGTTGGTGGTGACCCAACTCCAGCGAACCGAGTGTTGTCACCGGTATGTTGGGGCGGGTGCGAGGCTGCCGTGGGCTTACGATGAGCTGGGCGATTCGACAGTCAAAGCGATACCACACATATTGAAAGGCGAAGAGAAGATATTCAGCGAACAGCCTTAGCATGCGATAGTTCTCTTTGTTCAGGTAGAACTCGTCAAATTTCATTCGCGCCTCCAGCTTTTCCATTTTGGATCTCGTGTCCAAGGTGTCGAAGATGACCATGGAGATGTACAGTCGAACGCCCATGACAAGGACATAGACGATCTTGTAGAGAAGAGCCATGTCGAAGTGTGACGTCACTGCAATTTAGAAGAGCAAGCGACGGATGACGACACCGGCGTTGCACGCTGTGTAGGCTATACCGTGAGTGTAGACAATCCTAGAAGAGAGAATACACACACATACACACACACACACACACGTTGGTGAAAAAGAAGTCGTGTGATCATAGGGTAGTATAAACGCAGTGGCGGATCTAGAACTCTTCCAAAGGGGGTGTGGGCCAAAATCTTTGTTCTTGGGACGACAGGGGAAAAACATTTCGTCGTTGGTCGCCAAAAAGTTGATGACCCCATTTTTTTAGTCATCGACCTTCGGCTGACGAAAAAGTACTCTTCATCCGCCAAAAAGTTGATGACCTTTTATTTATTTTTTATTTTTTAGTCCCCCAGCCAAAAAATCTATCGGGGGCCACGTTCCATACAATTTTATTAACGGCGGGGGCCCAATATGACATCCCTGTTTGTATTGCTCATTTCAGACCGAATGGGGGGGCCACGTCCCATGGGAGTTTTAAATGGGGGCCATGGTCGGATTGGCCCCGCCCTGGATCCGCCCCTGTATAAACGAAATCGCATGTCAGGACTTTTTAAAGGAATTTTTAGAACTGAACAACCCCTTGTTTCCTTTCCCATCATCCATGGTAGGCTAAATCACTTCCAATCGGAGGACAATGACCATATTTTGCAAGTTTTAACTGTAGCCTATACGCTACAGAATTGCTTCTACAACTGCACAAATCCAGTTAGAACTGCACATTTTGTGTACAACTGCACGTTAAAAAACCTGTCGCATATGCCACATTTGGATTCCGCTACATAAAAGTCAAGAATAATAAGATCCGCCAAATCCTCCGACATGACTTTGTTATGATCCAGCGAGTCAATGCGGTTGCGTTCCGCGATGGCTTTCCAGCGCAGAATCTGTACGACGATTACACATGTACATGTAGGTGCCGTTCCAGATGTTTTTACTCTGTTCTTAATTAATACTTAAGTCACTGAGGGATCCTAAATAACTCGGAGCAAAAAATGATAATAATTATAGTGACAATAATAATTTATAAAACAATAATAACAAAAATTAGATAATAATAATAATATTATTAATAATAACAATAATAGCAATCTGTAACGATAGCGATTTAGAGAAAAAAGTTCTCAAGTTAAAGTCTTGACAGAGCGCGATCACAAGCGATAGGGCCTACGCACGTGCATTAAGAGAAACATCAGAAATGTTTGATCGATAACCGATAAATAGGTCAGTGGGCCTTAAGCTTATGTAGGACGCGGTGTTGTAGTGGGTATGTTCGTCGCCTTGCAGCCGGAGGGTTGCATGTTCGAATCCACCTCAAGCCGCCTCGTATAGGAACCTGCAGAGCAAGTCCTTCACTCGCAATGAATCATGCACTTCGGCGTGGAACTTCAATGCAGTGTCGGCGCTGTAGTCGGGAGCGCCTCTGAGTTGGAAACTTGAAGGGGCGCTACAGAAATAAATAAATCAAATCACAAGTAATATTCTTCTTCTTACCACTTCTTCAGTTATTCTCTTGAGAAAAATGTGGCGATTAAACCGCTTACATATTACATTAAATTATGAGTCGAGAGAGAAATCGCATTTCAGCCGCTTTCTCCTCTATTACTGCGATTTCTTAATAACACGATTAAATAATAATTCATTAACATTACAGTTATGCCTGTAAAACGTCGCAAGTGAAAGCGAATGACGTCATAAACTAAAGTTCAACAATTGACTTCCTTAATCATCAATTGATTTAATAGTTTAAGATGTAGAATACTGATAGCGCTAATCTAATCCAGTAACTTCTATAGCGTTAATGTAGTCTACAAAATTAATGTCCAGGAAATCAGACAATGATCGCTAGGCCTACTATGAAGAGTCTTTGATGAAACCTAAACCTTGGGTGAGTCAAGTCCAAAACCAATATCAAAGGAAGTTCAAAACGGCACGAAGCAGCGTATAGGACCTACAGTATAGCCTATGCACTATACGAAGGATATTATGAGTCCAGTACAGGATGAATTTCACTTGAAATCATAACGGCAGGGCGTAATTGCAGTATCGGGGACCGTGAGAGTCGGTTAGGGTCAGGTTTGGCGTCGTGATGGTCGGTTAGGGTCAGATAAGTTTTAGGATAGAATCAAGTATACTCTTAGAGCAAATATTTTAGGAGAGACTTTTAGTCAGGACTTTATGGGAAACTATTGGGGGGAGGACTTTTAGGGCAGACTATAGGGGAAGACTTTCAGGGGAGACTGTTGGTTGCGGAATATCATGCAGCACCAGTTTAGATCAGTCATAGGCATTCAGCCGCATACATACATGATGCAGCGCGTTTTTGGAGAACTTTCATCAAGGCGCTATACAAAAGTGCTTTGTTACATAACTTACGGTACATTACTGGTAGGCTACATTTACGTATACGCATGAATCAGTACTTAGGGTTTATGGTTGGACATAGACGAATCGGCAGAAGACAGCAACGGAGCTTGAATTATTGTCGGCTAAAGCAGAGGAGGAGTTACACGCAAAGTATAAAGACAGAGTGCGTGTCCGACGTGTAGGCTTATAGGTGACATTTAATTATGCAACGGGCAGTGGAACATTGTGAAAAATTGGGTGCAATCTGTCTAGGAGATCTATAGCAACGTCGAGCTATTCGTTGAGGTTGCAGGAGCAGAGTAAACTTGGTGTAATAATTAATTGCATATAGCCTAGTATTCGTAATCGTAATCGTAATCTCCAAATTTCTAAAGCTCAACTTGAAAGCCAAGCGCGGGGCACCAGCTTATTCACGAGCGCTGCGTTGGGTCAAGAGGGTTGTCCGTAAGAGTAGTCCAAAGGTGGTCCGGGTCGAGTTAAGAGAGGATCAGAGGGGTGGAACAGCTACTAAGGCGGGTGTCGTCTGGGCCGGAAATTGGAGGGTGGAGGATCAGATGAGACTGCAGGGTATTATTGGGTAGTAGATTCTATTGACATTGCATGGTACAATGACATCATACTTCAATTCAGTTTGCACTTGCAGCCACTGTACTTGTGCACGAAATGAGGGCAACTAATTATTTCATGTCACTTTTACTGTATTTACCAGAATATACGAGGGTTGATCAATAAGTAATGAGAAAAATATATTAGGCAGCAAATCTGGACCAAATTTTTTTTATAGTTTTTCAACATAATCTGTTTGAAGTTCAACACATTTTTCCCAGCGATGTTCAAGTTTTTTTACACCCTCCAGGAAGAAAGTTTCAGCCAGCCCCTTAAACCAGTCATTTATGGCATGGATAACACTTTCATCAGTGTCAAATTTCTGTCCGCGAAGCGAATCTTTCAGATAACGAAACATATGGAAGTCAGACGGTGCCAGGTCTGAAGAATAGGGTGGGTGTTGTAGCAGTTCGAAGCCGCACTCGCGAATTGCAGTCATTGCAACAGACGAGGTGTGAGCTGGAGCATTGTCCTGATAAAACACGATACCTTGACGCAACTTCCATCGACATTTTTCCCTAATAGCCACGCGAAGTTTTCGGATTAACTGGGCATAGTAGACACCCGTGATAGTCTTTCCACGCTCCAAGTAGTCAATCATCAAAATACCTTCACTGTCCCAAAATACGGATGCCATAACTTTACCCGCTGATGCAATTTTGCGGAATTTGACCGGTGTCGGGGAATCGACGTGCTTCCACTCCATACTCTGCAGTTTTGTCTCGGGATCAAAGTGGTGAGCCCAAGTCTCATCCATAGTGACATATCTGCGTAGAAACTTTGCCTGGTCTTCTCTAAAAAGGTCGAGATTTTCACGAGAAGTTGTTAGTCGGACTTGCTTGTTTTCATGCGTTAACATTCGTGGAACCCATCGCGCACATACCTTGTTGTACCCCAAAATGTCTTTAATAATATGATGGGTTGTGCCGTACGACAACTTCAAACAATCTGCTACATTTCTAATATTAACCAGCCGATCTTTCTGTATCAGATCCTGGACGAATTGGACGTTTTCGTTGGTACAGGTCTCGATAGGGCGGCCAGAACGGTGCTCGTCTTCAGTTGATTGCCTACCGCGATTAAATTCAGCTACCCACCTATAGACTGTAGCCTGTGAAGGGGCATTGTCCCTTAAAACCTTCTTCATGTCCGTTGCAATCTTTATTTTGAGTCAATCCTTTTAAATGCAAATATTTAATAACCGCACGTTTCTCGTTTTTATCCATTATTTACAACAGCCGCTGGGTAGACGGCTTCCGGCGGTTGCCTAGCAACCACAGTAATGGCCCACGTGACCATTTAACAATCAAAACTCTGCCAAATAAGTAAGCTAGTAAATAAAAATAAAAATTCTGCAAAAAACAGCTGTCTAATATATTTTTCTCATTACTTATTGATCAACCCTCGTACGTAGGCTTAATGCGTGGCCTATATTGTATTGTATTTATTGGATTTTAGCATTTATATTTTTCCTGAATCGAAAAAGATCACGTCCGTACGTCTATGCATACATGTCTAGGTCTACATGTGCACGTCTTGAAACAGAATCCCTGCAATGCATGTGCACATTGTACATGCAGGCTGGCTAATAGAACAAGAGCCATGGCACACGTGTTACAAAAAAATCCTCAATATAGATTTTCTTTTCTTCTCACAAATTGATTAGCATTCAGGGCGTCGTTATTGGATCGGTCTATACATTCTGGACAATCGAGATGCTAACATCTGAATTTACGATTCCAATCTTGTGTCATGCGCACTGAGCGGATCGGACAAAGAATGCCGCCATCATCGTAAGTCTTAGACTTCTATTATGGTTCAGGAAGAACGGACGCAAGCATCCGGAAAGTTGCTCAGGTTTTACGACTACAGGAAATGAGAGAATGAATGGGCAGGTCATAGACGCACAGACACAAAGACATACAAGCATACAGGCTGGCTTACAGACAGGCATGCAGACAGGCGGACAGGTGGACAGGTGGACAGATGGGCAGACGGGTGGTTGCACGGCAGACAGGTAGGCCTATACGACTGATTGACAGAGAGGTATAGATAAACGCAAGGCTCCGTTGAACAGGAAATTGTGAGCGCAGCGAACCATTTTATCTGAAGACTGTATTGTGTAATTTTATTTTATATATTTATTATATATTTATATAATATATATATATATATATATATATATACATATATATATATAGGGATACAGAAGCAAAAAAAGCTTGGTGAAGCAGAGGTTATTCTAAGAAATTTTTAGAACTGCACAAAACGACCTTTTTAGTCGTCCGGACCAAACGTTTCATCGCCGAAATCCCGTGAAAATATTACCATTTTGAAATTTTCCCGGCCCCCCAAAAACTGATGACCCTTTTTAGTCCTTCGTTCACTATAACACTATGAGTTACTGCACAAAATCTTATTTTCAACTGCACAAATTTCTTTTCCAACTACACACTTTGTGTCCAGCTGCACGTTAAAATAACCCCTGTGGTGAAGTCTGGAAGACTGCTGATATATATATAATATATATATATATAATTATATATGTATACGTATATATGTATACGCAATACGCCGTAATTTCAATGCAGTTTTGCTCTCAAACTCGTCAAGTGTATATTATATATAATTTAATATTTAAAAAATCATATCTCACCTTTTCGCTTTGCGTTCAGCCATGAATAAACTATATAAACTCATTCCCCATATATAGAGGCATAGGCCTAATAGTAGGCCTATACAAATGAAAGTCCTAAGCTTCTTTCTAAAAGTAATTGCAGATAGTGTCGGCTTTATTATTCTATAATTCGGTGGACTGTTCCATATTCAGCGTGTTGTTATTCTTGTCCACGACTGCGTGCCATGGACAAGAGTAATAAAATCAGCGAAGGGAAAAGTCTTATAATGCAAATCTTGCGACGATAAACTTTCCTTTAGTGACAGAACGTAAGCAAGACATAGGCCTACGAAGAATTTGCGCAGCTGGAAAATACGTAACCCATGGAGAGCGATAGGACGGTATACGTATAGCCAACCCGTCCAATCTGACATTTATGAGCTGCATGGTCAGTTTATAGGTAACGATAAGTGGAAAAGAAAAGACAGGCAACGTGTTTCTTGTGCCTCGTCAGATTCGAAACCCTGGATGATGTTAACCCTTTAATGCGAAGGGTATAGGATTTCCCATACCATTTACTATACCATCTCGGCATTAAAGAGTTAATGGATGAAGCATAAAGCGCTGGACAGTTGGCGCAAAAGTTATTCGTGAAGGTTGTTTAACAGACCGTAGATCAGCACGTATATCATAGTTGTTAATTAAGTTATAGTTAAGTTTGTTATTCATTATTGAGTTTTCAATTCGGCCTATACTTACGGTACTCAATGTCGACCTAAATTAATTTCTAAAAAGTTTCTTACTGCATAACTGAATGAATCATGCATACCTTGTTATGTACGGTATTATATTAAGCTGCCATATCTTTTTCATTGTTGGGAACAATAAATTTGATTTGATTTTATTTGAAATCAAATACGCAAGAGTTATGTTTTGAATAGGTTATCAGTTTGTTTATGATCAAGTATTCGCATCTTAGGGCCTACATATTCTGCAACACGCCTCTTGGACACAGTCGGACAAACAGTTCCGTCTATATCTTGACATTTTTTTCTGCTTGTTGTCTTCATGCACACACGCTAAATAGTCGGACAAACAGAGGCACATTTTTTCCAGTCTCGAATCAATTGCTCTCTTCCTTTTCGTGGTTCAGTGGCTGCATATCTCTACCCACATCTCATTTGAACCCATTTTCATATTATCTCTGACCTACATCTCGGTACGATCTTCCGCTACACATGCGCACTATTCTATTTAATATCTCTGGAAAGCAAAACAGCGTCGTAAAGTTCTTGTTTTGATAATTTTGATGATGGTCGTTATGCGTTCGTTGTTTTTTGAGGCACTTAAAACGCGAAAAATATTGTTTGTCTTGATTCATGTATAGGCCTACTCAAATCGTTTTATTGACATATCGAAGTACCATAATGTAGCATAACATGTTTATTCGGTACACATTTCGCTAGGGCTTATCCGGGGTAGCTGTTTTTGTAAGGCGCCCTTGTAACGGCATGGCCGTGTTACTGCGCCATATAAATCGTCGCAGTTATTATTATTATTATTACACTAAAATCATACCGTCGTCGGCCTAATTGCGTCATGTTTTCCAAGTTGTATAAGTTTACGCAGGAGACCAAAATGGGGCGGAAGGCCTCGCTAGCCAGGGCCCTTCATGAGAGCATCATGTTTAAAAATGTATCACGGGCAATTTAAGAAGTATATAGCCTAAGCAACTGAGCAATAAAATAATTAATTATCACAGTTATTTTAACTATACTATGAAACTGAAAGGAAATAAAATAAACAGGGTAATGGTAGACACATTTTAAAAGTCGAGAACAAACAGGTGCACACGTTCTGATAATCGGTTTTAGGTGAATTAGTGTTACCTATATAGAGGCCTACTACTCGCATCATGAATAGAGCTTTGTATAGAAGTAAAATGCGTACAATCAATTAATGTACATAGCCTACATGCATACATAATTACATATAGGGCATTATAGGCCCTATATATACACATAGACCATGGCCTTTGTAAATGTGCAGTTCTGCTGTACACAAAAGGATAGCTCTAAATGAATTTGTGCAGCTGCAAAAGCATTTTTGGCAGTTAAAAATGGTCAGAAATGCTCATTTTCATTCGGTTTGGAATAATTTACCATGAAGGATGGGAAGGGCAAAGAAGGGACTGTGCAGTTCTAAAAAGTCCTTTCAAGAAGCCCTGACATAGGCCAAACATGAATCATATATATATAGGCCTACATTTACAAATAATGCATAAAATAGGCCTATATTAAAGTACAAATGCATATAGGCCCTATAGGGCCTACATATACATTATACATATACACACATCCATATACATAAATATATACAAATACATATACATAAGCATTTCAGAACAAGAATATTCTATGGATGACGTCAAACCCCCACCCCACCACCAAATTTTCCGAACAGGGCCCCCACATTTCCTAATCCGGTCCTGGCTGACGTTGTTCGATGTATTTGATGTCTGAAGTTGGCTGACGTCTTTAAAATATTTCATCATTTGGTGGACCATAATTATCACCCAATCCTGACCGAAGCCTTTAGACTTATGGGGTGTGTGTTTGAATCCTCTTACACGAACGTTTCATAGAGACATTTTCCGTAAGATGAGCGTATAAAAGTAATATCCAGCTCTGATGCAGCTGCACATTATCAAACGAGGAAGACTAATTTGAAGACCTGTTTCATCAAAGATACCTGAAACCAATAAACAGTAAAAGCAAGGAGACATCTTATTACGCAGAGACACACACGTCTAGGCCCTGTAGCCAAAATAATTACCAACTGTTGACATAAGAAATGCACGCATGCATCTCTCTGTTGTCTGTTTGTCTGTCTGTCTGCTTCTCCGTCTATCTGTCTTTCTGTCTCTCTTTCTCTCTGTCTCTGTCTCTCTCTGACTTTGTCTGTCTTTGTCTGTCTTTGCCTGTCTGCTTGTTTTTCTGCCTCTTTTTGTCTATGTCTCTGTCTTTGCCTGTCTGTCTGACAGTGTCTGTAGCCTATGTCTCTCGTTCTCTCTTTCTCTCTGTATATATATATACATATATTGCGTAACCCAGCGGTTCTCAACCTTTTCGGACCCACGGACCCCTTTTCAATTTTTGCTCCCGGTCACGGACCCCCAATAAAATTTGGTGCCTTTTGGAGCATTATCGTGACTGTGCGTCTCTATTATCCTATATAATAGTAGGCCTGCATGTAGCCTATGTTACAGGCTAATAATAGCCTATATGCCTCTGAACTCCTGTAGTACTGTAGTACAAACTTATATAACCAATAAGATTATATGAAATGTATTATAAAAACATGTATTTTATTTTAATGTAAGCTTTGGGCATGTATTTTCGAGCACAGTTTAGCCTACTGCTCGAAACACTCAATGTGAGCCCATGTAAACCTCAAGTCGTGATCGATAATTTTGGATTGTTACCAGGGCAGAATATCCACATTCACAAAGAATGTTGATGATGTCGCATCTTCTAGAGAGTCTGTTACAACTTTTCCACGTTGATAACCAGTGAAATTCGACTAGCCTATACATCATTAACTGTTCATGATTTCCACATCCCAAGTTCCCAACCAAATGTAACAAAAGGATGAGAGTTTAGTGGACGTGCCTTGATGAAAAATTAATTTGCCTAACCATTTTATGCCCTGAACGTAAAATTAATAGATTTCAGTATGCACTCTAGCGATTGAAACAAACCGATCCATCTAAAACAGATGATTTTGTTAGCCTATTGATCAGCGTATTATTAGTTTCATATCGCTACTGAAAAGGGGAGAAATGGACATAAATTTTATCTGTTTCTATTTTTAAACTAAGAAATGTATAACTTTCAGGACTTGCTCGCGGACCCCCAGACAGATCGCCGCGGACCCCCAGGGGTCCGCGGACCCCCGGTTGAGAACCGCTGGCGTAACCATTCTGTCTACGAGATCACCTTATGCATACACACACTCACACACATACACACCACACACAGTATTACAGAGACTGCTATAAATCTACAAGTGCTGGTCTACGGGGTAATTACGAGCGTTAGAAATATGAGGCGCCAGACGCCATTTGCGGCGCGAGCTGAATTAAAAACCGCGGGGGTATGATTGACGGCCGTGTGGTCCTTATAAGGGCGGGGCAATTCGTTTTACGGCCGACTACAATGCGCCCAAACAATGTCGGACCGCGGGGGAGTGGGGGGGGCGAACAGAAATTCCGCGGTCATAAAGATGTCCGCCACCCCTCCTCCCTCCCCCTCCCCCACCCTCTTCCGAAACAAAATCTCTCGCGTTAAAAATGATCGACATGCTTACAAGGCTCCATACAATTATAGCAACGGTGTAAGTCCATCTATCGCGTTCACCAAGTGGCACTGCAGGCCCCGTCCAACAGTTCTTTCCTCCAACGGATTTCAACAATATCCGGACCGACTTTTATTGTTTGGCACCGACCCCCCCAGACCGACCCCCCCCCCCACCAGCCGGACTGGGTCCGACGACGACGATTCTAAATAATGCAATAAACGACGGTGGCGACGACAGACGTAAAACGCAAATCTGTCGGCGCGTGGAATCGCTAAGTAGCCTGAGCACCGTTGACAAAGAAAACAAGTTTCAGACTGGTCAAATACCGGTACGCAACGAGAAAACTGCACGGAAAGGTGGGCTTTCGTGATCGATACTAATACACAATAATTTTATGCGTACTAAAACGGGGCACGGTCAAAAGCGCGCAGGACAAAAGCGCGCAGACAAATGCGCGCAGACAAATGCGCGCAGTAACAAAATCGCGCAGGACAAAAGCGCGCAGACAAATGCGCTCAGACTAATGCGCGCAACAAGAAAAAAACATATGTATGTATGATTGTATGTATGTATGTATGTATGTATGTATGTATGTATGTATGTATGTATGTATGTATGTATGTATGTATGTATGTATGTATGTATGTATGTATGTATGTATGTATGTATGTATGTATGTATGTATGTATGTATGTATGTAAGTATGTACATATGTGAGAATGCAACGTCCACAGACATACATAATACATACAAATTTCATACATACATACAAATGCATTAATACATATGCATACATACATACATACATACATACATACATACATACATACATACATACATACATACATACATGCATACATGCATACATGCATATGCATACATATATAATTTTTTCTGTTGCGCGCATTTGTCTGCGCGCATTTGTCTGCGCGCTTTTGTCGGTGCTATTTTTGGGTAGTGTCTGTTGCGCGCATTTGTCTGCGCGCATTTGTCTGCGCGCATTTGTCTGCGCGCTTTTGTCCTGCGCGCTTTTGTGACGGCGCCTACTAAAACATTAGGCCTAGGCCTATGCAATATCTACATGTCTTAGACCTAATTCGTTCCCACTCATTCATTAATTAAAAAATTTTATAACGCCCCTTCAAAGGGCCCACTTAATGGCGCTCCCAGTCCAACCATGCACCGGGATGTGAATGGGTCTTCAGGAGCCCGAAAAACGCTGATGAGTCACCTCTAATTAACATTTAGCGTATCTCCAACGGGAGACTGTTCCGGACAGATGGACCTATAGGAGTTGTTGAACTTCTAATTTTTTAATAATAATGAAGCAGTCTTCCTCCATAAGAGTGATTTCCATATAGCATTTCTACTCTGGCGTCCTAACTGCTTTGTAATGTCGATCACAGTAAAATTAATGTAGTCTAATAGCCTAGGAGTGTTGATAAAATTAATAAACAAAATCATTATAATTAGATAATAATAATAATGTTTTTTAAAGTAATAGTAGGCTAATAGTAATAGCCTACTGATAAGCCTTGTAGAAAAACATATCTCCAATTAATTTAAAGAAGGGAAACAATTATTGTACTACGACGATTCCTTCCCATTGGTTCCAAAACAATGCAATTTTATTTTTGTCGTTTTTCTTATTTTCTTCGCTTGCCTGCCTTCTATCTCTTCCTCGTATAGTCTTCAGTTTCTTTCGCTTCGATGAATCGTGTCTAATCAGTTTTCCCGCTTTGTTTGTTGATAATAGAAAACAAGAAATCGTCGGTCAAGATTTCTGCATAAGCTTATAGCTGATATCTATTCAGGCTTATATTATTGGAGTCGTAAAAGCATGTATGCACGTATACGCCGCCGTCAGAGTTCGGTGGATTTTCATTAACGGGGTTCGCTATCTGTGTCTTCTTTGTGAGCACTGAATCTGGATGTAGGCACTATACAGTGAGTGCATTTATTAGTCATGGAGAGTCGGGCGCCGAAATCCCCCCCTAGCGTCGTAAACGGTCCGTAAAACCAAAACACCGGCTTAAGTTTATCGGTGGTTTAGAGAATCGAAACTCCAAGGGAATCATCTGCTATTACAGCGAGAAGCAAACTAATGGTGATCCGAGTCTACTTTTTATGAACGATGTAAACATTGATGGACAAGGTCGCTATAGTTGGCCTACTCTAGTACTAGGTCTATAGATGAATAACATCTTAAAGAGTCGATAAAAGTACTTAAATGCTTCCTTCAAAAGTATTTGTAACATTGAGTATTGGAGTTAAACAACAAATGTCAGATTCTATACTCAACTGCTTCCTGTACAAAATTTGTAGAGGAAGCCTAATAGGTAGCCTAATATATTTAATATATTAGGCTACATCAAACTCCCAGTAAAGCCACTTTTTCAAAGTTAGGCACTATTTAGCTGCAGAGTTTTCAGTTACATCTGCAGACTTGTTTTCAGTAATTCCAACATAAAATTCTTCTGTCAACATTGGCAGCACCGATTGTTAGGATTAAATTTTCAGCGTTGAACCGTTTAGATTGTTGCATGCAGTTTCCAATTTATAATGATGCGGATTAATAAGCAGCTACACTTTTTTATCCGGCAATTCATTTAACATTGTAATCCTGATGCTCCTACTGCGCCCATAATAGGCCTAGCTATAGGTCGCCAGAACCAGCTTATTCGCCGGCGCTAAGTCAAAACAAAACCAATAGTCATGAGCTTGAGAACCTCAGGTAAAGCAGACAAAAAATCAGAGGACTACGATACATGTCGATGAGAATTGAGGAAACACAGCAGGCGAAGGGAAGCAGGAAGCTGGGTCAAGATTTTTTGAAAGAGAGCAAAGTAGGTCTATTCACTTCTAGTGAAAGACCAGATCACGTCGCTTTTGGTACACGACTAAAGGTAGAATTATTTTCGAAATATTCAATGGTCACGAGTCTCATGACATCTTCTAAAACTAAATAGTCTGAGAAGTATTCATGCATGACTAGCGACAAATGAACCTACTTCAAAACGTATCTTATCTGTTACTTGGCAACAGTTGCTAAGGCAACGATTGCCTCCCCCTCAATGAATCCTAATTATATATTATGTTTAAGATAATGTTTGGATCCATTAAATCGTGGTGCGTCTGTCTGCTATGGTCAGCAATGTATGTGTTGTTGTTGCTGCTGCTGCTGCTGCTGCTGATGATGATGATGATGCCGACGACTATGGTGTTCACAATATAAAAAATGTGAATAATAAAGAAAAATTAGGTTACTGCTGCTGCTGCTGACGACAACAATGGCAACGAATGAGATGTTGACAATAGAATAAAACTGTGAACAACAGAACAAAAACAACAGCATAATAAAACCGTAATTTAACAGCGCAATGGCAGCTACAGATAATGGCTTGTATAATTTAAAACGGTCGTTGCGGTATGCTAATAACAACGAGAGACGATTAGATCGTGGGAGAAATATTCTTTTATGTGCAAAATAACAGATGACAATCGCGAATTTAGTTTATAAAGAGCAGGCGAGGATAATGGCAAAACAATGCATTATGCATATATTATAACAGACAGAAAAGATCGATCGACGAATAGAAGATGTATAACTGTTGGAGTCTTGGAGAGCAAATTGAATTTCACTATTGCTGTTTTTCCTTCGCTGCATGGTGGTATTTATGATGCGCATTTATCCGCTCCAGGCATCGAATATGTATAAAGCCGAAAAGAGAAGCACATTATAACTTCTCATTCAATTCTTCTAACTGCTTTTGACGATGGATCCATCATAGCTTTTGCTATTTTGTATACAAACGCAAAAGCTATGAGACGCAAGAATGTATACAGGGTCCACCAAAAATATACCCCCTGTTTTTTTGCCAATATCTTGGCCAAAAGTAAGAATGTCGAAATGAAATTTTACAGTCTTCATATTTACACATGATGTCCAGATTTCATCAAAATATTTAAAACACAACAAAAGTAATACCACTTTTAGGGAGGCCACCCACCGTTTTATATGCATATGCAACGCGAGGCACTCAACATGTCGCCGTTGAACACAAAATAAATATTGTACTGTTCTGATAGAATTGTCACTCTGAAAATGCTTGGGTTTTCAAAATTTCCGTATCACGCATACAGGCAGGTATTATAATATCATGTGTGGAAATGCATACTGTATAGGTTAGGGTTAAAAAGAGAGAACTGAATCAGTCCGCGCCCCCCCCCCCCCCGGCTCCATCCGGCTATTTCCTGTTGTAGAGGTTGATTCTGTGAGGTTCCTGCATAGACATTAGTTTCCAGTATCAAGGCCGTGGCCAGGATTTTATTTGGGGGGATGTTTTTTACTCGATCGTGATGAATTCTCCAAGCAAAAGAAATTAACTGACTGAGTGGTATGGAGAAGCGTCGTGAGCTCTCAAATCGGGTTCTGGAGTCTGGACGGCCAATAAATGACCCACTGTTACAGTAGTTCTTACATCATGTGCTAGTAAAGGCATTAGGCTTATTTCATTTTTACCTTATTTCATTGGGGGAGGTGTCCAAACACCCAAAACACCCCGTCTATGACCTTTTCCAGGATGTTTGCCAAGGCAGTACGGTATATGTTTCTTTGTAGAGGATCATGCGGCTGCTTAATTTTTTTACGTCACCCATATGCAACAAGAAAGCTCCGCGGCAAAAACCGTGTCCATCGATGTTTTTTGTAAGCTATTGAGTGGTGCGGCAAGGTAAAGTGTTTGGCTATTGAACAGTCTTTGAAGGTTACTGTTAAGTATACAGTCTATAACTGAAAAGATGCACAGCAGAGTTAGATTTTTACGCTGCTCGTGTATGCCACTTTGGTAATGCGTAACACTTTCAAGACTTCCAAGCTTTCGTTCTAAGACACGGAAACCATTCAACGGAAGACAATTTCATTATATTTATTTATTGGCCACGACGGCTATAAACGAATAAATGTTTCACTTCTCTCACCAGCATGTTTTTCTTTGATGCTTGACTCAGCCGCCCACTCCTCAGGCCTTAGGGTCTATAGCAAAATGACTTGCATAGAAGAGGTGTGCACATTTTGTGTCTTTGAACACGAGAACCTGTAATTCTGCTGGTAGCTTTGATACGTTTGGCTTCCAGAGTCAGAATGGGTTATCAAAGAGACTCTATATACCCGGTTGAAATTAATTCTAAATTGCTTCCACTCTCTGTGTGTCCATTACCTCGCATATCGTAGCTCCATTATCCAGTGAATGAATGAATAAATGAATGAATGAACGAACGATTGAATGATTGAACAAATGAACGAATGAGCGAATAAATGAATGAATGAATGAATGAACGAACGAACAAACAAATGAATGAATGAATGATTGATTGAACAAATGAACGAATGAGCGAATAAATGAATGAATGAATGAATGAACGAACGAACAAATGAACGAATGAATGAATGAACGAAGGAAACAATGAACGAACGAACAGACGGATGGACAGATTGAAAGATGGATGGATGGATGAACGAATAAATTAATGATAGTCCCCAATTTTTTTTCGACATAAACCAGCAATTAAACAGCCCTGCAAACAGCTGCTGCTCATGCTACCCACAGATCGATATCTTCCTATTGCAATCAAGCATATTAAAAATCCAGCATACTAATTATTGCAATTAATTATTGCAATTAATTATTGCGCCCAATCTCTCATCACTTGTTCATTTAGCAGACGAGCTCTCCAACTGATCCGAATTTTCCAATCATCCAACTACATGTATGTATAGGCTACACTAATTATAAGTCGTCAATCAAACTGTTTTAATTAATGCGAAGCCAAAATGCAACGAAATAAATCACACACATGTGTAGATCAAGTTAATTGGTAATTTTTAACTTCTGTAGCGCCGATGGTTATGCATTAAAAGATGGCTAGGGCTGTCCAGAAAAAAAGTTTCAGGAAACACCCATGCTGAAGTTTTTCCCATGATTTTGTTCACGTGTGGCCTACAGATATTTTTGGCAGAATTTTAAAATGTCATCCTGAGCTTAGGGACCGATTTTGGTCCAAATCGCACACCCCTAGACGCCCTTATTGTCTCCTAACAATGTCTCTATTACTTCCTTGCATTCTGCTCGCCGCGTAAATTGAATTGAAAATATGGGTAGTAAGCTTATAGGCTAGAGTGGTATTAGCATTATTGTGGTATGAACTTTTATTGTCACGTATTAACTGTCGCGGTATTAAGTGTCGCGGGATTAAGTATCGCGGGATTAAATGTCTTGCTCCCGCTTATATGACGTCTTCTCTTTGTTGCACGCAATTTTATTGCGTTACTAACTTTGTTTATGTTCAAGTTTCTGTTAAGATAATAGCGTTGCACTATAGTGATTGCTAATTATGGCGACATTTTGGTCTTCAACACTATTGTGACGTCATTAGCTTTGTTTAGTAAAGCGTTGTTAGGATAGTGGCAATTCCGTATTGTGACGACATATCTTTGTTCCACAAACACAATTGTGACGTCATTCACTTTGTTCACGGACATGTCGCTGCTCGGATGATAGTGATACCTTTGCTACGTGAACTTCTCATTATCTGTGACGACATAATTATATTTGGTGCATAGAAAATACATAAAACGAATTGTAAAGGCTTCTAAATGCCAGGTCCAGTGCTAATGCATAAGGCATCTCATAGAGTCATAGGCCGGTGCAAGGGTCCCCCCCAAGATCGAGCAGAGCTAGTTGGCCTTATGTTGCCCACCTATTTTTTTAACCCCATCAACTGGTGACTGAAAAGATGTTAGGGTCATGTCTAAGCCTCCAGGAACGTCATGCAGTGCAGAAAAACCAATTGTTGAAAGTGGATTTTGAAGCAAATTCAAAGAGCATACTTTAATATTTAATGAATCGATGGTTATTTCGCGTGCAACATAATCTTAACAACCACCCATTTAAGCTGAGTTCATGCACTCTGGTAATCTGTCAAATTTCGAAGGCTTTGTCTTCTTTTTGACAGCGGAAAAACTGCATGAATACTATAACAGAGAAACCTTTAAAACTGAAACAAATGATTTCCCTTGGACCATGATGCGCCTGACCGAAATTCACTTGTGGCCATGCAGCGACCAAAATCCGCATAGACCTATGGCCGATAATAACGCTAAGGAAATATAAATCACATGACCTGAGAATTTGAGAAATAGTCCTTTAATTCCCCAGTCAGCACGCAAACGCATTGGGACGAATGGCCGACGATTTTGTCCAAACTTTCTTCAACACTTCTCTAAAGTGTTGATGTGTAAGCTTATTATCTGTGTGTACATACATGCGCGTGCCTCTGGCTGAGTGTGTTAATATAGATAACAGTTTCTATATTACGGCATTGCCTAAGTCTACCACTGCTTACACTTTTTGTCAGTGCCCGTCTCAAGCCTAAAAAGGAGGAGGGCGACGCTAATGATCATTATCATCGCACAGTTTTATTAAACTGAAACTACTACTACACATACATGTACTAGATGGATCAAAAGAGATAACCAGCACGAGCACTGTATTGCCATGTGGAGGGAAAATGGATCCAGAAACGACAAGTGAAGACATGGATGGAAAACATACGACAATTATATCTGGATGAAATGGATATGAGCATGAGTACAGCCGTGGATACCATCAGAGTAAGAAAGAATTGGAGGAGTCGAGTAGGCTACAGGCATCGTCCTCCGATTGGCATGCGCCTGATGGAGGAGAGCTGAAGAAGACTAGGCCTACTACACATACTGCATTGCCAAGATTTTATGTTTTAAAAAGCGGAGTCGTGCTTTCTTAATTATTCGTTGAAGGCCAATGTTCTGACTATTCACAGAAACGTCGTTATATTCGCAGCAGTGTTGGATGTTGATGCAAAGTCTTGAGCCTTGTTGTGTGTATACATATAGGCCTACATATATATACACATGTATATAATTATATATATATATAATTATATATATTTAATATATAGTCCCACGGGTCTTTCAACCGCATACAAAGCAGCAGCTGTGCAGTGAGTTTGATACTCCAAGCAAACATATTAGTTTTGATATATAGGCCTATGAACAACGGTTATATATCAAACATTTTCAGTGTAGGTTTATATAGCCTATATAAATTATATATAAATTATATATATAAATTATATATAATTATATAAATTATATATAAATCATGTATATAAAAATCATATATATAAATTCTATATAAACTTGTGTATAATGTATAAATGATGAGCTCGGAGCACATGCCACCCTTGTCGAGTTGGTCGTCTATAGATCCACATGCAGGACATCATAAATAATGCATTATTTTCAGAAATATTAAGACACATCAAACGTTTTGCCGATGAAATACATGTATGTAGACCTACATCTGTACTCCCGGATGTCATTATTCAAAGAGAATTTAGACGAGTAGTAGTAGTTCCGCACTCTTTGAGCGATGCAAGACGTTCGCTTGTAACTGATGGCCCCACGTGTCACGAACGGTTCCAGAGGACCGCGTCAGCAACACCAGCAGCAGCAGCAGCAGTAGCATCAGTAGCAGTAGTAGCAGCAGTAGCGGCAGTAGCAGCAGTAGCAGCAGTAGCATCAGTAGCAGCAGTATATAGCAGCAGTAGAAGCAGTAGCAGCAACAGTAGCATCAGTAGCAGCAGTAGCAGCAGACTGAATTTTTTATATGCATCGTGATTTCAGAAGTTTCGCACACATGAGGTTCATTCATTCATTCACTCATTCTTTCATTCATTCATGCATTCATTCATTCATTGCTCTATCACTCCTTTATTCATTCATTTATCCGTTTCTTCATTCCCTCATTCCCTCATTCATTCATTCATTCATTATTCAATCACTACTCCAGTCAGTCAGTCATTTCCTCCGTCATTCGTTCATTCATTCATTCATTCATTCCGCCATTCATTCACTCAGCCGTTCGTTCATTATTCATTCATTCCCTTCGCCATTCATTCATTCATTCATTCATTCATTCCCTCAGCCATTTGTTCATTCATTCATTCATTCCCTCCGTAATTCGTGCATTTCCCCGCCATTCGTTCATTCATTCGTTCGTTCATTCATTCATTCATTCCCTCGGTCATTCATTCATTCATTCATTCCCTCCGGTATATTCATTCATTCCTTCTTCGGTGACATCGTGTGGCGCCATCTCTCCTACGAACGTGGTGTCGATCGCGTCCTGCCAATGCCGCTAAGTCTCGTCGTTTCGTCGCTAGACGTCGCGGTTCGTTGCCCATGGCAACGGAAACGCAGTCTATAAATGATGCGATGTAGTCGTGCTGCGCATGCGTGACATTCGTGTGGCGCAATAATATATCGTAGCGTAGTCGTAATTCATTTCAAGGAATGGAATAGGAGATTCGGTTGAAGGAATGGGAAGAGGAAGTGGAAAGAGGAATGGGGAAGGGAAAGGGGAAGAGATGGGTTGAGATGGATTGGATGGAAGGACTATGCACTCTTCGATCTCTGCATGGATGTGTATGTATGTATGTATGTATGTATGTATGTATGTATGTATGTATGTATGTATGCATGTATGTATGTATGTATGTATGTATGTATGTATGTATGTATGTATGTATGTATGTATGTATGTATGTATATATGTATGTATGTATGTATGTATGTATGTATGTATGTATGTATGTATGTATGTATGTATGTGCATATGCATTCATTCAAGCCATGTATTGCATGTATGTACGTTGTACGTGTGTGCACTTGTTATAGAGACCCTCCAAGCACTCAACTCGGGTGCGCTCCTCACCACAGCACAGACATTAAATCGGAGTATCGCGCCGAAGCGCACGAGCAATTGCGAGTGAAAAATTTGCTCAGGGTCCCTGCACACGGATACATGAGGTTAATTCGAATCCGCAGCCCAGCTCCCAAGACACCAAACATACCCCTACTACCTCTCCGCCCCCCTCCATGGACAGAATTAAGGTTGAGGCGTCTTTATGTAGTTGTAGCTGGATGTTGGTCGATACCTTAGAAAGTCCTCTGTCGCGTGGTGTCGCTAACAGTCTTCAACGCTGCTGCCATGGAAACGGCGCTCAAGCTACACGTGTGTAATATGGCTGGCGCAATAAAGAAGTGCGACTCACTCAAGCATTCACAACACAACTGTTCACTTCATCCATATCCTATATACGTAGATTATTATACCATCTGTATAAACACACACGCCGACATATATATATATATATATATATATATAATTAATATATACGTATATGTTTATGTATAATTGTATATGTGTGTGTAACATAATTATATGCGTTATATATCTCTGATCTCTGCAGTGTTCATGCGAGTATGTGTACACACACACAAACACACACACACACACACACACACACATATATATATATACATGCTATCTATGTATAATATTGTGTATATATATATATATGTATACAGGGTGGCTAAAAAAAACGTACCACCGGAAAAAATGCGATAACTTCGCTACCGATTGACCTTTTTCTCCGAAAATTTTCCAATTTGCAGGGGAATGAATTTGCCACAATCCCTGAAAGTTTCAGTTGAAACTTTTCATGTTTGCAAAAGTTACAGCTGTTCAAACTTAAAATTTCTTTTTTTTTAATATCCGGAGAATCTTGTTCCATTACATGTGATTTCATTACGATTTTTTTGGCAAATTGCAACACATAAAATGATGACAATGTCATACAACCTCACTAAGAGCTGTAGATAAGCTGTTTATTATGTAAGCTGTTAGTATATGGTCATATTTTGTATATTAAGGCCTCAGTTTGTGAATCCGTTACTGAACGTTATGGGCAAAGTTTCTGCAGAGGATAAAATGGGAACTCGGACGTTACGTGAACAGAGACTGGGACATCGCGCGGTCATAGCAAAAGACCCAGAGAAAAGTGAAGCCTGAAGCACTTTGAAGGCTATCTGCAAACGTGTTTATGTAACGAAGGTCAGATGCTGGAAGAGAGGCAGGAAGTTGTCATTTGGTCTGACGGGGGAAAAATGTCATGTTCAGGAAATTCGCTTGGTATTCGAAAGGGTTACGTTTGCAAAGCACATCATGATTTCAGTATCAGCTATGCTGGCGTGTGTTACAGCTGCAAGAAAAGACTGCATTTAATACCATTCAGTAGGCTAAATGTCAAACTCATCGCTGAACTCTCTTACCCAGACTCATTGAAGACCAGGCATGCTCTAACATCTGGTTTTAATTTCCAGCAGGACGGTGCGCCTGCTTGCTCGCACGGCAAGGCTGATTATGATGACGCTACCTTATTTTTGCCATCAAATGCAGTAAATTTATTGGCAAAGGTGACTAACAAACTCGCCAGACCTTAGTCCTCTTGCTTATCACGTCTGGTGAACTATTCTGGAACGCTGCAAGACATTTCATCCCAAGTTGGAGAACATTGGCCAGCTGAAGCAAGTCTTGCTGCTAATGTGGGGTCAGTTGCCGCAGGACCCGACCAACAAGGTCATACTGAGCTTCACAAAAAGAAGTTGAGCTTGTGCTAAGGCAGGGAGTGGACACTCTCATTATACCTTACAATAAAGTGTAAAACGAAATTCTGAGGTCGTAGTGAAAAGTGATATCATTTGACATGGAAATCTACAAGTGACGTTCATTTTCCGCGAAAATTTGAAAAAACGAAATTTTAAGTTTGAACAGCTGTAACTTTTGCAAACATGAAAAGTTTCAACTGAAACTTTCAGGGATTGTTGAAAATTCATTCCCCTACAAATTGGAAAATTTTCGGAGAAAAATTTCAATCGGTTGAGAAGTTATCGCATTTATCCTGTGGTACGTTTTTTTTTTAGCCACCCTGTATATACTATCTAGGTCTACTTCTATCGAAGGAGACTGATTGATGGCACGTATTTAGTGCTTCTGAAAGGCTTCCTAAGAGGAGCGAAGATAAATGGTTACATCGCAAAATATATATATATATATACATATATATGTACATATAAATATATATATATTGTGTACACACATAGTTAATGTGATATGCATCTTATGACTGCATATAATTATAATGTTTCATCGTGTGTTTAATGCTAACCGGTGATCTTGGGCGCCGAAAATATATTTTTGCTGGAGTGGCAAAACACATCTCGATCACAGTTAATTTTTTGTCATGAACTTCAAAGATACAAAGCATAAATTAAGAATGTGGGGATTTATCTTGTAGGCTTCCAAATGTAAAGCTCTCAGTTTCGCTTTGTTTAAAATTATTATCATTAGAGCCTCATTGTGAAGATAGTTTAAAACCAAAAAAGTAGTAGTTTTAGGCGCATAGTTGTTTAAAACCAAAAAAGTAGCAGTTTTAGGTGCATAGTTGTTTAAACCCCCAAAAAGTTGTAGGTTTAGGCGTACAGTTGTTTATAACCAGAAACGTGGTAGTTTTAAGCTTATAGTTACAAAACTAGGTGTTAATTTTCCAGAGGGCTATAGTGCCCCCTCTTGCCCCATGTGCGGGTGACGTTGCCTGTGACTTTGGTCCTAAATTTAACCCATTGACTTCTCTAGCGCTGTTATAATAGCGCAGAATGAATCAGACGGAGAGTCGGTTGGATGGAGCGGAGGACAAATGAAGAGATATTGCAAATGGCGTCCTGCAGAGGAAGGAAGATCCCTGATAGCATGGACAATCAGAGGCCGACAGAGGAAATGGATGGGCAATATAATGAGTGGAGATTCTCTCCTAAGCACCATAATCCATGGAAGAATGGAAGGAAGAATGGAAGACGTCGGAAGAGATGCTATTGGATTGGATGATGATGGACGGTTGCTGCAGCAGGATGAAAGAGATGGACAAAGAAAGAGACGAATAGTGTATACGAAAGCTCCAGCTAAAGTCAGAGAAGCGGAAGATGATGATGAAGATGATGAAGATGATGAGGAGGAGACGGAGTGTATATAGCGAGTAATTTAAAAGAGAGAAGACGAAGAAAGAAGAGGGAAGAAAAGAAGAAGGGCAGGAGCAGGAAGAAAAATATTATGAAGCAGAAGAAGAATAAGGAGAAAAGAATATGAAAGTAGGTGGGAAGAAGAAAGAAGAAAAGGAAAAAGAAGAAAAAGAAGCAGAAGAAGAAGAAGAAGAAGAAGAATAAGAAGAAGAAGAAGAGGAGGAGGAGGAAGAGGAGGAGGAGGAGGAGGAGGAGGAGGATAACAAAGACATTGCGGAGAAAAAGAAGAAAGAGGAAAGAAAAAAGAAGAGGAAGAAGAAAAAGAATAAGGAAACGGAGGGGAGGAACGAGAAGAAGAAAAGAAGAAAAGATGATGATGAGGAAGAAAAGATGATGAGGAGGACGAGGAGGAGGATGAAGATGAAGAGGAAGAAATTAGTCGAACCGGTGGTTGGTAATTTAAGCAAGAAAGTCGTAGTAACTGCACGATTCTCGATACTTCTGACAGAAAGCAGAAAAACATCGATTAAACGTAGAATGAAACTTCCGTGCAGTGGACTAATAGGTAATATGATATGCAAAGATCTTAGAGTCTAATTTAGATCCTTGCTATATGTATGTTCTAACATAGACTTATGCTATGTATGTATGTATGTATGTATGTATGTATGTATGTATGTATGTATGTATGTATGTATGTATGTATGTATGTATGTATGTATGTATGTATGTATGTATGTATGTATGTATGTATGTATGTATGTATGTATGTATGTATGTATGTATGTATGTATGTATGTATGTATGTATGTATGTATGTATGTATGTATGTGTGTGTGTGTATGTATGTATGTGTGTGTGTGTATGTGTGTATGTATGTATGTATGTATGTATGTATGTATGTATGTATGTATGTATGTATGTATGTATGTATGTATGTATGTATGTATGTATGTATGTATGTATGTATGTATGTATGTATGTATGTATGTATGCATGCATGCATGCATGCATGCATGCATGTATGTATGTATGTATGTATGTATGTATGTATGTATGTATGTATGTATGTATGTATGTATGTATGTATGTATGTATGTAACCTGCACAGGCCTTTTGCAGTCTAAGCGAGGTTTTTCATTCAATATTGAAAACACTGCTCTTTAAAAAATCCAATCCAAATTTATCCTCTTCACCTTACTTCTCATGTTCTCTATAATCCTATAAGATTGCCCCCGTCTCTGTGGCAGTCTATCTGTGTGCATGCCTGCTTGTCCGTCTGTCCAGCCGTCTATCTTCTGTTTGCCTGCCTGCCTGGCGATCTTGACCTGACACCGAAGCGGACTTACACCTGAATATTGATTCTGTATCGAGTGAGTGCCCCTGCGATTAACCCCATTTAGCTTTATGTGGGCGCTATAGAAATCTCGAGAATGTGACGAAGTTAATCCTATTAATGGCCACCCTTGAGCTGCGAAAAGAAGGACCACAGTAATCTTCATATCGTGACATTATTCGCTTTTAGCATATTGCTTTAAATGCACAGAAGTGCTACATTGGGGCAGATGGTGGAGCAAGGTTCATATGGGGCACAGACAGTGTGATGTAATTCCCCACGGATATAATTCTTCGTTTGGGTTTATATGAAATAATTCTTCAAAGGCTCCATTAGGCTATAATACTCTTTCTCAGAGGTTCATTCATTATAAAATTCACTTGAAATGTAATTCCAAGTAGGTTATTTTATTTATTTGCTGAAAATTTGATATAGGTTAGGACAAAGCGGAGAAACTATTTTTAAAAAAGCAAAACCACGAATCGCGTTTTGTTCTAAGCATTTCAAAGAAGATTTTAGTCAACATTTCCGCATGTAGTCTAATGGCCGGTTTGGCATTCTTGAGTGAAATTATGATTCAGTAATTTCACTGCAAACACATTAATTAGGCCTAATAGGAAGAAGCTTTTCCACATCAAATCAAATTGTCTATTATATAGGCTATATTCTGATAATTATGGTGAAAGCTTCCTGCTACTAAGTCATTCAGACGAGAGGAAAGTGTTTCATTAGTTATCTTTATGAAGCGGGAAAACAGAAAGCGGGAAAAACAGGGCGCAAAAACAAACGGAAAATTAATGCGCCATCATTATTATCAGATGTTTTTCAGAAGCCCCGCCAGGCGCAGCGTGACAAGACGTAAACAGGAAACGACGTCCACGCAAGTAATCATTTAGCGCCAGTATGAAAGCACGAGCTTATAAAGTTATATGTTTAAGCACTGCAGGCTGCTTCTTCATTTTCTTAATAATTACACCGAAAGCTAAATGAAACGTCTGTTTAATCGCTTAGAACTGTCTGATTGCGTTTCTGTTGCATTACACTTCTTTGCCTCTTGCAGCGCATTATTACTCCGCGCGGTAATGGCGTCTCCCGTTCGGGGTTTTTCGAGTGGAAAACGGCAACGGAGGAGTAGCAGCGACGGGTAAATGATGGAGTCCGTCCATGCTGTGGTCTGGAAACGACAGATCGACGACAATGGAGCCGCCGAGAGAACGCCTCTGACTCGGAAATGTCCGTCTTTATGTGTATTCAATGAACAAACGAATTGGCCAATATTGGCGGAAAGACTGAACGACCGACCGGGGAGCGACGGGGAGCAACCACGAGAGCCGTTTAATTAAAGCCAAACAACGGGAACGCAATGACGACTACGACGACGTCTTCCTATTGATCTATACTCTGCGGAAGTACACGTTACGCCTCCAGCGACATCTACCATGGACGATCAATCGCAGCAGACGAAATTCGAGGCGGACGATGACGCTTCGGATAACGTCATATCAACGTCATTCGGCGCCAATCTCTCCCTCCTCCTCCTTCCGTTCGATCAGGAAAATAGTTCCGAAGCGGCGTTGGGTTACGGCGCAGGTGGTGGTGCAGCGGCGGCGGAAGGGGTGGATGAAGAGGCTTTTCTGAGGGTCGTTAGGGTCATCGTCCCCGTCATATTCGGTTTCATCGCCGTGCTCGGCTTCACCGGAAATCTGTTCGTCATCATCATCGTCGTTTCGAACAAGCAGATGCGTAACACGACCAACATTCTCATCATCAATCTGGCGCTGGCCGATCTCGCATTCATCGTCATCTGTGTTCCATTCACGGCCGCCAGCTACGTGCTCGAGGTCTGGCCGTTTGGACTCTGGTGGTGCAAGATCTACCAGTATGTCATCCACGTTACAGCACACGAGAGCGTCTACACCCTCGTTCTCATGTCCTTCGACCGCTACCTTGCTGTCGTCCACCCCATCTCCTCGCTGACCCTTCGCACGGAGCGCAACGCACTGATCGCCCTCTGCGCCTCCTGGTTCGTCATCTGTGCCGCCAACTGCCCCGCCCTTGACGTCTTCGAGGTGTTCAGCTACAGCATCCCCGACTCGGACGTCGAGCGATCGACCTGCCTCATCGTTCGCCTCATGACTGATCCCGACTACGGGAAGCTCTTCTACGGAACCTTCTTCTTCTTTGCCTTCCTCCTCCCTCTGACCCTCGTCTCCTTTCTCTACGGTTTCCTCATCAAGCGCCTCCTCTACCACGAGAGGTCGCGCCAGATGTCCTCATCCTCGGACAACATGCGAGTGAAGCGTCGCGTCACCCGGATGGTCATCATCGTCGTCGTCATCTTCGCCGTGTGCTGGCTCCCACTCCACGTCCTCTTCCTCGCACAGTTCTTCGGACCGTCGACGGTCTCGCAGTCGACGGGCTTCGTCGTGGCGAAGATCGTTGCGAGCTGCCTCGCGTACATGAACAGCTGCGTCAATCCCATCCTCTACGCGTTCCTCTCCGAGGTCTTCAGACAGAACTTCCGACGGCTGCTCGTCATCTGCCTCGGAGGCGGGTGTCGCCGTCACTCGCCGCAGCTCCAGCCTCAACAACACCTTAAGACCTACGTTGAAATGTCCAGCGTTCGGGGAGGTAAAGCATGACACCCGTCCCTCACCTCGTGACACAGGGCGAACTGCAGGCAATCATAAAAGACAAAGCATAAGAAGCAATGATAGCAGACAATCATTACAAGACATCGATGGCATGCAAGGACGAGGCCAGTAAAGTAGACTAAATAATTTGGGGTTCCATTGGACATAGTAGCGCATCGGGAAAAACTTATTTTTCAGAAATTCGGCAACAATTTATTTGGTCGGGTTTAACCCTTAACCCCTATAGGCGCGCCCACGATAACAGACAGCGACAACGTGCATCACAATACTATTTGAAGGAGACTTAGGAGACAAACATTACAACGAGTACCTGAAAATTAAGAAGCCAGTTATGGGTTCCACAGGCAGAAATGATTAAATGCTAAGCGCATGGTATTAGGCCTATAAGCTGGATAACTGAGAATCGGAATCTAAGAAGGCTGTTACAAAACACTTGCAACAATTTCGCAATAGACCTATATCATCGTCCGCCTCTTCTTTAAAAATATTGACAGCAACTGTAGCTAACAGTCTTAAGTGATACGAAACGGAAAAGAACTGTTATAGCCTACTATCGTGTCTTCGAAATTTGAACGGATGTGGATTTTAACGTCTATGGCTCTATGCCTTTCGTCATTATGCCTGCTCATGTATTATAGGCTTTCTTATGTTCGTTACACGACACTAAATTAACGAAAGCAACGCTGGCACCATGCGGTCTGTTAACGCCGCAGATTTGCCTGCATGGAACCTACTACCTTTAGTGTCGCCAGACCATATCTAGCGGTGGCAGAAGGTAGCCTTCTATCCATGGTACAAATCGCTCGGCTGCAGAACATCACGGAATTAAAGCATCCAGGCAGTCAGCTGTGTTTCTATGGAGATTGGAGACAGCATTTTGATGGCATCTCTATGACATTCAGCAGCATCTGTTGTAGGCATATGATAGGAAATGAGAGACTCAAAGAAAGAATGGAGAACTAAGCAAATTAATAATAATTATCATGCTTGCATGTGGTAATGGAGTGGATACAGAAAATGGTCGTTATCTTGATGTTCTGATGCATTTTAAAAAGCCGTTTTGTGCATTGGAGCCAAAGCAAAGACCGATTTTGATCTTTAAACGTCGACGCCTTTCGAAGGCAGCATATTAGGCTTCTAGTTGCTATCAATGATGATTCAATTCTACTGAGATATTGTACAGTTTATTCAACTTTATTGTTGGCGTCGAAGTTTAACTTTGTGTCAACGACGCGGAGTCAGTCTTGTAGTCCTAATATAGGATTACGCACGAAACATCACATTGCCGGATTACACATAAAATACAGTCTTGATAGACCTACATAATTAGTACAATTATAAACATGCATTAATTCAATAATTATTCACATACATGTAGGTCTACATACACACACATCCATACATTGCATAGCCTACAATACATGCATGCATACTATAATTATATAGGCCTACTTACATCAGATATTTATGTCATTTTAGTTGTAATGTAAAAATAGTATTTGTACAATTATAAACAGTAACTTATCGTCATTGCAATACGATAGTATTAAATAATATAATAGTGAATACTGAATAGTCATATAATAAGAAATAGTAACACTGTTGGCCTATAGTATTTAACAGTTCGTGTAAAAGGCCTAAAATTGATGAAAACAGCAAATAAAAAACTATTACCACTGTCGCTTTTTTTCTGGGGAATGTCATTTCTGGGGGGCTTTCTTTCTGGAGATGTCTGGGTCAAACACCGCATAATTAGGTCACGGGGGAGGGGTGCTACAGCAGTGGCATATAGTGATAATAATGATGGGACTTGATGTCTGTAGCAGTTCCCAAGCAGTGATCCCGTTAAGGTCTGAATTCTTGGAGTCATGGACGCACCACATCCAAAAAATTGGAGTCCACGCCAAATTGATGAGAGTCATGGACTCCAAACCCATCCATTTTTGGAGTCCCATCGGGCCACAGTAGGTTATAAATGCAAAAAATTCCGAAAATCTCATATTAGGCCCTGTAGGCGAATAGGCGAGAAAGGGACCAACCCTCATTACTACATACCGATATACAGGGGCGGATATAGAAATTAAATTTGTAAAGGGGGCAAAATTTTCGGGGACCTTTGCGGAAAGAATCTGATGACCTTTTTTAATGTGGGAAAAATGTACCATTTTCCCTGCCAAAAAGTTTGATGACCTTTTTTAGTCATCTGGTCGTAATCTGTTGACCTCTCTAGTCACATTGGTTGAAATGTTAGAACTTGAAACCAAATGGGGGAGGCACGTCACATGCAACTTTTATATGGAGGCCATGGCCGGATTGGCTCCCCAGGATCCGCCCCTGCCGCTAGCAAGAACATCACTTCAGAAATTTTTTGAGACTATTCTATATCACCAGTAGGCTTACCAATCTTCCCGACGATAATTCTTACTTTTTAACAATTTAGCATTTTTCTTTTTCTTTTAATTTTCTTGATATTAAGATCTATCCGACGACTGTCATCACTTTTTAAGCCAGGAATGCTCATAGGACGCTCTAGCTCTAGCATATTATTATTGATGACATAATTAGGCTTATTATATAGTCTATAATATGTCTAGGCTATGTACGTCACTCACTATAGCAAAGAAATAAAATATTCATAAATAGGTTTTCGCATAGATTATTCATCAATCACCAATAACCAGTTTGTCGCATTGCATAAACTGAGACAATAAGTAAGTAAGTGTTAGTGACACATAATATAGGCTACGGACCCCACGGTATTTTTTATTGGTGTCCCATGGACGCATCGTTAATTTATTTGTGCGTCCATACATAACTACGGTGCGTCCATGGACGCACGACCTTTATTTTTGTGCGTCCGGCGTCAAAATTTGTGCGTCCGGGACGCACGGACGCACACTAACGGAATCACTGTTCCCAAGTGATCAGCTGCTTCGTTGCCAAGGGCTGTACTGCAGAACACGCACAAAGTAGCAAGCCGAGAGGAAGCAGCGTTGAAGATCAAGGTCATCGTTTGATGTCCGTGAAAACTCGATGGAAAGAAGTAAGCGGATGAGGAGGAGGAGGAGGAGGAGGAGGAGGAGGAGGAGGAGGAGGAGCAGGAGGAGGAGGAGGAGGAGGAGGATGCTGGAGTAGCAACCGACTGATTGATTGTAGACTCCTCTGACTGAAGATGGAGGAGGAGGAGAGGGAAGAGGAAATGAGGAGGAGGAGGTGGTGTCTAATTCGTACGTGGCAAAATGATCGATGCCACACAGACAGGCAGACAGACAGAAACAGACAGACGGCAGACAGACACAGACAGACAGACATGTATACATACATACATGCATACATACATACATACATACATACATACATACATACATACATACATACATACATACATACATACATACATACATACATACATACATACATACATACATACATACATACATACATACATACATACATACATACATACATACATACATACATACATACATACATACATACATACATACATACATACATACATACATACATGTATGTACGTGTTGCAGCGGTGGTGCTCATCAATCTCAGTTACGTGGTCCTTTGAACGGGGGAAGGCACTTCAGAAGAAGCGATGATGTGGGAAAATTTATTCGTACATGTACGTTCCCGCTAGTTTACACGCACGCACGCACGTCGCACACACAGGGGCGGATACAGAAATTTTCGAAAGGGGGGGGTTAAAAATGTTGGTGATCTTTGCCCGAAAAATTCTCCTTTTTTAAGTCATCAGGCCGAAACGCGTGAAAAATATAGGCCTACAATTTTCATCGCCAAAATAACTGATGACCGTTTTTTAGTCATCCGGCCGAAATGTGTGAAAATATACCATTTTCACCGCCAAAATAGCTGATCTTTTTTAGTAATTTCTACTATAACCTCTCTCGTCGTATTGATGCTTTTTCTCTCTCTCGACTTGTCCCGAGCTGCATCGATTTAAGGTTCTTGAAACCAAATTAGGGGGCCACGTCCCATGCAGTTCTTAAATGAGGTCCATGGCCGGATAGGCCTCCTGGATCCGCCCCTGCACCCACACACCCACACACCCACGCACACACGCACACACACACAATACGCACCCACCAACAATACCCACCCACAATATACCACACACACACACACACACACACACACACACACACACACACACACATGGTGTGGGCGACTGCATGCAGTAGTTCTGTATTTAATTTGGCAAAGGTTACCAAGGAGTTTGATGTACATAATTATTAAACCAGCTCTGTGCGTGGGGGTTACTAATTATTTATTTCAGAAGCAATATGCGTAACATGATACTCGCATAAGCTGCGCAAACAACTAAAAAAGACGTCGATGACCTTAAATAACGACAGAATTTAGTTTTAAAATACTCACAAAAGAAACCGACGCGTCTAACAACACCTATAGGCCTACAGGTGATGGATGCATGCTCTCTTATTATTATAGGCCTATATGTAGGCCTAGTACTAAAGCTAATCCATCTGTGCCCTATAAGTTGTCAACAAGTCCACTGAACTATAGAATGTCTCCTAGAAATCTCTGCTGCATTCGACACATGCATCGATCACGGCTTACTTCTCCTTCGTTTGTCCTGTATTTGTGGCGTTCAACCCACCCGGTTCTATTTCTTTTAACCTCTTAGGTAGGCCTAATTAAGCAGGGTTAAGTGCATGAGAGGATGTGGACGGAGGCGAATTCAGAATATCCAAGTTTTTTATTAGGCTGCCAAAATGAACATTTTTGCATGTTTCACAACCCGCTTTTCATACTGGTCATTCGATTTCAATGTAGGCCTAACTGCTTAACATCCAAGATAACATATTTTATAATTTTTATTTATTTTTTGTATGCGCACTTGTTATAGCGCCCCTTCAAGCTCTCTCACTACTCAGGGGCGCTCCCGAATGCAGAACGGACACTGCATCGGAGTTTCACGCCGAAGCGCTGAACAAATGTGAGTGCAGGACTTGCACAAGGTTCTTACGCGGCGACTTGAGGGTGGATTCGAACCTCGAACCTTCCGGCTCCAAGGCAACGACGCCACCACTACACCACCGTGCCCCCACAATACATAGGCCTGTCGTACCATCACTTTTATGAGGATCCAGTATCTGAACACTTAGGCATATAGCTTACAGATAGTCTCCTAGGCCAGGGGCGGATCCAGGGGGGCCAATCCGGCCATGGCCCCCCCCATTTCAAATCCCCATGGGACGTGGCCCCCCCCATCCATGGCGCCCGAAGGATTTTTTGCAGGGGTCAGTCATGAATGAAAATAGACTATAGTCTATTAGTCAATTACATCTCACACAATTACATTGTCTTAATATAACGCAAAGAAAAGAAACAATCTTTCAACAGTATCCGACTATCATGTATGGCAAAATTTTGACGACTAAAAAAAGGTGAAAAGGTTTCTCCAGAAATTGTGACAACTAAAAAAGGTGTTTTCAGAAATTTGGACGACTACAAAATGGTCGTCAGAAATCCGAAGAAACACCTCTCCCCACAGAATCAAAATAATGGCTACGGTCTTGTGGGCATGGGCGGAATTTGGTCTCAGCTCTTGGGGGCGTGGGGCTAAATCAATGTTCCGCGGATCTCTATATTAGTCAAGTCAACTTCAAAACAGCAGGTCATTGACAACACTGGAATCAAAATGATGTCCTTAGACACCCGAAAATCTTTGATAAGATTGAAATGAGAATAAAAATTTCCTACACATTCGAAAATCGTTGGTAAAACTGTAATCAAAATTAAGTCTTTTAGACACCCGAAAATCATTGATAACACCGGAATCAAAAGATGTCCTCAGACACCCGAAAATCGCTGATAACACTCACAGGCAAAGATTTTTCTCAGCTCTTGGGGTGGAAGGGGCTAAATCATAAATCGCCCTTAGTGCGTTTGGATTTGCCCACGAGCGAAAACGCGAATCGCCGAGATAGGAATGTGCAGAGTTTCACTAAACAATAACCAAATAGATTAACAATGACGACTATTACAGGTATACCAATTTTTGTCTATGCTGTCAAAAAAGTCTTTAATCTGCTGGAATTCCAATGTCCCGCGGATCTCTAAAATAGTCTAAAAAATGGTTGATACTACTGGAATCAAAATGATGTCTTTACACCCCAGAAAATCGTGTATAAAAGTAAAATAAAAATGACGTCCTTAGACACCCGAAAATCGTTGATATAGTACTGGAATCAAAGAGATGCCTTAGACACCAGAAAATCGTTGATTATTCTTTAATCAAAGTGATGTCATTGGACACCCGAAAATTGTTGATAATTCTGAAATCAAAATGATGTCTTAGACACCGGAAAATCGTTGATTATACAGGATTCCAAATAATGTCCTTACACACCAAAAAATTGTTGTTAATGAATCAAAACGATGTCCTTAGACACTTGAAAATCTTTGATAAAACTGGAGTCAAAAGGACCACAAAAGTCGTTGATTATTCTGGAATCAAAAATAATTAATGATGTTTTAGAGAGCGGAAAATCGTTGATAGTAGTTGAAATAAAACGAAGTCTTAGACACCCGAAAAGCGTTGATAATACTGGAATCAAAATTATGTACTTAAATACTCTAAAATCGTTGATGATACTAGAATCAAAATGATGTCCTTAGACACCCGAATATCGCTGATAATATTGGAATCAATACGATGTCCTTAGACACCCGAAAATCATTGATAATACTAAAATCAAATTTTTGTTCTTAGACACCCGAAAATCGTTGATAATACTGGAATCAAAATTATGTACTTAAATACCCTAAAATCGTTGATGATACTAGAATCAAAATGATGTCCTTAGACACCCGAATATCACTGATAATATTGGAATCAATACGATGTCCTTAGACACCCGACAATCATTGAAAATACTAAAATCAAATTTTTGTTCTTAGACACCCGAAAATCGTTGATAATACTGGAATCAAAATTATGTACTTAAATACCCTAAAATCGTTGATGATACTAGAATCAAAATGATGTCCTTAGACACCCGAATATCGCTGATAATATTAGAATCAATACGATGTCCTTAGACACCCGAAAATCGTTGATAATACAGGAATCAAAATTATGTTCTTAAATATCCGAACATCGCTGATAATACTAGACTCAAAATGATGTCCTTAGACACCCGAATCTCGCTGATAATAATGTGATCAATACGATGTCCTTAGACACCCGAAAATCATTGATAATACTAAAATCAAAATGATGTTCTTAGACACCCGAAAATGGTTGATAATACTGGAATCAAAATTGTTTCCTTAAATACCCGAAAATCGTTGATAATACTAGAATCAAATATAATATTGGAATCAATACGATGTCCGTAGACACCCGAAAATCCTTGAATATAGTAAAATCAAATTGATGTTCTTAAACACCCGAAAAACGCTGATTATACGAGAATCAAAATGATGTTCTTAGACACCCGAAAATCGATGATAATACTTCACAGATCATTAGTCGCGGGCCAGGTCTCTTGATCAGGGAGCAAAATAATGCACAACTTTAAACCTCCATAACAAATGCTTAGAACTTCACCTCAAGGTGACAATGCTGTAGTAATGTGATATTTACTAATAACTGACTGATTACTCCTTCTATCTTTTAGTTTGTCTCAATGTCCCGGGTTGCAGTCTGCCAACCTGCTTTTTGGCACACTAATATGAATAATTCTTTGGTACGGATACTGTAACAGACTGCCATACTTCGTTTTCTGAATTAAACCGATCTTATCTTGTCGAAGCTGCAATGGTTAAGTTGAAATTAAACTCAGTTCATGATTAGATCAGGGGTCATTGCATAATTACGTAACGCCGAAAATGACCGTTTTTGACCCACCCACCCACCCTGTAACGCTTCGTAACGTTTCCATTGACCCACCCACCCACCCTCTCCAGCGTTACGTAACGGTTGCTACGAAAAATCAGTTGAGATTTAGGTTTATTATTGGCTTATGTGAGCGCGTAGCCTAATTTTATTATAATTCATATTTTCAGAGCGAATTTAATAATAATATAGGCCTATAGTACAAGAGTAGGCCTACATGTTAATTAGAATTTGACAGTAGACTAGGCTTGAAATATAGGCTACACAATGTTTTATTTATATATATAACATGCAGTCATGCGTGAACTGCAATTTTCTTAAATTTTACCGCAGGAATAAAATTTTACACCGCTGAAAAATTTCATGGACTAAATGGCTCAATAACAATTAAACAAAATAAAGAGGAGCTAGGCCTAGCTATTTATTTCCGTAGTCTGGACACCCCACTTATTAATAAAAATTAGGGCTGTTGTTCGATTAAAAATTATAATCGAAATTAATCGTGCGATTAATTTTTTTAATCGCAATTAACGCCAAATTAATCGCAATACGTTTCCGTCAAATATATATTAATCTTACTATTTTCTAAGGACCCTGAAGCATATAATTTTAATGACTGATTGCATTATTTCTATTGTAAACATACTCAATAACCTTTGGCTTAGTAGGCTTAGGCCTATTTAATCTGCATTTAGTTTATTGAACAGTTTTGTATGACAGACAGAATTGAATTGAAACACTGTTCAAATCAGTCAAAACCTAAAACTCCCGTTATTTTTTTCATTTGAGCCACCTTTAATTAAAATGATATAGACCTAAATGAAAATTAGACAACCGTTTTCTGACTATCAAAATTATTTATTTATTCAGCCAATTGTATATATTCAGACCAGTTTATTTACATTGGTCGGTTCAAGGGATGCTCTTATTAATTAACAACAGTAGGTCTACTAGATCTATATTGAACCTCATTATTTAGTCACAATTTTTCACAAGAGGTTGCGATTCTTGCCAAACCTCGTCTCAGTTGTCCTTCGGTAAACATTTATCCAGGGCCGGATTAAGGCATGTTCAACATGTTCGGCGGAACAGGGGCCCTTACACTTTAGGGGGCCCCCACAAATGTGATAAAAAAATTTAAGCAAATTTCGGCCAAAGGACTATTTTCCAGAAAATTTCGTCAGATGACTAGAAAAAAGGTCATCAACTTTTTGGCGGATGAAATGGTATGAAAAAAGGTCATCAACTTTTTTGGCGGATGAAATGGTATGATTTTCCCGAAAATGTGACAAATTTTCCCGAAAAATTTTCCGCAAGAAATTCCCAAACAGGGCCCCCACATTGCTTAATCCGGCCCTGCATTTATCATTTGAAACCTGAATCCAATGGTCTTGCCATCTCCTGGAGTTCAACCAATGTAGTCTGACGGGGCGAGGAAACAACTTTAGTGGACGGTGCGATGCGGCCGATGTCGTCGGCTCGTCGTTAGCGTTTGACGCATGTTAGGCGATAATTGAGCAAAGAAGTTTTACGATAATAGCCCACTCAAAATCTTTTTGGGATTATTTGCCAAAGAATGTATCACTAGTTTTAAGTATGAGCCTTTCGTTTAAACAAGTTTTCTGCCTCTGATTCCATTTTAATCGCGTGCGATTAATGCGTTAAAATTTTTTATCGCAAATTTTTTTAACGCGTTAATCGCACGCGTTAACGCGATTAAATCAACAGCCCTAATAAAAATATTGCCGAGTTTTGTTGAGCTTTAATTTAAAATGTTTAGATCGTGTCCAATAAGTAAAACATGTTTCAAAGTGATTCTTCGATGTCAGGAATTCATTGGGAATTAGGCCTATGCCACGTTGTTCCATTGGAAAAACTATCCAAACAATTCGAATAGCGGTTTCCGGTTTGCACAGCCGGGAGAACAGAACTGACCTGGCATGTAACTGGTGTCCACTGCCGGATCTTATTTAGATAAATATACCTAGCCTACTTCGGTTAAGTTTTAAATCAATGTCACAATTAGTTTACACTTCGATCACATCATGTCTGAAGTGTCATTCGATGGCAATTTAATATTCATTAATAAAAAAATTCAAGGCGTTACGTAACGTTCAGCAACCCCCACCCACCCACCCACCCCCGTAACGTTTCGTAACGTTTTCAATGACCCCACCCACCCACCCTCGAGCGTTACGTAATTATGCAATGACCCCTCAAGAGGTTTGTTCGAAGATTTGTTAAATGTTTTCTAATAATTTGATGGATTAAACCAAATTGTTTGAATTCTGTAAGTTTACTATAAATATATAGGTCCAGCAACAAAGAATTGAATGGTGTCCAAGTGAGGTGTTTTCAAAATGGGACGATGTATCTCGGTTCTATTATGGCACCGCTCTTATTGCATTGTTTTTTTTAGTAATTTGTTCGAAAATCTCCTTCTAGCATTGTAATGTCGTCAGTCTCATGCAGTGTGTTCATCCAGTGTATATGTCCTGACACTTAGCGATTGGGAGAACAAATACAGGCACCGTCCCCCACCACATTCATTAAGGGGGACCGTCTCTCTCCCCTGTCTTCCATAGGTCTCCGCCCATGGATGATATCAATAAAGTTTATTTTATTTTATTAGTGAATCATCATCACTACTCAATGGCTTCCCAATTCTGATGATTTGGTAGTTCTTGCTTGCTTTGTCAGCATTTAAGTAGCGTAGCAATTTCATTAAGATGACAGCTTAAAATTCTGCCACTGCAGTGCGGGACTTAAAAAAAATTCTGGTTGGGGAGGGGGTAAAACCCCCTCCCCAAACCCCTCCCCCTCTCCCCCCACCCTCTCGGCGCTACGCGCCTCGGCGATCGGCCTTCGGCCGCTCGTCCTCATTTGGCCCCCCCCCCCCCCATTTAAACCTTCTGGATCCGCCACTGTCCTAGGCTATAGTATTCCGCAAAGAATCCGATGTTATGCGTTCGATATCCCATATCATCAATCATCTAAGACTGACAGAATCCAAAATAAAACTTCGATTCATCATCCACCGAACAAAATGATATGTCATGTTATTATCAGAAGACGGGCGCAAAATAGGGCAGAGATGATGCCAAACTTTTAATCAACAAAACCCTTTTCAGCCGCAGATGAACAATTAATGCAGCGATCGACTCTTATTAGCAAATCAATCAAGACTGAGCTATTTATAGCTATAGGCTATTAGAGAATAAATGGGGTCAGGTTATAATAATAATATTGCAGGGGTGATATCCAACAAATCCCAAGGACGATTAATTGCATTTGCTTCTTATTTTTTGAATGAAATTGGTGGACGAAGAATTTTCAACAGTATGCCTATAGCGACCTTTGTGCACTCGGTTAAAGGCATTCAATTCATTGTGGGGCACGGTGGTGTAGTGGTGGCATCGTTGCCTTGGAGCCGGAAGGTTCGAGGTTCGAATCCACCTCGCCGCGTAAGGACCTTGGGAAAATCCTTCACTCACAATTGCTCAGCGCTTCGGTGTGAAACTCTGATGCAGTGTCCGCTCTGCAGTTGGGAGCGCCTCTGAGTAGTGAGCTTGAAGGGGCGCTATAACAAGTGCACATACAAACAAACATTCACACGAACATGACTGTGTGTGTGCGCGCGTGCGTGGTGTATGTAGGCCCTATATGACTATATATACTATATAATATATCTTCTTCTTTCTCTCTTCCGTCAGTCATGCGACGACGATGAGGCTTTCACATGACTTCTCCAGACTTGTCTATTTCTGATGAGATCCTTTGCTCTTGGCATACTGATATCCATCATCTTCAGATCCTCTCTGACGTTGTCCATCCAAGTCTTTGGTTGTCTTCCTCTGCTTTAGTATATAGTATATATTATATACACCGTAATACACGCCATATATATATATATATATTATATATTATATATATATATATATATATATATATCGTATATATATATATTATATATATATATATATATATATATATATATATATATATATATATATATATATATATATATATATATATATATATATATATATATATATATATATATGGGGAAACTGTCCGTTTGGCTTCAGAAGTAAAACATGGAAAACAGAGAACCACTACAGCTGAGGCTAATTCGAAAGAACGGTCACCGCGCATGATCGATTTGGTTTCGGTCAGCCGATTTCTAAGAGCCCTGGAGCAAGCAATGCTCCACTGGATCTCTTCAGTTGTAGCTACGATTTCTTTATTCTGTGGTTGTAGGTCTACGAAGGCCGTAATGAACACATCGAAGAAAATGGACGAACACGATAGGGCCTACAGTAAATCTTTTTCCTTCGATGAACAACATATAATTATAATTTTTATTGGCAACCCGACTGTCATGTTCCTAATAAGTGATAACTCCCGATCCTATAGTAGACAACCGCGGTAGGCTAATAATCTTTCTAGGAAAGTCGTCGATTTGCTGTTAGGCTATCGCGATTGGATCGTGTATGCCTACGGTTGCCTAATCGTTGACGATGCGAGTGGGAAAACAGGACGCAACACGATCATGTATGATCATCATCGTACGATCCTGATTGTGGATTGTGTGCATGGGCGCCCGCAGAAATTTTTGCAGGAGGGGGCAAACCCAATGGTCAACGGTAATTTTTTAGCAGGAGGTAAAAAAATGCAAAGCGTGGGGAGTTAAGAACATGCATGGTTATTTTTCACAGAGGTTTCTTATTGTAAATTTCTAAGTTTCACTTTTTAAAATTTCTAATATGAATTGTTTCTTTTTGCAAGGAAATGTGTTTAAAAAATCGAAAAGTATTAGTTAAAAGTAGGCTTTTTATTTCTCTAATGCAAAGAAATTTGTTATTTGGTCATATGTGATCATTGCATGATCATGTGTGACCATCAATGTATGGTCACATGTGACCGCAATACGATCAAATTTGAACATACACAACATTGCGCATTGTACCGTGCCACAAGCAACAAATAACGAAACATTTCTGTGGTGATGATAAAAGCTGCCATTCTGAATTTCTGATCAAGAAGTTGACAAATCAAAGCAATTTACAACAAAGCGGCATTAACTGGCCACCGACCATCATGACAACTTCACGCGTGAAGAAAAACTAACAATGATTTATTAACTATGATCCATAGCAATAATATATGTTTGACTAACTCCATTATTAAACTCCTTTGTGAATACAACTACCTATAAAAACCTTCTCTCTCTTAACCTCCATCGCCTTTCCATCACAACTCCGTCATTATCACAAGACATCCTTCCATTTAACCCTTTAAGGACCATCTACATATGTTTTCCATGCATTTCAGTACACACTGGTCATTAAAGGGTTAACTTACCATAATAACATAGCATTTCGATACAGAGAAGCATGACAAAGCAAACAAGTTTTCTGATACAGGAAAGCAAATCAATGACAAAGACCGATGATGATGAAGCAATGTTATTTACAGGGCAAGATGATTTATTATGTACAATACCAATGGAGTTGACGATTCTTCAATAATCGGTCGACGACGATGATGGGGGAAACTGCAAATAGACGACGACGCTAATCCATCAAAACACGTTGCAACACACATATCGAGGACTGCATGCGTTAGCTTAAAATTCGGTTCGCTAAAATGTCTTCTACAGTTCGAAAAACATGGAAACATTTAGTACGTTTACAAAACTGCCAAATATTGCTTTGTTTGTTCACACACGCGTTGTTCCTTGAACCCTGTGTTGTCGGAGCCTGTCACCTGTTCAACAGTCGAAATGGACAACAGCACGAGAAGAAATCGAAACAAGAACAACATTCTGCGATGAACGTAATATGCAGTCGACTGTAGATATCAACTGACTTCAATGGCAAACTTATGATTTATTTATTTATTTCTTGCATTTGATATAATGCCTCCCTTCAAGCTCACTACTCAGAGGTGCTCCCGACTACAGCGTGGACACTTCGTCAAAGTTTAGTGCCGAAACGCACGAGCAATTGCAAGGTCTTGAGGTGGATTCGAACCTGGAACCTTCCGGTTCCAAGGTACCGAACCCACCATTACACCACCACTACTTCCTTATTTAAGTTAAAGACTGCGAGCAATCTGTCCATCAGGTAAAACCTATCGAGAATAGTCACGTAATTTAAAACTCAGCCGTGGCATTTGTAACAATATAAATCTAAGTCTTTGATTAAAAGAACAATTGAAGGGTAATCTCGCTGACTAATTATTAAGTATCACAATATTCTGACACAAGATATGAACCATAGTAAAAAATCTTCAATTTCAGCTAGATATTACAATTATTCAATTTTAAATTGCACTAAATGCTGTAATCACATGTAAATGCAACAAATCCTCAACAACAGGCATTCACATCTATGAGTGCAGAGGATGTTCAACAAAGCACAACCCCAACGAATAACACAGTAAGACCCAACACAGCATAGGTATATACCTTCCGACAGAAACATAAAACCGAAGCATATCGCAACAGACACGAGCAGCAGGAGTTGACCAGAGCATGGAGCTGTGTAACGCATAATCTTACATCATGATAGCACAAAGGTAGCATTATGCCGCACAAAGGTAGCATTATGCCGCACAAAGGTAGCATTATGCCGCACAAAGGTAGCATTATGCCGCACAAAGGTAGCATTATGCCGCACAAAGGTAGCATTATGCCGCACAAAGGCAGCATTATGCCGCACAAAGGTAGCATTATGCCGCACAAAGGTAGCATTATGCCGCACAAAGGTAGCATTATGCCACACAAAGGTAGCATTATGCCGCACAAAGGTAGCATTATGCCGCACAAAGGTAGCATTATGCCGCACAAAGGTAGCATTATGCCGCACAAAGGTAGCATTATGCCGCACAAAGGTAGCATTATGCCGCACAAAGGTAGCATTATGCCGCACATAGATAGGATTATGCCGCACAAAGGTAGCATTATGCCGCACAAAGGTAGCATTATGCCGCACAAAGGTAGCATTATGCCACACAAAGGTAGCATTATGCCGCACAAAGGTAGCATTATGCCGCACAAAGGTAGCATTATGCCGCACAAAGGTAGCATTATGCCGCACAAAGGTAGCATTATGCCGCACAAAGGTAGCATTATGCCGCACAAAGGTAGCATTATGCTGCACATAGATAGGATTATGCCGCACAAAGGTAGCATTATGCCGCACAAAGGTAGCATTATGCCGCACAAAGGTAGCATTATGCCGCACAAAGGTAGCATTATGCCGCACAAAGGTAGCATTATGCCGCAAGATTACTGTGACTCGATCCCACGGTGGTCTGACTTTAATACTGAACAGCAGAAGCAGACAAAACGCTAGCAGACAAAAACAAACCGAAACAAGTTCTGGCATTCTTCGTAACAAAACATTTCACGATTTTTTTTGACAAGACGAAAATATTACCAACATGACCAAAACAAGTTGAAGCAAGATCATGCAAGTTACGTGAAAACAAGACTCTGCAAGTTAGAGAAGATGGTGAAAATCTGGCTCGTGAAACAAGCACATCAAAATAGAACAAGACAATGCCAAAATCAAAACTGAATAATGCACACATACCTGCAGCCTTAGCGTCACTGTGACCTTAACAAAAACATTGTTTCATTGTCTTCTTCCCTGATCACAGACCCACAGAGGAGTACCAGAGTTCAACTAGAGACCCTGATATCTACTACTCTTACTAGTGTGTCTGCAATATAGCAATTGAGGTTCACCCAATGCATTTGAAATATTGGTACAGTGTCAAACTATATACGAGAAAAAAACAGTGCAGATTGGGTATGCATTTTCAGAGTTATAAATGGACAACTGCATACTTTTTGTGGTCTACAACAGTCTTAGTCCTGGGTTTATAGTTGTAGTTTCAACCATTTTGCAACAGCGCGGCATTTACAAGTGCTTCATTCTAAACAGAACTTTACAACCCTAAAAACGGCATTAACACTAGTCAGATAATGTAGAGCAGACAAGTTAATACATAAAGTAAGTTCATCTGGACAAAATGCCATGACTTCTAAAAACCGATTGAAGGTGAAATACAAAAGAATGAATGCCTAAATTCAAGCTAAAATTCAAAAACCTTTCATTTGAGTGACTTGGGTTTGATAACGAATCACCAATTTCCCATATAGCACCAGAATTCAAACCCTGGCCTGTGAGTCAGAAGAAAAACACCAGCCATAGATCTGTCATTGAGCAGTACAGCAGTAATAACCAGTTAGCACAATTTACTCTACACTTCTGCAGCGAGACAGAGCAACATTAAAGTGATTAATGATGATACAACCCCAGTCTCTGTCTATCACAGCCAACAATGAAATAACCTTGATTACCTAATTAATTAATAATAATTAACTAATTAATCATAATTAACTAATTGATCATAATTAACTAATTAATCATAATTAACTAATTGATCATAATTAACTTATAATTAATCATCCACAACATCGTACCATAATTAAGAGCATCATTAACATTCTCAGCACCAACACTTAACAAAATCAGTTAAATTAGTTTCGTTGATTAGGTCAACAATGTGCCCGTGCAAACAACAAACCAACTGATTTCTGGTTGAAGAAAAAAAGGACACAAATCTCACCAATCGAATTGCGTAAATAAAATAAAATGAAGACATTATAATTGGTAAAACAACCATAAAATCTTTCAGCAGATTGTTCAGACAGAAGATCCTGTCGATAAAATCTCAACACAGTGCAACACAGTGGTACGAGTTAACCCTTTAATGCCGGAGGGTATAGGATTTCCCATACCATTTACTACCATCTTGGCATTAAAGGGTTAAAGCCAAGACACCATATCCTATACGACAGTCAAGCATCTTTCTATCTGAAGACCAGTTTATTGATGACACATTGCACTGTCACGCTGCAAGGACCCCTAACGAGGCTTAACACATTGACCGCCTACACGCCATGTTAAATGACTGGCTGTACTACGAGTTAACTCGTAGTAGGCGGTCAACGTGTTAACATGCAGAACAGTAATATAAATGCACAACTACAATTTCAATCATGATAAGGGAAAGTCTCTAAACTGAGAGTCCTGAAGAAATGAGGACTGAAGACCACAGCTCAACTGATTACCTACGATGTCTTCGCAACCCATTTACCAACAGCACGTTTTCGCCATGACGAACGAAAGAATCTCAGTTAGCGCTGTATACAAAATAGCAGCAGTTTGTTCATTGCAAGGCTTCACTACAGAATGCCAGAATTGACCCTAACTACATTGGCATACAGTCTGCCATTTCAACATCGAAATTCAAACTAATCTCCGCTGTAATGCTGCATGACGATACCAGAACAAATTATGCCGAGTTACATTATGCAACCACACCACCAAAGGTGGTTTCGCATGGGTGCCCACATACATATACATAATATATATATATCTATATAAAATTAAAATTATTATACAAAAGCCTTGTACAAGTAATTATTATGCGAAGAAAATAGTAAGAAATTAAAGCAATACAGACGATATTATCGAACCCATCCAATAAATCCTAGACAGATGTAGAATAGAGCGAGTACTCAAGTAGTGCATGCAATGACATCTTTACATAACATGTCTGCTCAGAGGAGCTCCGCGTGCGCAGCAGGGTCGCACGCACACAGCACTCGTTCCGCTATCTGAGTTGAGTGGTCCAGACGAAACACACTTCTCGTCTGCTGTTTCATACACGTCGTCAGTATAATACGGATGAGATTTAAAACACTCATATGAAGCTTGAAGAAGTGGTGCAGACTAAACTCGGTTTTTCGTGTACTCGAATAACAGTCTTCGGTGTTCTCAATTCGTTTGTACTCGAAATCTGGTAAAAGCTCGGTCAGTACATACGGATTAGAGGATTATTAAAAGCGGTAAATACACTGGTAAAGGACGACTGTTCAAGTATTTACTACATTGGAGGTGGGGCCGTCAGCAGTTGCGGCGGAGGGGGCAGATCGTAGTGGTGATGAGCCGTCATTCGTACGGTCGATGTTACTCGGCCAATCACTTCCATCCACCTACAAAATAAACGACAAAAGACATTTTCTCATTGATGCCACTCACAGCCAAGTCACCATCATCATCATCAGTTCTCCTAAGTTCTGATTTCCCAAAATTGCTGCAGCACAATGAAAAAAACCAATGTTCCAATTCTAATCAGGATGTACACTGCATAATGTGTACTATTTATTTAAACAGTTGGTTTTTAAGGAAGTTTTCTTTTGGTAGGATTTTCTCTTTTATGTGGCTGAAACAATCTGATGTAAATCTATGATATAAAGGATATAGAGGAGCCAGCTTTCTAAACTCTAAAAAGTACACTAATTTTTTTTAATTTAAAAAAACTTAATAAATATATCAAATAAACATATAAAAATAACCCGTGAACAATGAACAAATTAATCCATGGTACTTTCCTGTTTTGTTTTTGTTTTGTTTTTTAACTACTTTTCACTTCATCTTGCAACCGTGTTGTGGCTTGATTCTGATTAAGCGAACATACGGTATATACTGAACCATTAGAAAAAACTTGGCTGCAACCTTCACATGAGAATAATATCGAACTCTGATCACAAGCAAAAAACTGCTAATTAAAAAATAGCTGGATAGAAAATAGGTTTGATAAATTGATTACGTAAGATGAACACATCACATCATGATCAAGCATATTAAAGACCTGCAGAACTTTCTTTGTGTTCATTTTGCCCAAACAATTCATTGTGCAACCAGAATAACAAAGCACTAGTTGCACTGACTTGGCTGCGGAAAATTGCAAGTAGTCATTTGTAAAGACACCTTGGAAACCACAGTGCTCAGTCAATTTTGAAACCAAATTCAGAAAAAATTGTGACGAGTTTCATCTATGTCTAAGCTAACCTTAGACCTGTCATCTACACTGGAAAAGATGTTTGACACAAGCAACGGCTGACATTGAAATTAATTTACCTGTCGAATGTAGCCTGACTCTCTGCTCGGAAGAAGTAGACGTGATTTTTGAACTGGAGTTTAAAGACAAACTCCTTGCTGATTCCGTCGCCAGGATCTGGAAGTGTGATTGTGTAACCTAACAATGGTAGGCTGGCCAGCGGAAAGTCATCCTATTCAAAGACAAAACACAAAGCCATTTCAAGCATTGTCTCATAATAGATTTACAGCAGATTGTTTCAGTCACATAAAAGAAAAAATCCCACTAAAAAACTTCCTGAAAAGCTACTAATTAAATAATACTTGCAGTCGAAAACCGCACTCTAGTCTGCCCAGCACTTTATTAACAGGTTTACAGCAGATAGTTTCCACTACCAAAAAGGAGAAAATCCCAACCACAAGAAAACTTCCCGAAAAGCTACTATTAAACTAATACTTACACAGTTAAAACCCAAACATATAGTTTGCCTAGCGCTTTATCAACAGGTTCAATAAGAATCACTTATTTTCACCTTAATTATTAAGCATTATTACTATTGTTGGTCCAGTAATTTGGAATCACCTTCCTTCTGCAATTCGTGGCAGGATTATGGTAGGACATTCACCTGCATCTTTTCGCTGCTTGAAGACATTTCTCTTTTCATGGGCCTGTCACGCTGAGAGCGCTTCTGAATAGCTTTACTGAGACAAGTGCTTTACAAATGTTTTATTAGATTAGATTAGATTAGCATATAATAATATTGTCAATTGGATGTGTGCATTCAAACGTAACGTAAGTGTCTCACAGAAAGTTACCCTAAACCTAAGTCATCTTAAACTTCACTAAGAAAACCTTATTTCCAGAACGAACGAATGCTTGAGAACAGTAAGATGTGTTCACAGTACTATATATCTTGTTATTACCTGGAAATTCTTGTAGAAGAAGAGGCAGAAATTAGTAAAGATCACCCACAACCTCTGCCAACCATTGCTGTTCTTGAACTTGCGAAGCAGATAACCACTCAGTTGATTCTATCGCACAGAAAAAACACTCGACATGAATAACAAATTTGTAAACATTCGACAACTTAATTTCTTTGCCATTATAAACATTAATTAAACCCATAAATCACATTTTAACTCTTTACTCGAATCCACCTTGCCGCGTAAGGACCTTGGGCAAGTCCTTCACTCACAATTGCTCAGCGCTTCGGCATGAAACTCCAATGCAGTGTCCGCTCTGCATTCGGGAGTGCCTCTGAGTAGCGAGAGCTTGAAGGGGCGCTATAACAAGTGCACATACAAACAAACAAACATGCATACCTATTAGTGTCTTCACACAACATCATTTAAGAGTCTGTGGATTCGTTGATGCGTGTACATACCTCGAAGACAATACAGTGGTCTTTCATGCCAATGCTTGTGCTACGGTGCCAACAGACATGCATCGTCGTGTTCGCTCGGTGCTGCATCAAACTCTGTCGGTCCGGAGACGGCGGACTACGACACTCATCGCGAGAATCTTCTAAGGCTTCTGATGAACCTAAGTGGAAAAGAAGAGGCACGCTCTGGTGTAGAAGATTGCTGCCTTGAATTACTCGTATCTTGCCACTCTAGTCAAATCTAATCATCATTAATCAAATCTAATCATCACTAATCAAATCTAATCATTGTTGATTAAAGTCTAACAACTTGGTGATCAATACTTGAGGTGCTTTGTGTAATTTTTATTACTGACATGGTGTGCTTGTTGCTGTTAGAAACGGACCAATAAATTGATTGATTGATTGGATTTGAATCATCAATCAACTTCAATTGTGCTACTGCAAGAATGTAGAAAGCATCATCACTGTACGACTCGGCTTTAATAGACACACGTGCAAAGTGCAAACGTCAAGTGTGAACAAGACCTTCCATTGTAAAATACAAACAATGCAATGTACGATAGATGAAAATGTATATTACTTCTGCATACATGCAATTCTTACATCAGTCTCATACAATACATGGATTGCATGCATAAGCATATATATATACATGAATAATGCATAATTGCATATATATAAATCTATGTATGCAAGCATGCACACACACAAGCAAGCATATATGTACAGATACATATGGATGCCTGTTCAGTGTTCATGTGCATTGTGCAAGTCTGCATCTTCTTGCATCATACATAGATACGTAGAATTGTAGATATTAGGTCTACTTACAAGCAGGTTTAAGTAACCACTAACCAGCTTATCTAGTAGCATCAATGCAAACAACGTTCAATGCAAAGAATTTCAATGCAAAAAAGCATCAAAGCAAAGGACCTTCAGCTGTGGTCTATGTACTTACTGGTAGACTTGAGACTAGGATAGAGGACAGCACTGGACTCGTCCTCTCTGTCCCTTGCTAGGAAGATGGCTGAATGCAAGTCCTCAATCCACTTGAGTTTCTCTTCAGGTGAGCTGGCAGCCACAACGAGCGTCCGGTTCTGACCGTAGATGGCAAAGCTGTGATTCACCGACAAGCTCTTCGTGTTCAGCTCATCGACCTGGAGACAAAAATAGAAAACGAAAATCGTGCACAGTAAATTAATCGCTGTTGTCATGGTAACTCGTTTGGCAAACTAGTTGCCATGTCAACCAATGTTTCAATGCTTAGACTTTTTCAATGGTCATCACATTGGACAAGCATGAAGTGTTTCACATCTTTCCATTCTTCGTGCTCTAGTATATCTATTTATTTATTTACTGAGAATTTGATATACACGGTAGCGCTCCCTCAAGGTTTCTACTCAGGAGCGCTCCCAGTCCAACCCCGGTCGAATAAGACAGTCAAACACACATAAATGACAAACAAACTGCTTCAAAAACTACGTTGAAAATGGTCTGAAAAGAATCTATTCCAAAACGACAAAACCAATTGACTGAAAAATAAACCTACATCTGCCAACTCAACTGGCATGCACATGAACAAGTTTTGAAGTTCGTCATCAACTGACACGCTCTAGAGTCTATAACACATTCACAGTGAACACAACTAGGAAATACAGTCACTACATAATAACAAAGGACCAGTTACTACTAGACAACAGAACAGTCACTACATAATAACAAAGGACCAGTTACTAGACAACAGAACAGTCACTACATAATAACAAAGGACCAGTTACTACTAGACAACAGAACAATCACTACATAATAACAAAGGACCAGTTACTAGACAACAGAACAGTCACTACATAATAACAAAGGACCAGTTACTACTAGACAATAGAACTAGACAATAGAACAGCTAAGCAAGTGACAGTTGAACTTACCACCATCCCAATAAGCGATAACTGGCCATGAACTTTGAACTGTAGCAGTGGATTGGCTGTGCGGCTCGTGTAAATCAACATGTCGGAAAACTACAAATTTAAGTCAACATCACATACAAGTTAACAACAAAAAATACCAGTATTACAGTCATTTGAAAAAGGATAACAAAAACTTTGGTTTTTCACAAACAGAGAAGTTGTAATAGAATCGTTTTAAACTAATGACATGATAACTGACAAGTTCATTAGTTCAAGTTTACTAAGGGCTAAGACACTGCTACGTGACTATTTAATTAATGACTGTGAAGATGTTTAACCTTGTAAGCACTGGCACTGTTTTGTTTGTTTGTTTTGTTAGTGTGTTGTTTTTTAGTTAAGTTTTCTACATTACTTGTTATTTCATTCTGTTGTTTTGCCTACTGTTCAATTCATGATATCAACCGTTTAGCCATCAGTTAAAACTGCTCATGTAAATAGGTGTCCCTGTTAGCGGGATTTTCATCCCTTAGGGCCTTCCTTGTTACCATCCGATCTTGTGAAGCATTTTGTACTATGACAATTGTTTATGGTTAATGGTTACAATAAATGGATTGATTGATTGAACTAAATTATGCTAACCAGGAAAAACATTCTTTGATAACTAAATTATGCTAACCAGGAAAAACATTCTTTGATAACTAAATTAAATGCTAACCAGGAAAAACATTCTTTGCTGGCAGCCGCGTCGTGACAATTTCTGAAGACATCCCTCACGAATGAAAGTCTAATACACAACAGAAATTTAAATGTTTCAATTTTAAACAGGCAATTTTATTTCAACAGTCTTTAAATTAAATAAATAATATAAACTTCAATGATACAATCATAATTAAGCTTAAGTTTTTCGGATTTTCTGAATTGACCCGAACCTATAATCACCTCATATACAGCTATTCTAATTCAAGGTTCAACTACACTTTGTAAACAGTAACTTGAAAATGTGCACACACTTATTGTGTGGACATTATATTCAATAAATAAATGCATAGATATATACAAAGAATCCAAATTTGGGCAAACCACTTATAGAATTTCTGAAAGAACTATTTGTGAAGCAATGTGACAAAACTAGGCTTACAATGCATGAATAAATCATTGAATATATATGTTAGTGAGACAATGGTCGATGTTAGGCGAAACAGGAGCCATTATTTGAATTTTACTTGTTTACATTATTTTAGTTCACTAATCTACATCAAATGTCACGTCAAAATTCAGTCCAGAAAAATATAATCAATTTTATTTGTGCATATTGGTTATTCGACAAAAGCCTGATTCATCAGATTGCATCACATTTGTCGTTTCAGATTGCATCACATAAAATTTGTCGTTCAGATTGCATAATATTTGTCGTTTCAGATTGCATAAATTTGTCATTTTCAGATTGCATCACATTTATCGTTTCAGATTGCGTCACGAAGAAAGGAGACTAACCCGATTGAGTTGGACAAGATTGTCAATGCCAACAAGACCTCGCTGAAGTTCAATCAGCTTCTGCCAGTTCTCCTGCAACAGACCAAAAAAAACTAATGCACGCAACAATCTGAAGAATCTTATCAATGAAGTCGGATCTGTTGAGTGGTGACAACGGCAAGTGTTATGTAAAATTAAGAAAACCGTTACAACGCACATGCTGGAGTTCATCCTCATATCTAGTATTCTGTAGCAGCTAATTAATTACTGAAGAATTCATGTCAATTTCAAGTTCCAGCTTAGTCATTTCATGCTTCAATTTTTTTACAATATTCATTACTTAAACTTTCAGCACAACCTAAACACTCATGAGCATCATTGATTTGTCACTTATACTGGTATCAGTGCAGCTATAATAAAATAGCAAAATGCCAGCTGAGATAATTTAGCAATCAAGAGTCAAGAAGTAGCAAAGTCAGAGAACATGCATTATTTTTGTCATAATATGATTCAAGTAAACTATAAAATGAAATTAACCAATTAATAAAATAATGACGATTTCTATGGCGTCGTAACACAGCCCATTACAAGGGCACCTAGCAGAGTGACTCTTCAATGGTCTAATGATTCCAAGGATAAATATTCTTACCAGATGTGCCAGATTTTCTCGATATGTCTCAAGAACTTCAGTAATCTGCGCAAGGCAAGCTGCAAAGCAAATTGAAAAGAAACTCGTTAGCATCAATAACAGATTAAAGCTAGTATCCAATATTTTCCAGCTTATGATTGTAGGAAGTAGTTCCAGTCCACAGATAAGTCACAGTATCTGTAATTTCTAATCATTAAAACAGGCTTTAAAGTCCATGGCAATAATATTATAATACAATGTTAGGAAAGTGTTTCACCCACAGATTACATAACTGACATATTATGTGACCAAACGAATTTGCATCAATCAGAAGCTTATGAAAATCTAAAGAATCTGCAACTTACACGGGTATATGATAATTTCAGTAAAATAGCTTTAAATTTCAAACATTCAACACTGTACTCACCCTGACAATCTTGTATATCTGGATGACCGCTTTCATAGCACGAGAGAAATCCTAAAATTAACAAATAGCAACACAACTTACAAAAATTAACAGTATCAGAACAATGTTTAATATAAATTTTCTAGAAAAGTGCTCAACAGCTAATCAACAGTATCAGAACAATGTTTAATATAAATTTTCTAGAAAAGTGCTCAACAGCTAATCAACAGTATCAGAACAATGTTTAATATAAATTTTCTAGAAAAGTGCTCAACAGCTAATCAGCTAGAAATAAGACAAGAAGCAATCCAACAAAATAGTTTGTGGCCATTGAATGCTGCTATGCTACCATGCTTTTTAATTAGCTCTAATGAAGCTGACTGGGATCTAACTCTTTTGCAACTGCAGCAAGAACCAAAGAAATTAAGGATAACCCAATTACATACCAAAGAAATTAAGGATAACCCAATTACATACATTACGGGCAATCAAGTTAGATCCAACGTCTGTGAACGTACTTTCAAGAAGCAGTCGATAATGAACAAGTCGCTGCGCCGGCTTCAAAAGGAATGCGTGCAGCGGTAGATAGCAGACTTTCTGCGACTCGAATTCGTTGAGCGCACGCTCAAATTCATCGTGCTGTCTTACAGCTTTGTCTAATTCAAGCAGGATCTCCTGATGACGCTCAAAGTGAACTCTGTACCACTGCAAGAAAATGAAAATCTTACCATATAAATATATGTTAACACTTTAATGACGAGTCAGTTAAAAGCGACTGGGATATCAATGCAGCTTGTCATTAAACCGTTAAGGCATTGCTGTCCAACCTTTTTGACACTACAGGTCACTAATGAACTTTTCTTGATGCCAAGAGCTGCACTGTTGAACTCAAAAGCAACAACTATGATCTAATGTAAACTGTTAAAGCTATATTAAAATTTACTATGGAATAACCATACCGGATGCGCCTGTGGAACTTGATTTTGTATTCATATTGTCAAAAAGTAACACAACAACTTAGATTATTATAGCCATTAGTTGGTCTGCGATTAATTATTTTCATTTTCACAAAATTTGAAAAATTCACTAGCTCACGTGGGCCACTTAAAATCAGCATATGGGCCACATGCGGCCCGCGGGTTGGACAGCAATTCGTTAAGGCTTAAGGTAACATCTCAAAGGAGTTGCAGCACAATGAAAAAAAGAGCGGATCTGACATAAGCTGCGTCTGTGAAAACTTTCATGTAACGAATAGGAATTGAACAAAAGAACAATTATGTATGCATGATATGCAAATGACAGATCTACAGGGTGCGGCAAAAAAAAAGACCCCCCCTAGGTTTTTTAGAAATATCTTGGCCAAAAGTAAGAATTTTTAGATGAAATTTTACAGTCTTAAAGACAATTCATATTTACACGTGATGGCCAGATTTGATCAAAATATTTCAAACTGAACAAAAGTTATGCCACTTTTAGGGAGGTCACCCATCGTTTTTTGACGATTCAAAAACGAAGCGCATCAAAAACTAGGTTTTTGGCCAATATCTTGGCGAAAAGTAAGAATTTCAAAATGAAATTTTACAGGCCGAAAGACAATTCATATTTACACATGATGGCCAGATTTAATCAAAATAGGTCATACACAACAAAAGTTATACCACTTTTAGTAAGACCACCCACCGTTTTTTGACGATTCAGAAACGAAACGCAACAAAAAGTAACAAAAACACGATTTTATTAAGTCTCACGATCTCATCTCAAATAACTGTTGTCAAATGAACTTGGTAGTGCTTCACAACTTGTGTGCAATGTGCCCACCACCAGTGCAAACACTTCTTTTGAGTCTCTTTGCAAAGTTCTTGATGGACGTGTTGATTAATCTGACAGATTCTTTATTTACCAATTTGATTGTCATCTTTCTAAGTGACTTCTCAGTGACGCGCAGCTACGCTGGTACCCTGTTTATTTTTTAAAATAGTAATTATAATGATTATCTGGGAACATTAAGGCTATTTGATAACAATATTATTTGAAATGAGAAAAAATCGTGTTTTTTGTTACTTTTTGTTGCATTTCGCCTTTGAATCGTCAGAAAACGGTGGGTGGCCTCCCTAAAAGTGATATAACTTTTATTCTCTTTGAAATATTTTGATGAAATCTGACCATCATGTGCAGATATGAATTGTCTTTAAGCCTGTAAAATTTCATTTCGATATTCTTACTTTTGGCCAAGATATTGGCCAAAATAATTAGATTGTTTTACTTTTACTTTTTGTTGCGTCGCGTTTTTGAATCGTCAAAAAACGGTGGGTGACCTTACTATAAGTGGTGTAACTTTTGTTGTGTTCGAAATATTTTAATGAAATCTGGCCATCTGGTGTAAATATGAATTGTCTTTAAGACTGTAAAATTTCATTTCAAAATTCTCACTTTTGGTCAAGATATTGGCAAAAATCTTAGGGGGAGGTCCTTTTTTTTGCCGCACCCTGTATATTACTTATATACCCGGTACTTAAATAAATAAATCTGCATAGTGAGCTATGGTAGTAAAAATGACTCAAAGTGCAGGTAACATAACAAGCATATTCAATTACTCATACGAATATAATTTGACAATAATTGTAATTCGTCACACCATTATTTTTTCATTATGTTCTTCATTACCCACTTGATGTTCCAGGTTGCGGTGTGAAAACCTGGATGTTTACTAAAATAAATTAATATATTTTTACAATAAAAATAACAACTGAAAAAACCCCATGCAATTCCTTAAAAAGGGTTCTCAACCAGTCTGCTATATAAAGCCAAAAAATGTGCATTGCAGTGAGGAAAGCTAAGTACTACCACACTGCCAAAACTTATGCAAAAACAATCCAAACACTGACCTGTAATACAGTGATCTGCTTCAAAAGCAGGTCACCAACTTTCTTTAGGTCGTTCGTTAAGTGAACGCCCGATTTTCCCTCCCTAAAGTTAAAAGCAGGACTGAATAAATTAACAAAATAACAGATGAAATTTATTAATGGAAGAACTAGCAAATGGAGATGAATGGATGAATGAATGAATGGATGAATGAATGGATGAATGGATGAATGAATATTGCATAGCACAACAAACACTAAAGTCTTTAGTGATGCATTCGTATTGGAGCTATAGAATTTCTTGGATTTATTCAATATTACTAATATTACAACTGATGCAGAACATACCAGGCAGACAGACGTTGTTCCAGGTCCTTCAAGAACTCTGAGTGGAACTGATAGATTTGCACGATGGAACCAAAGAAGAGACTCGTCAAATAGTCCGGCATGACGTCATTTTGCATCATTACGTCTCGAAACCACTACGAAGAAATTCAAACAGAAAGTTACCAAGAGCAAGCCATCCAGTCAATCTAGGCAATCATCTAGCGAATTACAATGCAATGAAATATCTGGTGCTGTAAAAATGCAGCATAGAGTTAAATTGCAATGAAAAAATCAACCAAAAAGGAGTTAGTCCGGCAGACGAACAGATAGACAGCCGGCTATGGTGAAGTAAAATCCAACGTATATATATATATATATATATATATATATATATATATATATATATATATATATATATATATATATATATATATATATATAATACTTAAACTACAAACAATGTAAGAAAACGTTAAAGATGACTGCTCAATCAACTAATAATTTGACAGACAAAAATAAAATATAAAATAGTAACATGAAATCCACCAAACAAGCAGAATACGCATTTATATTCACTACTAAAGCTTGTCTTGAGGTTTCTGCTCCATCTGCACCACCTAGCCAACTCAGCACACCAACTATACACCATTAATGGTAAGATGAGATGGATAGGGAGAGGACTGGCCACCCACCCTCATATGCCGAGGCAAAGAAAATGAAGTCGCTAACACTTCATAACCAAGGCTGCCTTGGGGCTACCTAAAGGTACTGCTCTTCTTCTTCTAGTTTTCCAACTCACCACAGCGATTACTTCTAGGTCCTTCTTGTACGTCCGTTCAGTCATCAGAAGTTCTTTGGCAAGATAGAAAATCCGGTCCATAGGATTTCGCTAAAAATCCACAAATCAAATCCAAGTTGATCCGCGTAAGAGATACGTAATTAATTTTGTAACCAATTTACATATTCACATAAGTGACATACAATAACTGAAATCACTCGCACACATTTTAAAAATGTATAAAAACCGATGCAATCCTTAGCATCTAGATCTACAAGTTTCTAAAGAGCATACAACTCATAAAGTCTGTAAACTTAATCTATAAATCTGAGGAACCTATGGGGAGTTCTCAAACTGGTGCTATAAAAAATCACGATAAACTGCGCCTTTGTTTTTCTACGTTTTAAAGTTTTTCTTGTTTGTTTTTCAAGTTCATTCCACTCACTTTGCTTGCTGTCATTCGTTGCTTGCCATCAAATGAATCTTATAAGAACATCAAGCACTCCTCATCATCTTCTTCTCAAACCAGAACTCACATACAACCCGAACAGGCATAGAATCCAGTCATCATCTGTCGCACTTAAATACAACAAAACACCAAACGAACGAAGAATCATTTCCAAACCTTTCTCCTTCCGTCATCTTCCGAGTCATCCGTCTGCGACGACCGAAAACTAGTGTTGCTCGTAAGAGTCGCCGAAGCAGCCGACATCGTCGATTGCGACGTTCCGGTCAGCAGCGTCTCGTCTCGAATGTCCTGCAGTACTCGTGGCTGCTTCTCCCGCACTGGATCGACGGTAAATGATGGCGGTGGTGGAGGTGGAAGCAGGTCATCCGTTGCCTGTGCAACGGTCTTCAGTGGCGCCCCATGCAGAGGTGTCTCGCTGACACTGTGCTGCAAACTCTGATGTCTGCTTTGAAAGAGAAACGTACAAGTACATTAGCACTTTTGAGTAGTACATCATTGCACAGCGTGCATACCGTTCATAGAAAATAATTATGCAAGTCATTTATTGGACAGAGAGTACACTGCAGCTCTTGACCAGAAGGTCTCAAAATCTTTTCCTCAAGGGAACATACCACCAGAGTCAAGCTTATTTATGGCAGATAGCACATGTACCATGGGCCAACACTTTTATCAAATATGACCGTCAAGGGCTGCAGCGTCTAACAAAGCCAATCAATGAGAAACTTAGCAAAGGTTCTGAACCAGTGCAGGTTTCAAATGAGAAAAGGTTCTACCATCGTTTTTCGCTGAAAAAAACAAAAAGTTTCATCATAATAATAATAATAATTAACTTAATTTAATTTCAAACAGACAGACTGCAGTGTGGTCACAATTCATAGTATGAACAGATGATAAGAAGTTACTAGAGGAGTCGAATTAACTGTCTGGCAGCCATGCAAGGCCTCAATCACACCCTACTGCTCAATTGACCAGCATGCACCATCTGCTAAACGGAAGGTTGAGTGGAACTTTGGGAGGGTAGTAGGAAGCAACCCAATGTCTGTGGGGCAGTGGTGTAGTGGGGGGGAACGCGGGGGAACGCCGTTCCTCTACTTTTTTCCAGGGATAATGGAATATTATACTACTACTAATAATAATAATATTATTATAAAGAGCGTTCCCCCACTTCATTTTTTAGGACTACACTACTGCTGTGGGGGCCTGATGGCGCATTGAATAACACACTGGCATGGAGATCAGCGGACTCGAGTTTGATTCCCAAAGCCCCGTACGATAGATGTGCTTTGTAAGCTGCTAAAAGTGCCATTGTATTGCAGGCCGTCTGCTCTGTTAGTAGTTAAGATTTTGACATGATTTGTATTCTTGTCAATTGTTTCAATTGTATAAGTGTACATTGTATAACCAATTGCGGTCTGTCAACCAGATTGCTCAAAAAATGAAATTATCACACTCTCACAGAGTATTACCAGTACCCTAAATCCCTCCCATTTGATGACAGTAATACAATTTATAGAGATTAAAGCAGTCAGCAAAACCTATAATAAAAGAAAAGATGACCCTCCCCACCTTGGATAGGAACCGTTGGCATCAGGAGCCTGAAGGACCTCGGGAATGTCTTCAATTTCTGGTGAACGCAGAAGGTATCGGTCGTCTGGAATCGCACCGTGCGACTCGGCCGCTGCATCTGCAAGGCTAGGCGCTGAAGCATGACCGTCTCGCACCAGCATGAACTGAGCCGGATCGAGTTTTGCAGACGCAGGAAAGCCATCATCTTTAAACAATCACATCAACAAGTGTAAGACTTAACAATCTTGTGAACCATCATTTCAAACTCCATTCATGTTCACCTCTTGTGGCTGAATGGATTTAGAAATCGTATATTTAGTGATAGAAAGGCAGCTAGATATTAAAGAGATCAGTCAGTGCAGAGACCCCCCAGGTCACTAACCTCAGCTCTCATGTGAAATACTATACAAATTTCAATTGATTGACTGACTGAGACTCCAGAAACTAGTATGTTTTCAACGAAACTTTAAAACACTCCATTATATATGACTGACTGATCGACTTAAAACTAAACAAAATACAGTATGTTTTCACAGATCTATATTTTAAAATACTCTATTATAGGTGTCTGACTGACTGACTTATAGTCCTAAAAGTCCGGCATGTTTTTCACAGTTACTCCCAAATACTTAATTAAAGTTTCAACGATAAAAAGACACACACCTGTGCGTTTTCCGTCGACAGGTCGCGTGAGGCTGCCATCCGTGTGGTTGCGATCGCCCTTCGCGGCCGTCAGAGAAATATAATGGCCAGGGCTGATGTTGCTTGGTGGGTTGGTCTGCAGCTTGTACGACTTGTAGTTCGGAGGTGACGATGAGTTCTGGTCATGCGCTGACATGCGGTAGAGGTTGGCCGCGTTGTCCTGCGATGTGCGGTCCAGAGTTCGTGACCCGCTCGAAATACTTGCTTGTAGGCAACCGAAATGCAGGTCGTGCGAATTCAGGGTACCAGTCTTCGGACTGCCAGCACGACTGTGTAAGGCAGACATGGTACGCAAACTGGTTGACCTGAACAGCGTAGGAAGACAGCGTACATTAAGTTGAGAAGGTATGTAAATGTAAACTGGTTGACCCAAATAGTGTATGCAAAAAAATGCATAAAAGGTGGATAATTGTATGCAAACTGGTTAACCAAAATAGTGTACCAAATAATGCATAAAACATTCATTCATTAAATTAATTTGTATAGCGCCTCTTCAAAATAGTGTATACATACAAACAATGCATAAAAGGTGGATAATTGTATGCAAACTGGTTAACCTGAATGGTACATAAAGACTATGCAAATAAGGTGGACATGATATTAAAACTGGTCAACCTGAATAGTGCAAAAAAACAATGTATAACCTGTACTTGGTCAGGGACAACCTCATTGAATCTTTCTAAAACTATGTAATATGATTAACAATAACACTGTCATCATATTACTATTGCCAGTCAATATTATAAAGACGACACCAATTGGGCAGGTGGCAGAACTGTGTCAAAAACACAGCATGCATTCATTCATTCATTCACTCAATTATTTTGTATAGCTCCTCTTCAAGGGACTTCTCAGAGGTGCTCCCAACTTCAGCAAGCCAAATACAACAACTGTCTTTTTATGAGAGAGGAATGCCTGAGAAGGCGTTCCAGAAAAAGACTGGAGCATCAACGGCAGGCCATTCCAGGTCGAGAGTCCTACCCCTGGAAAGGCACAGTTCTGCATGGTGGAGGTATGAGCAAAGGGGGCAGAGAGCAGACTTTGTTCAGTCGAACGAAGGGAGCGAAAGTGTTGAGCACTAAAAGTAGGGCTACTACAGAGCTCGCAAAGGTATGCACGAGTGAGACTTAACAGGCAGCACCAGACTATATCCACACGCAGCGGATAAGAGCTGAAGAGACTCAATAATAAGGTAAACGGAAAAATAAATTGGAAATTCACAGCAAATAAGCAGTCACAAGCCAACAGTAGCACTCTCATCATGGTGCAGTGGGCAGTGACTGGTACCATCTTGCGGTGACAAATACTGCCGACACTTGAAGATAAGAACATTTACATGGCGAGTACAGTTTGTCATAATAATTATAAGCCTGGCTCCTTTTTCCAACTTATGGGAGACTCTCAAAGCACACATTTGAACAATGGGAGATAACCGATATATGTCAAGTACAAGAAGATGGTGATATGGTGACTTGTAAGGGCATAGCTTGCATAAGTGAGGTCAGTAATGAATTATATATGTTCGTTTAATAAAAAAAACAAGTGACACACTGCACATGGGTACATAAAGAAAAGGAAAACGTCAATGACATCTTTAGAACCGGTCATTTAGTGAACCGTAAAGATGTGGGGAATTTTTCTTCACATTGGTTTAACCCTTTGAACCCGGAGTTCCAGTAACTCTATGGGTAACGGGCCACTATAGAGGCCATTAGGGTTCAAAGGGTTAATATTCATGGGATAAAATTGCATTCATCCTTTGCTGGAAGCGAATCCAGCTATCAGTATCCACCCCATGCCTGTCTGGCAAATGCCTAGGAGCAATTTTGCCTTTGCATTATTAATGATGAACAATTGAACATTGCCAACAGTACGGTACGTATTGCAGCCTAAACTTTAAAATGCTTCAAAAGGTAGCTTATGATAACATCGGATAAAACGGATCTTAGCTACCAATGAGATTGTGAATAAACATGATACGCAAATCAATCAGATTATGAATAAACATGATTATGCAAACCAATGAGATTGTGAATAAACATGATTATGCAAATCAATCAGATTATGAATAAACATGATTATGCAAATCAATCAGATTATGAATAAACATGATTATGCAATTAGTGCCAATTACTCATTACTTATATGCAACACACCTATGCCTGCTTCCTAATTGTACTGACCGTTCGAATGGCGTTGGCTTCCGACAGTTCTCCCTTGCATAGTCAAGCAATTCCTTCTGAGTACGGCCACAGTATCTGAAAAGGCAGCAAATCAGTCAAAAGTTTCATCAAAAGTCTTGAGCAACTAAGCCAAAGTGCTGAAGTCTGTGAGAACAGCCGAGAAGAGCCTCACAGCTGTTCTTACACGTACGACATGGGCTGTTACCACCCATTAAACAGAGAAGCTGGACACACTGCATCATAACTATCCTCGCTACTGACAGCTTGGCCCATAAATCTTTTGTAATTAGGATGATATACTTTGTAAAAATAAGACAGAATTAGTGCAACCGGGACATGGAAAGGATGAACCAAATAGGATTATAGGCCATACATAATGTGTAAACCAAAATGCGGTTAGCAATTGGTTGAACAAGGAAAATACTTAATTAATTAATTATTTACTAATAAACATCAAATACATTATCAGTTGTTCTCTCAGAACTCCAACAACAGTTAATTAAATTAGGCGTAAAAAAAATTGTTGTGTTTCCGGTAACGCGACCGACCCATTTTTAGGGCCGCGAACCAAATATTTTTGTAAAAAATTTTTATTAAAAAAAAATATTTTAAAAAAAATTCAAAAATTTTTTATTTTTTTTTCAAATTTTTTTTTTTACATTTGTATTGACACAACATAAGAGCCGTCAACAAAATGAAATTAATAGGACTGTTTCTAGAGCAGTTTTAGGTGCAGACAATCGGGAAATAGGCAGTTTATACTTGCTTAGAACACGTATCTTTGTTTCAGCGTGCAAAAAAGACTAGTGGGGTATACTTTTTCGGATAGTCACTGCATAAAAATATTTTACAAAATAAAAATATTTTCCGACCTACCTACCCAATTTTTTTTAGCTCTGTTAGGCCTAAAAAAAAATGTTGTGTTTCCGGTAACAGAGCTAAAAAAAATTGGGTAGGTAGGTCGGAAAATATTTTTATTTTGTAAAATATTTTTATGCAGTGACTATCCGAAAAAGTATACCCCACTTGTCTTTTTTGCATGCCGAAACAAAGTACGTGTTCTAAGCAAGTATAAACTGCCTATTTCCTGACTGTCTGCACCTAAAACTGCTCTAGAAACAGTCCTATTAATTTCATTTTGTTGACGTCTCTTATGTTATGTCAATACAAATGTAAAAAAAATTAATTTTTGGGGGGGGGGGGAAAAAAAATTTTTGAAAAAAATATTTTTTTTAATAAAATTTTTTTACAAAAATATTTGGGTCGCGGCCGTAAAAATGGGTCGGTCGGGTTACCGGAAACACAACAATTTTTTTTTACGCCTTACCGGAAACACAACATATTTTTTTTGGCCTTAATAGTCCGACAAACAATTATTTAAATTAATCGTTAATTAACTATTTCTACCTCAAGTTAAGATAGGAAATTATTGCATTACATGCTGCAATAATTAGTTATCACAGTGCATGCATAAGAAGAAGGCCTTCATTGGAGCTATGGAGGCCAAACGTCGAGAAGGGAGTTTATGGAGTCTCTTTGTCCCCCCACCCCGAGTCTAAAAACTTGCCTTTTTTCTCGGGGGTTGAACGCACTGGGAGCGCTTCTTAAAGGCTCTTGCTGCGAGAAGCGCTTTATAAATGGCCAGATACAATACAATATCTATCTATCTATCTATCTATCTATCTATCTATCTATCTATCTATCTATCTATCTACCTACCTACCTACCTACCTACCTACCTACCTACCTACCTACCTACCTATCTACCTACCTACCTACCTATCTAATCAATCAATCTATCTATCTATCTATCTATCTATCTATCTATCTATCTATCTATCTATCTATCTATCTATCTATCTATCTATCTATCTATCTATCTATCTATCTATCTACCGTATCTATCTATGTAATTTATATAGCGCCCCTGCAAGGAAACTACTCAGAGGTGCTCCCGACCCAGGCCCGGTCAAAAAGTAAGGTCTTAAGCAATCTAATACAATACAATACAATACAATACAATACAATATAATGGAGGATGCAGACCGAAACGAGGATCCATGGCTGATGACGCGAGGCTTCGACCTCCTTCCTCTCTTGACGGAGTGGCACCGAAAGAACGAATGATGCTCGATGCACTTCTTCCAGAACGTCTTCGACCAATTGCGCGACGGAAAGTAGAACTCAACCGTGTCCTTGTAACTCTCCTGCACACGTCATCGCAGATATCAAATCCATAAAAACATTGAAATTGATTATAATCTTCGTTTAACTGAGACAAATCAGGGTGACACACCGCACCCAGTTTAATACATGTCAATGCAATTTAAAAATAAACAACAAAAGTAATGTGAGGATAACAATGTCATTAATGGGCGACAAAGAGAACCCTCGGAATAAAGTTTCTAACATCTTTAACTGGTAGAACAATGCATATTGTTGCATATGATGCATATTTCATTTTCTCACATTTGTTATGGTGCCCCTTCAAGCTCTCTATTCAGAGGTGCTCCCAACTACAGCGCGAATACTGCATCAGAGTTTCACGCTAAAGCGCACGAGCAATTGCGAGTGAAGAACTTGCTCAAGGTCCTTACGTGGCGGCTTGAGGTGGATTTGAACCTGGAACCCTCTGGCTCCAAGGCACCGAACCACCACTACACCACCGTGTCCCACATATACAGTAAGTGTACAACTCACGAAAGTCAGGATGGCTTAATTGTATACAAGTCCAGGCTCAGTATCAACTGAGTTTCAGATAAGCCAGGGTACCGTAATTGTTATTTAATACACACCACTTTCAATGTCAACATTCCTCCTCACAGGAATGTTCCCTGAGTCAATTAAGGGATATTTCGTATTTAATCACACACTATGAAACACACTGCTGTGGTCCGCAATCGGCCACTGTGGTCCGCAATCGGCCACTGTGTCTCACAATTGGCCATTATGCTCCCACGCATACATCATAAAATTACGCTACAAATCATATACAACTCATTGCATGTAATGTGCCCAGAAATACCGATACTCAGTACATAACAATCAGCTACACTACATGTTCAGACATTGTGGCCTACTTATTCAATAGTGCACTCAAAATATTTGCTAGAACAGCTTATTTGTGCAAGTACTTAATACATATATGCATAAAACAAACACATTGAAAGCACACACAAATGCCAAAGCACAAAGTCACACAGACACACACACAAATGGATATCAAAAGATAAGCAGGGTGTGTGTAATACTGTGCATACCGGTATATAATTGCATATATGCAATATATATGTGCATGTATAAAAATTGTATATATACACACCACATATATATTAGTTGTGTGTATAAATACACACATACAAAATAAAAGAGCAAATAGTAGCAATCTGAATAAAAGAGCAAATAGTAGCAATCTGCCTATAATCAATAGAGTATCCATATTCCAACTGGAGTATGCCGGTAATTATACAGTTTGAGCAGAGGGCAAACTGGGTATATATTATATTCACACACCAGAAACTCATTATATGGCTGCCACTTGGATCTGCATCACCAGCGGCTTTATAATGAGGTTCTGGTTATTAAGAGGTCATTCTACAGGATGCCCGGCTAAACTTTGGATCTGCAAGCCGGTCCAAGTCCACCAGAATATAAGTGCATAATAACAAAGCATGTTAGGAGGATTCCAGTGTACACATGCACATACACAAATCCAAAATATACATCCATAATAATGACATAGGTTTATATATCTATATAAATAAAAATGAAACTTTCCAATAGTTCATGTTACAATCACGCCCAAAGTTACGCACCGATTGTTGTGAAAATTTACCAAAACCTTCCATTCCAATAGCACCGTGTCTTAAGATTTTCTTTCCAGAAAAAACGCAATCTTTTCCACAAAAAGTGAACTTTGCAATACCTTCGACCGCCATTTGCAAATTCAACCAAACCGCACGCTTGCAAAATTTCACAATCGTGTTCAGCCGAAACACAGTGACGTAACATGAATGAGTTCGCGTGCCGTGACGTCATAAGCGAGTCCATTAATAATTCCATTACGAAAGCGGCCTTCAAACATTCTTGGGCTGTCAGTAAGGGACGGTGTGAGGGAGGGGGAGGTCTTTTCTGCCACAGCAACGCGTGGCCGGGTAAAGCTAGTATATATATATATATAAAATATATATGTAATTTACATATATATAATTATATATATATTACATATATAAAATATATATATATATATATATATATATACACAGTACACACATAAATATGCGTGTATAAATATACATATACAATTCTACATGTGTGTGTGTATATTATAGAGATATGCACATATATAGCATTCAAGCTGTGAAACTGCCACTGTAGTGCATCAAGTGAGTGAGCTTTTCACAGCCACCACCACCACCGTTCAGCTTTCTGGCCATCGAGTTTAATTGAATACAGCCAGGTAATTTACAAGGCAAACAGCACAGCCCGCATTTGCAAGGACAGATCAATCTCCCTCTCCCACTGTAGCCAGGCAGGCAGAAAAAATTCACATATTATGCACCCACGGCCCTCCAGACACACGGATGTGTACGCTGCTCATTGGCTGCCAACAAGCCATAATGCATCATCCTCCTGCTCACGGTAGAGTTGAAGCATATCACCATCATATGCAGACACTTATAGACACCATCAACATCCGTACCACACCTTACAGAATCATCTCAGCAGTCAGGCAGTCAATTAAAGTCTGAGACTGGTTCCAAAAGTGTCAGAGCTGTAGATATAACAGCTAGATGGTTGAAAATAGATTCAAATGGAACCCATAAAGGCCTTCTCAGTTCAGCCATGCATCGTTCCAAAAAGTTTCACATGTGTAGATATAACAGCTAGATGGTTGCAAACTTTTAGATTTAAATGGTAACTCATCAAGGCCTCACCAGTCCAACTACATGTGAAGAAATGACTTTTTTAATTGACCAAGATTCAGTTCGCTATTTAGAAAAAGTTGAGATCACACAGAAGGCCTTTCCTGACAGATGGCAAACTACGGAAAAGGCAGGACACATGATCATATAAGGCGTTGATCAACAACAGGCGCGGTGGTCTAGTGGTGGCGTCGTTGCCTTGGAACCGGAAGGTCCGAGGTTCGAATCCACCCTCAAGCCGCGTAAGGACCTTGGGCAAGTCCTTCACTTACAATTGCTCAGCGCTTCGGCGTGAAACTCCGATGCAGTGTCCGCTCTGCATCGGGAGCGCCTCTGAGTAGAGAGAGCTTGAAGGGGCGCTATAACAAGTGCACATACAAACAACAAGTCCATTGAAACCGAAACAGTGTAACTGTTGACACGGCTTAAGATTAGACTTGATTTAAGTGCGGCAGTACTTTGAGCCATGAAAATAAAGCTCTAACTGCAACGTAAGATTAACAGGAATCTGGTTGTATCAAGGACACAGGGAATAAACTAAATGTTGATGTTTACGAGGCATAAAAACCGAGGAGATAATTGAAGTGAGGCTACATTCATGCATAGCTACAACAGGCATAATAATTACGACAATTCATATGACGCTGTAACACGGCCATGCCAGTATAAAGGTACCTTGCAAAACAGCTAACAACAAACAGGTGGGATAAGCTCCAGAGAATAAGTGTCATCTACCTGTATGCTCAGGTACCTATGATTTCATGAAATTTCATCTTGTAATGGCATGGCCGTGTTACGGCACCATATAAATTGTCATTAATTATTATCATTAGTATTATTATTATCAATTTCATCGAATGAAATCATTTCATGGTACATGAAATTCTACATGTATAAGTCTTTGTTTTTCCAGACATAAAAAACGTCAGGTTTGAAGTTTTGTCCAGAAGGTTTTTAACTTATGAACAAAAAAGAAAAATTAAAGCAAAAAGACTAGAGGTGGAACATAATGCCAAATAACAGCATAAAAGAGTGGAAGGGAGAAGAGGATTTAGATTTAGAGAACACAGAGAAGATTCAAACTGATTGGACTTGTGGTTCAAACGGACAGAAGGATACAATGGATGGAAGGATACAATGGGTGGAAGAATCATCCATTTAATGAACTGGATTCCTTGGGGGAAAATGGGAATATAACGGAAGAACTGGCCGGAGGTTATCAAGTATGACATGAGGTGCTTGGAGAGGTTACGAGACAAAACTGAGAGACAGGCAATGGACAGAGACAAATGGAGAAGGTGCATTGTACAATGTGCAGACTTGTATGGAAAGGACTAAGGAGTGTTTTGACACAACCACACACATAATCCAAAAGATAAGCTGTGCCATCCTTCAAAAAAACATTACAGCAAAGGTCCTGAAAGTATTACAGCAGACCACCGGTTGACTAAACAATACGAATGCGAATAAAGTGGGAAATAAAAATTCACGCCAGCTGCAGAATAAAGCCGTGAGAACAACTTTTACAACTGTACCTAATTCAGACTAAAATTAAACAAGAAAATGCCCTTCTGTGAATCACATGCTAACGATAATTTTTATTACTATGATTACAAATATTACAAACAGTTTTAACAAGTGCTGTCAATCAGAACTTTAGACGTATCTTAGGTGCAGTGGTTTTCCATACATGTGAATCAACAAAAAGATCAAAATTATATGATTTCAAGCCAGCGTTTACTAGTGTCTACAGACCGTATCCACGCGTACCAATCCCTCCGGATGCAACTTCACGAGAAACTTTTTGCGCTTGAAGCAGAGCTTTCGGATCTTTGCCCACGAGAAAGCGTTGATCTTAGTGTAGTTCTGAAACACGAGGATGCCCGAGTGCGACACAGCAAGGTGAAGGTTCACTCCTTCATGGTCCTAAAATCATCAAAAACAGGACACTGGTCACTCAAGAATTCATGGTCCTAAAATCACCAAAACATGACACCATTTCAAGAATTCATTGTCCTAAAATCACCAAAAACATGACACCACTCAAGAATTCATGGTCCTGAAATCATCAAAACATGACACCATTTCAAGAATTCATTGTCCTAAAATCACCAAAAACATGACACCACTCAAGAATTCATGGTCCTAAAATCATCAAAACATGACACCATTCCAAGAATCCTCCACTATTTGGCACTCTGTTTTTCTCTGTCTATGTCTGTCTCTCTGTCAGTCTTTTTCTGTCTCACTCTGCCACTCTCTTTGTCTCTGTTTACCATCTCTCTCTCACACTCTGACAGCTAGGGAAGAAAAATATAATCAAGATCACGAGGATAAATTTGCTTAAGTTATCATATAGGAACTAATTATCATCATAAAATTAAAAATTGACGCAAGCAAATAAAATGTCATAAATCTTCATTGTCAAAATTAATCACCGAAAGCACTGCTCATTAAAAGTTAATTATATATGGTGCAGATAGCAAGTCATGGGATGTAGATTAAGTTCCGGCAGACATGGAGGCATCGGACACTGCAGTAGAACTACAGTAAAACTTGTCTACATGGACATTATAACAAGGTCCAAAGTCATTTCCAAATACATACATTTTCAAAAACAAACAGGACATGGGGAAACAGACTTTTTCAACAGATTGCTGCACACTACAATAGGGCCTTGCTGTAAAGAACAATTACTGTGGGGTGCGTTGGTGCAGAGTAAATCGGAGCCAGAAGGATGAGGTTCGAATCCACCTCAAGCCGCCTCATAAGGACCCTGAGCAAGTCCTTTACTCACACTGCTCATAAATGCACTTCCACGTGAAACTCTGACACAGTGTCTATGCTGTAGTCATGAACCAATCTGAGTATAAATCTTGAAGGGCTTTATAACAAGCGCTCATATACACATACGTACATACATATTACCTCAACTCTTTAACTACCTTAGAAGTGTAGCATAAGAATGATTTTGCTGTACACGATGCAGCATCTAAATTCTCTAAAGATTCGTCCAATTCACCTGAGCCTGATGCAGCTGTATGCCGTAGAATTCGACCTTGCGTGCAGTGTCTAGTAGGTTGAAATCTGCCTCTGCTGGTGTCTGACCTCTGCACCACAAGCACAAGACATAAATAATAATGAAATGTTAAGAACGGATCATCATCTGAAGGCTTAGCACACCAGAGTTGTCCAGGGTATTTTCAAACACACGTCATGTACGGGCCAGGACATAAACATAAACATATATAAAAATAACTTTAAAAAATACTCCATGACTAAAACAGTTCTAGTGTACACAGAAATAACTGCACATTTATCAAGCAGCTGAAGTGTACTGCAACACACGCTGTCTCTGTCCCGATACAGACAGATGTACAATACATACACACACACAAACATGCCCAACACATACAAGTGAAAGATATGGCCACAACTCTTGACTATATGCCAGATGTGCTGCCCATACCAGTAACAAACCACATCCTGGATTGCTGCATTGGCGTGGCTCTTGCCTACCTGCAAGTGCTCTGCTACCCTAACCTGGATGTCCAAGGTCATAGCCCCTCCATACCACTCACCAGGGTGTGCTCCTTTTCCCCTTTGTTCATATAGATATCTTAGGCAGTTGCTGGTCCCTTGGTCTGGAACTTGGTGCCACGTTAACTTCCAGGGTTCACTGCAAGATATTCTATTCAAATCCATTTTAAGTCGGGCCTGCGTCAGAAGCACTTCTGAGTAGTAGCCTTGAAGTGGCGCTATAATAAACCTTTGCAATGAATGAATGAACGAACGAACAAATGTATGAATGAACGAACGAATGAATGCATGAATGAACGAACGAATGCATGAATGAACGAACGAACGAACGAATGAACAAACATATGTGGACATAAACAAATCATATAAGAAAACAAACTACGATTACTACACAGGGACGCGGCCGATCGCTCTCAGTATATAGTAAACAGTTTACTTACATATGTTACTCAGTATATCGTAAACAGTTTACTTACATATGTTACTCAGTATATCGTAAACAGTTTACTTACATATGTTACTCAGTATATCGTAAACATTTTACTTACATATGTTACTCAGTATATCGTAAACAGTTTACTTACATATGTTACTCAGCATATAGTAAACAGTTTACTTACATATGTTACTCAGTATATCGTAAACAGTTTACTTACATATGTTACTCAGTATATCGTAAACATTTTACTTACATATGTTACTCAGTATATCGTAAACAGTTTACTTACATATGTTACTCAGCGTAGTAAACAGTTTACTTACATATGTTACTCAGCATAGTAAACAGTTTACTTACATATGTTCTCGATGATGTTCGATGATCTGCAGCTCAACCTCCGGAGTCTGGTTCGGCAGCAGCTGAAGGGCGCTCACGTAGGCCTGGCTCACGTATTCCTCGCAGTAATTGCCAACTTCCGCTGTTCACAGAAGAACAAAATCAAGAAGATTTGTTTAATGCCCAACGCTTCAACCCATGAAATGAGAAATAAATACAACAACAGGCAGGAGGCTAATCATTTAGGATGCGCTTGCCCAGATGTAACACTTTTCATGGTATATGCCAAAAACAATTGGCAAATAATAACAACAGCATTCATAGACTGGCACAACAAATATCAGGCAGTTTATCAATCATCAAAGTGAACCGATCCAATTGAAGCCACTCAACTAACTGGCAGCTTTGACACTTCCAAGTGAACTTTGCCCACACCAGTTCATTATTGGCCATGTAATATAAATGGAGACTTGCTTGGAATGTAAATTAGAAATTCCTTCTAAAAGCAGTTTTTTTCTTACATGTATGTGATGGGTCGCTAATAAAACAAAGGCACAGAAAACCTGAATTGATCACTAAAAAAACTGATGACAGCCAAAAACAGTATATTTCTCAACCATGTGTTGGGCTAATAAACTGATTGTTTATAATTTGTGCATGGTATTTATTTACACACAGCACGTTTTAACACCTCACAAAACCAAGAACCCTGGTACACAAAATATTCCTCCCAAGCACATTGTAACGCAACTGAAATTAAAATATTTGTCTAGACTCTAGACAATATGTGACCATAGATAAAGCAATTGGAATGATGGAATATGAGAGTGCAGTCCAGGCAGAACGAAAAGCAGCTGTAACGCAAAATGTCTCAGTTCACCATTGTTTACTTTCATTCATTCATTCATTCATTTCAGGCATTTATATAGCGCCTCTTCAAGAAAATCTACTCAGAAGCGCTCCCGACCCAACCACGGCTAAAGAGAACAGTCTTAAGAGCAGAGTAGAACGTAGTCTCAAAGGCTCGAGGCATTAGACGTAGTTCCACAGGGAGCCCATTCCAGGTTGCAGGGCCAACAACAGAAAAGGCACGGCGCTGCACAATAGAAGTGCGCGACCGGGGGACAAGAAGCTCAGCCTGCTTAGAAGAGCGGAGAGAGCCACGGCGCTGGACGCTCAGGGTGGAGCAACAGAGCTCCTGTAAATAGACAGGGGCCACACCCGCAAGACAGCGCCAAACCAAGGAAGATATTCGGTAAGTGACCCTTTGGGAGAAAGGGAGCCAGTGCAAGACATCCCGCATATAGTCAGTGACATGGCCGAATTTTGGGATGCGACCGACAAGGCGTGCCGCAGAGCGCAAGACCCTGTCCAAGCACCCAACCCGAGTCACCGGAAGACCCACATAGAGGGCGCTGCAATAGTCTAAACGTGAGACAACGAAAGAGTGGATAAGCGTTAAGGCAGCGTTGAAGGTTAAGGAGCGAAGCACCACTCTAAGCTGACGCAATTGGTAGTAGCAGCTGCGGCATAGCAGATTGATATGCCGCGTGAAAGTAAGCTCTTGGTCCAAAGTGACACCAAGGTCCCGGACAGAGGAAGAGAAAGTAAACTGAGGGAATTCCTGGGCAATAGCATCCAGGTCAATTTTGGCGAGCTGTTGGCGTGTGCCAAGCCAGATAAATTGGGTTTTACTTTCCATCACTCTATAAAGAATCTGAAACAAGTGGCAGGTGCTACCTTTTCCTCACACCAGCAATGAGATTACCAGTATATATAAAACATACGGAACCAAACCAGTAGACACATTGCGACCAAAGGTAGCTCACCATTATTCTTCTCACTCAACTCGCATACATGCAATGATAGCAAGACAGTACAGAAATAAAAGACGACGTTCTCACCTTGAACTATGTAGGAGGCAAGAAGGACAGCAGTGTGCTCTTGACAAGACAGATCCCCGGACAGCAGATCACGTTTAATTTGCAATGCATACAGATACCTGAAATGTCAGCAAACAGATGCACTTGCTAAATGTTTCACCCAAAGTAACTGAACAAAAGTCTTACAACGACCCATACCAACTAGTTTTCTTGATACACTTTACGTTAGAAACATACCAACTGACAACACTGACCTATACTAGCCACAATTAAAACCTGGGTCAATGAAGAGAAGGACCATCGTGTTTCGTATTAACCCCCTATGCAGTATACACGTTTTGATTCAGCTGTCTAGAGTGTGCAATGGTTCAAAAACTTCAATATCTATGAAAATAAAGGCTAAAAGAATAATGAATTAAATCTCACTAATTTGATAATTAACGGTTTAACAACCATGTTTCCCAGAGGATCACTTATAATCCGTGCTTGATAACCTACAAAGCACTGAATGATCTTATATATGCCAGACTACATCTCTGACTTTCGCATTTGGATAGCAGACATCCAGGACAGATGTCGGCTAAAATCCTCATTAAAAATATCTGCTACAAGTCTTACAGTCTTCCTTCCATGATTTCTGGTGTCTGTTCCTTTTCAGTTACAGACCCACTGCAAGCAACAGTCTTCCCAACCATACACAGAACTATAGACATTGAAATCACAGCTAAATGCTTTATTCTAAAACAATAAAAATAACTGTCCTTGACTTGATGAGCTCTGATATGGTACCCTTTTCTTCATTTTCTTCAGCCATGGCAGCGTTTTGCAGTTCTGTACAAATCATTTTATTCTTATTAAAACGTACCTGGTCAGTTCTTCTTCTAAAAGTCCCGGATCAGGTGAGTAGAACTTGACGAGGAACTTGAAGCTGAGGTCAGCACGACGCACCTGGCTTAGGATGGACTTCTCGTGGTCAAGCCAACACTGTCAACAGATTGATCAAAACACCAGTAAGTAAATTTATTCGAACGATTTAATCTCATCTTTTCTTTTCATAATATATTTTCAACGCCTTAAATTCGATACAAAATTTTAAGTGTTCTGGTCTTAAGTGTGAACACGATTCCAAACGCCTCATAAAGTGATTACAAACGCCTCACAAAGTTAGAAAAATCAAAACTGAGTTTGATAACACTTTCTGCAGGTCTTTATTTGCTAAAATAATTAAATGACACCATAATATGTACCACCGGGGAAAAAATCAACTTTAAAAAAAAGTATGTTGTTCTCTTCATGACAGTTTTTATAAATTTTGACTTGTAAGTTTGTCATGACTATGACCTAACTAAACCTATCCGAATATTTACAAATATTAACAAGACTTGGTCAGTGGCCTAATTATCACTGCACAAAGATCTCCACTTAGAGCATCAAAGGGACATGCCCCCCAAAATTAGTTGCAAGGTACCAAAATAAAATTTAAAATAAATTATTCAGAAAGTCAAAATCTAGCCAGGAACTTATGATTTGATAGCTAACACAACAGAAATACAACAAATGCAATGAACTCATTTTAGTTCATTTTGTGCCTATACTTTGCATTCTGCTACTGTTTCTGAAATCAACTTTGCAATAGCTTCCTCAGACATGGACACAAATAATTATAATTATGTGCTTGGCTTTAGAATGATCCGAAAACACTGCAGTCTGAACTCTCCTGCATCACAGAGGTCATAATTTAACCCTTTACCCGTTTGCCCGAGAATATCCGCTGAAAACACGGGCTTAATGGGAAAAATGAACGGGTAAAGGGTTAAGAATAAAAAACAAACTATAGACATCCTATCCTGGTCATGATAAAAGAGTCAATAAGAACAAACACAAAAAATGTACAACCCTCGGGTTGTGTAGAAATCATTATCAGACCATTCTGCATTCAGAGCTGCTTTTGCAATACCATAATCTTTTCTTTATGCTGGTAGGAGGCTGCCATACAAATAAAGGATGTCTTATCAGTACCACCAGTACTCTCAGAAATTCTGCTTACAGCAACAGGCTGACCAAGGTGTTCACTGAAGAACCAGCCTGCATGTTTGCCTGTCTGTATGTTTGCCTGTCTGTATGTTTGCCTGTCTGTATGTTTGCCTGCCTGCCTGCATGTTTGCCTGCCTGTCCTTTCGAGTGCCATTCATATGTGTGATGACCTTGCAGTGTGCACTAGTAACATCTCTTACGGCTTGGAAACCACTCATAGACTCGAGATGAAAGTGTCACTGTGAAGCAGCTCATGTAAATTATGCTCGATCACATAAATGCAGATTAGATTTGGAAGACCTTAGAACCAGATCTGACCGGTTTTTTAGAGTCTCTCAGATAACTCTGATATTGTGGTATTTAACAGGTAATGCATTTCAGCATCCTCTGAATTATCCACAAAGTTTAATTGCTAAAACTTCATAACTCTCTTTCTAAGAGTTATCTAAATCTAAAAGTGCCACAAGCCACAAATAAAAATCATGAAAGAGTTGTAAGTTTTGCGAATTTTTAACATCTGTGTTTAGAACAATGAACTGTTGTCTGATATTCTATGTTTTAAAGGAATAAGACAACCATTCCTAGAACCACTCCATTATCTGCTACTTATGGCTGGCTGCCAGTGGATGAAATCTCAGGTGTCCTTGTGTAGGCCTGTCATCACTTTTATGGGTGGGTGGACTATGACCACGGCTTTGGGGATTGGCCACTCAGCTTTGGCACTAATTCAATTCAGCATCCCAGAGGGTTCAGCTGACATAGCACATCCCTGCCCTTGGAGTACATCATCACAACATAAAAGGGTCAAGTTCATTTGCATTCAAAGCACCATCCATCTCATGTGTCATGCACTCAATAGATACATGAGCCACCTTTTCAGAAGAACAGACAACCGAATCAGGTCGAAATTCAGTACACATGGCCGGGCACTGCGGGCAGCACATGTCATGCACGATCAAAACAAAACAAAGACGACGAATAGAGGGGAATTCCCTGGTTGGGGTAGATCGGTCATCGATCGATCGAGACCTCGGTGTTCTTTTTTGACGATGAAAAAATCAATGATCATTGTTTACCACATGACTTTGCGATGCCGAGGTTGCTTAGACTATCGTTTGGATTAGGTCCAGGTCATACGGCGATGGTATAACCTTCCATTGAACGCTGTCGTGACCATAGTTCATTCATTCATGGTAACACAGATGTCACTACGGTCAATGATGATTCCACAGCAGGCTCTGCCGCCCATGGGGATTTGCAGGTTCCTTTCTTCCGCACATCATTACGAGCTCACCAAGCTGTTCATATCATGCGTTGAATCCTTTTCTTTGAACGATCTTTCTCTGAATATACGGACTGCTTCTCTTCAATCAGCTCAACACGTGTTTCGTGTTCAACGTAAGTCACACATGTCTAGACAACCACAGAAGCAGTGCATTTGGCAGATTCTCAGCTGCTATCGTTCTTTTATGTATGTAAGTGGTTTAATAATAATACTTCAGTATGGGTGGCACTCAACGAATAAAAGTAGCGTAAAAACATGTCAGATGGATGCAAACACTCAAGGCACAGTTATCCGATTGTATTAAAAATTCGTTTACAGCATCAGAAACAGCACAGATACGAAATTCATGCAAAGTCTTTAAGTCAAAAGTTTAAGCTTGGTTTCTGAACAAGCGCTTCTTAGAATTTTTATGTATTCCTAGAGATTAGCCTAGAAGATGAAGGACATAAATTCAATAAAAATGAAACATTTTTTATTAAACTCAAAACTGTCCTTTCTGCCATGCGAGAGTCGGGAGTGCTTCTGAGTAGTATTCCCCTTGAAGAAGTGCTATATAAATTCTTTAATGAATGAATGAATGAATAAATTCCCGAACAGACTTGGAGTGTTAAGAGAGTTCATTCATTCATTCCGAAAACTTATATAGTGTCCCTTCAAGAAGTCTACTCAGAGACGCTCCCAGCCCAGCCACGGATAAAAAGTTCATTCGGACAATGACATGAAACGAATGAAAATGAATGGGAATGGTTAACGACGACGTACTGGAATGGACTCGGGATCCGTGTATTGCAGGCCAAAGTAATCCGATTCCTGCAGCTGGATTTTCGTTGTGATCGCATCAAACAGCGTCTGTCCGTAGCCCTTCACCTGTTCAAAAGTCAACAAAACAAAAAACTGTACAGCGATCTAATAATAATAATGATACAATTATGACAAACATCAAGAATATTATGTGGGGTGCGGTGGTGTAGTGGTGGCGTCGTTGACCTTGGAGCCGGAAGGTTCGAAGTTCGAATCCACCTCTATCCGCCAAGTATGGACCTTGAGCAAGACTTTCACTTGCAATTGCTCAGCGCTTCGGCGTGAAACTCCGATGCAGTGTTCGCTCTGCATTCGGGAGCGCCTCTGAGTAGGGAGAGCTTGAAGGGGCGCTATAACAAGTGCACATACAAACAAATTATGTGCTAGCCACTAAGAGTTTAATAGGTTGATGTACGACAGGGGTGTCAAAGAGCTGGCCCGCGGGCCAATTTTGGCCCGCCGACGATTTTTTTCTGGCCTGCGGAGTCTTCCATAAAGATTTTAAAATTATTTAAAATGTTGTCAAAACTTAATAAGAAGCGAAAAGTGGACATTGAATCAGGGTCTTTTCGCGATATTTGGACTTTTCTGGGAATTGGCTGACCACGCCCGCAGCTCCCTCTCAGATCACTACCCAATTTTGCTTAGAAACTTCGACACCCTGGCCCGCCACTTGTTAGAAAATTTTTACACTGGCCCGCGACTAGTTAGAACAGTGCTGTCCAACGTGCGGCCCGCGGGCCGCATGCGGCCCGCGGAGAGATTTCAAGTGGCCCGCCAGAGCATGCTAAATTCTTCCACTGTAGGCTATAATTATCATAAAATAAAGAACAAATTCTAGTCGAATTTAACGGGTTTTTAAAAATTGATATTGTAATGGTTTCTGGGGTTTGAAAAACCACTAGAAATTCAATTCAGCAACTAGTAGGCCTATCCTATCTTCTTAATTTCTATCTGATGGTTAGGCTCCAGTTATTATGTCAAACGACTGGCAAAAGACTTCATGTTTTGAACATTTTTTACCACTCTACTCAACTAAATAATATTGACCTCGCATGGCTATATCGCCCAAACCGTTCACTTCTAGTCAGTTTAGCCTGACAGCGTTTCAGCACCTGTTTAAGTAAGCTAGCTGCAACAGTTCCTTTCGAGAGATTGTCCAATTGAGGTCCTGAGAGTTGAAGGGAAACTATCGATAAGAGTACACAGAACCGATGAATGGCGATGTCTTTGGTTCATTCTCAGCCGATGACTAGGCCTATTGACTGGAGTCTGTTCCATAGACCGAATTGACTCTGGTTTAGGCTCAGCCACAGGGTGGAGATGATCCACCAAAAACCATAACTGGGATACAAAATGAAGAGCTGAGTTTGCCAGACCGTGGCTGCCAGGCAGGCTGGGCGACAAACTTAACACGTTGGCCGCGAGGGACGTGTTAACACGTCCCAAATTGAGTCATTTAACACAGCAAATCAGCAGCCAACGTGTTAAAAACGAGCTGAGCACACCTAATTATTTTGGTGCTCATGTTTAAACAAGCATCGTGTAACTGTAGACTGTTCGTGGTAGCCTATTGTGCGCTGTTCATTTATACATTACAGTAACTCCATTAAACAGCTATAAATTATCAGTAAAATTATTGACGATGCTTCGGAGCTTATTGTTGCGGCCCTTGGCATTAAGAATATTGCTTCTGCGGCCCACGGGGCCAAAAAGGTTGGACACCACTGAGTTAGAAGATGTTCACACTGGCCCGCCACTAAAAAAGGTTTGACACCTCTGATGTACGATCTATACACAGACATATATTAAAACAGCAATCCAGCAAACCTTTCCATATCTCATGCAGACATACGATATCTGCATAATAACAATACTAAACACCGTGGCTAAAAAATTGTCTAACCCGTTCTGTGAAACTTTCAGGGATTGTTGAGAAATAGTTCTCTTGCAATTTATCCTAATTTGCTGACCAGTACAAAATCTCAATTGGCTGGAGAGGACATGTTTTTGTCGAGTGCAACATTCCGAACCATCCAGTATATATATAGAGTCCACTTCAAGATATTTACTTGGAGGCAGTGAACATGAGCCTTCTCTGTGATTGGCACAGTGGTCTGGAGTGGCCTTCTTTTTAGAGCTATGCCTACACCCTGGGACTCTGCCAGGATCATTCCTTACTAAATTTAAAACTGTTCCTTTTGGGTGTGCTTTATTCGGGAGCACCTCTGAGTAGGTTTTTTTCTTGAAGGGGTGCTATATAAATTCCGAACGAATGAATGACTAAAAGTAAATTCCAAAATGGCTGTGAATGACCTACATTCAAATGCCATGGCAGATACAACTTTTGGGCCACTACATAGAGTTGTCGCAACAAAATAACACAACTAAGAGCACTTATAATGCATTTATAAAAGGAATGTAATGGACTACAGCTGGCCAACAACACGGTCGAGTCAAACTCAAATATACGTTCTCCAAATAGTTCACTGATACCAGCTTATTCAAATATCTAGCATAATTATGAAGGAAATGCCTGAACAATTAATTTATATTCATTGTACAAGAATTTGTAACAGCTGCTCAGTGCTCACAGACTATTACACATCAGAACAGGTATCCTATTATAAGAAAGTTGGCTACAGGAGAGACATCAGTTAATATTTATGCAAAAAATTTGCAGAAGTTAGCTCTACAGAAAGGGGTACCTATAGAACGCCATTAAATTTCTGCATACAAGTGCATTTCTCAACTAATGATAGTCAAACTCAAGTATTGTAATTGTAATTGAACATTTATATAGCGCCACTTCAAGAGAACTCCTCAGAGGCGCTCCAAAGTATGTTCTCCAAATAGTTCACTGAATAGTGAATACGTTTAACATTTTCATAAAATTTATTTCAGAACTTGTTTTTTTAGCACCCGAGGTATATATGATTCTTCAGGCTTTAAAAGCTTCTTTTTTTCAGTAAATTTGCTTCTAAAACATAAAGAAGTCAGACTTTCCCTCAACCTATACGATGGATCTTGGCATTTGATGTTTGACAGTAAGCTCAAGGCATAAACTGAAAGAACACCTGCTCCTATTTATTTCTCTACAGCCTTCTACATCAAGCAGCCATCAGAGAAATGAGGCAAAGCTCATTTCCCATAGCGGAAAGTACCACCAGCGAGGTAGAAAACCTGCTAACGTTTAGCAGTTGCAAAAATACAGGTAAATTGTTTTTCATACAATTACGATCTCACAAATGCATTTCATGAATGAATTTCAGATTATGCAATATTACAATCTGTTGTTCATTGTCTTGATTAATTAAGAGTGCACAGTCAAATGGCAAAACTGGCATTTATAAGTCATATTAAAAGAGCAAGATTTCAAACGCATGTTTCAGAACACATATTCAGATCGCAATGATGGAAGCAGAGAGAGAAAAACGATGAAAGTAATATTATATATAATAATTATATATAATTATATATACATTATACGATATTATATATATATATATATCTATATATATATCAACACTTGACACAGAAATTCGGTCCCACAATGTAATCCATGCAGAAAGGCAGTTACAGAAAATATCTATAGCTACAGGAAGTTGGCCAATCTTCTCACAAAATTTTTGCAAATGTATCTCATATTTTTATCAATACCATACAATCAGTACATTTACACATAATATTAGCCAAACACACCAAAAGGCAGTAGCAAAAAAAGCAATTTAAAAATAATAATCTTTGTCCTTGTAGAGATTTGAATTCCCAACTTCACGCCTAATAGTCCGTCACGTTCACTACCACTGTGCCATTAATACGTATAAGGGCAGACCAAGCTAAACAAGTGTAAAAGAAAAACCGCACAATAACGAGTCAAAACAAACCAAAAGCAAACAAAACACAAAAGAAAAAATAAAAAAATAAACAAAGAGATACCAAGACGCAGTGCTCAATTTTGTGCAAAGTGAAAGAAAATAAAGGCATACTAGGAAGCCAACAGCAGCATACAAGGAGAGCCGGGCAAGAATCAGAATCCTTTTAAAAGACAAAGTCAGGTCATAGACAAAGTCTGTGTACGCTTAGGTTTATACGAAGACAAGAAAGCAGGCATATACACAGGGATTGTGCAAGACCAACACAGATAATAAACCTCGAGATAAGGAGGTCAGTGATAACAAAGCCCTCACTAATCAGTCACTCCAAGCACTGCTGGTCACCAGAGAGAATACCAAATACTTGTGTCAGACGTTTCTTTAGGCATGTGCAGCAAAAAACCACAGAATTAACAGTGCTGCCAGTTCAAGTTCACAAACACTGCTGGAAGATCAAGGCCTATTAAATGCCCGAGTGCTGGGATGAAAAGATAACAGGACTTGATCACAGCTTTGCACGCACGCACACACAGCTTGGCACCTATTAGTTCTTTAGAAAGGCAGTTAACATAGTAAAAAGTTCAAGTTGCACTGTAGTTCCGCTTCGTATATATGTCTTCTGATTTCGTAAGCATTTGCTTCGTATAGAACTACTTCGTTTAGAACTACTTCGTTTAGAACTACTTCATTTAGAACTACTTCGTTTAGAACTACTTCATTTAGAACTACTTCGTTTAGAACTACTTCATTTAGAACTACTTTCTAACTGCATTGTCTTCAATTCGTCCACAATGTGTGGCATGTAGTTACAAAACTATGCACAATATCTTAAACTACAGAACTCTATTCTGTTAACACATTGACCACCTACACGCCATGTTAAATGACTGGCTGTACTACGAGTTAACTCGTAGTAGGCGGTCAACGTGTTAAGACTGCAATTCATTTATCCATATGAAGGCAATGTCCAAGCCAGTCAGTTCTGAACCAATTCAATTCAAATAAAGTTCAGACTACTGATATTTAGATATATGCTGCACGCTGAGCACTGGTCATCCTCACATGTACCCATAATGCAAACTTTCATGCGCACCCCTATATATGTCACACTTCAAATGACTCCCTTTAAGCATCTCTCAGAAGATCTGAATTCACATACCAAAGCGGTGTCAAAGTTTATCTGAATGTTCAACAAGTTCATCTCTAAGCAAATAATCCTCAGATAACTGGAAAAGTTACCACCACGAGATTCTGCACACATGACCCAGATCCCCGGGCCACAGAGTCCCATCCAGAGTATCGGACAGCAAACACCAAATTCATATTCCTAGTCTCTGTGTTGTTGATGAGAAACAATGACAGCGGCAGCCAAATAAATTCACCGCCAAACAAATTCACTGTCAAATACATTCACCACCAAATAAATTCACTGCCAAATAAATTCACCAACAAATAAATTCACAGCCAAATAAATTCCCCACCAAATAAGTTCCCCACCAAATAAATTCACTGCCAAATAAATTCACCAACAAATAAATTCACCAACAAATAAATTCACCAACAAATAAATTCATCACACACAGTCATACTCATTTGCTGGTACTCCCATGCCAGTACCAGCATCCAGATATCCTATGCAATCATCAGTAGCCAATTGACTGGACTTAGAATCTCCTCAGTAGTGATGGTTGACACCACACCACTGACTCACCACTGCATCACCAAAGCCAAGATTTAACAGTTGTAGACAGTATATAGAATTCTGGGACATGACATAATTGTCAAGACAGGACTAGTAAAGCTGTCATTGGTCAAAAACTGCAAGGTAGTCGTGGAGCTTTTGTGAAATGTGCATACAAAAAACTGTTAAAAAATTGCAGAAAATCCAAAGCAGACTGAAGAAATAACTTCCAAATGCATCCTGAACAAATAAGAAGGATAGAGCAACTTCTTCACGACAAGCCAAGCCATTCAAAACAAGAGGCATAAGCACAGCGAACTTGGCAATTGACCGCAAAAAGAATATTAACCTTTGAAACAATTGATGGGAATCCAACCAACACTTAAATAACATGGATATTTTCCGCTCTTTATGAGGCATTTTGATTCATGACATAAAGGGAACACTCTCCAGCACACCATCAACTTGAAGAAGGAAGATAACCTGGAATTCCACACACAACCAACAAGAGAAACTTGGCATGTTCATAAAGTTCTAGTAAAATGTTAACAACTATCTTACAAATTATACAATCGATCATAATTTCAGAAGTTTTCAGTGCATTAGTTTTTTTCTTCATAGTCTAGTAGGTAATTCCTAATTTCAAAGGAAGATCTGTTTTTGGCTGCTTCAGTGACTCCAATCAAACTGATAAAGTGTGCTTACATTCATCAAGCATTCTTACTTAGACTTGCAAGCATTTAATCAACACCAGGTGCGTGCCTCACATCAAAGCAGATCTTCCAGTCTAAGACTTATCAGACAACGTTTAAATCAAGGACTTCACTTGGACAGCCAGCGAGGGGCCTGGAATATTCTCTGCACTACAAGACAAGTACTCACACTCAACCTGGGCCCAATCAGGAATAACCAGCCTGAGGGAATTTAACCCAAACTTTAATGTATGTACAGCATCCTTGGTAGTTGAAAAGCACTATCTAAAACTCTCTTCATACAGGCATACATATATTTCATCATATGTAAACACTTGCATACACACACACCCCCACAAACAAACACACACACAAACACAAAGAAAAAAACACTCACTCTTTTATACACCAGAATAAATACATGGAAAGACTACAAAGACTATATTTCAAGCTATAACAATGACAGCTCATACTAAAAGCGCGTGGAAACCAATGCAGCTCGTAGTTAAAAAGTGATAACACATTTCACAGACTTTCCAAAGAAGTCTTAATGCAAACTGTGCAATATTTCAAGCACATACTGAACACACAGCGATCAAGCTAAAGACATGACTGTTGTTCAGCGCTGCATATCAAAGGACTTCACTCACTTCATCTGCTGTATCTATGCGAGTGTGTCCTCCTGTAAGTCCCACTTCTCTCCTAAATCTCAAGTAATGTACTCCTGGTATAGTTGGACCAATCTTACAGTCAGGTTACACAGAGCACATTATATACAGGTTCTGTACATCTTCTCAGTAATCCTGAACTGCTGGATTAGCAGTAAAGAAAGACAAATACTGTGCATGTCCATTCTAAAGATAAAATTGGAGTCTGTGAAAATCAAGTCTTGTGAAAATCAGGTCTTGTGAAAATTAAGTCTTGTGAAAATCAAGTCTTGTGGAAATCAAGTCTTGTGAAAATTACGTCTTGTGAAAATCAAGTCTTGTGAGAATCAAGTCTTGTGAAAATCAAGTCAAAATGTGAAAATCAAGTCTTGTGAAAATCAAGTCAAAATGTGAAAATCAAGTCTTGTGAAAATCAAGTCTTGTGAAAATCAAGTCTTTCATCAAAAATTAAAACAAGACTTAGAAGAGAAACATCAGAGCCTTTAAACCATTAACGCCATGTCCACCAAAACACTCAACAGGGCTGAATAGCCACCACTGTAGGTACCACAGAGTTGTTCACTGGTAGATCCTGGCTTTGAAGTTCAAAGTGTCAAATGATCCAAATTCCACACAATGACGCATGCAAACAAAACTCAAAGGGAAACATAGCAAAGGTAGACCAAGACTGAGCTGGATAGACAATATAAATGAGGACATGAGTCACAAGACATGACAATATAAATGAGGACAATGACATGACATGACAATGTAAATGAGGACATGACATGACAATGTAAATGAGGACATGACAACACTTGGATTGACGTTAAATAGAGCAATGGACTTGAAAGTGACAGAGGACAATGGAGTCATAGGACAGTGGAGTCATGGGACAATGGAGGTCATTTATTCGTACCCATCACTACCAAATGGCAGGCATCAGGAACTGATGATGATGATATCTTGACCATCATATTTGTATGTGCACTTGTTATAGTGCCCCTTCAAGCTCTTTCTACTCAGAGGCACTCCCGAATGCAGAGCGAACACTGCATCGGAGTTTCATGCCGAAGCGCTGAGCAATTCTGAGTGAAGGACTTGCCCAAAGTCCTTACGCGGCGAGGTGGATTCGAACCTCAAACCTTCCGCCTCCAAGGCAACGACGCCACCACTACACCACCGCACCCCACATTATTACATCTATGACTAGCACCAGTGAGACTGGGCCAACAGAGCAGTCTCCTAGCACGGACCAATAGATCTTCATCACAAGGTTGAACATTTCCCCAAATATGAAAGTCAAGTTATAATCAGGACTCGAAGGCTTTAAAAAATCGACAACGCCCTCAGTTTATGCTAATCCTGATCCTGACAGATAAACATAGACTTCCTCGCCTACTTCTCGTGCAGCCTTCCAAAGATGACTCACTTTAAAAGAAAGAAAAAACTGAAAGAGACGTGCCGAAGTTGCTCCCACTGGCCCCACGCACCTACAGAAGGCGCAGCAGGGTACATCGGTTTGACTCTGGACTGTTTCTCTACGGGTATGCAAAGTCTTAAACTTGTATTTTAGGTACTCCAATTAAAGGAAATATCAACGACATAAAACTGAAAAATGGACCATGCTGCACTGTGTGAAAGATAAGAACATGGTGAAAAAGGTGAACACATTTCAGTCTTCGGATCACTAAAAAGTCTTTAAATTTTAGTTCCAACAGTAAGAGTACTTAAGTACTGCAAAAGTCTCAATCACATCACAATTAATATTTTAGTTTGCAATCCCCACAAAATTTCTATGAATTTTGATCACCCATCCAGAATAAGTAGACCCAAGAAACAAGGTCTGGAAGGTCATCATTTACGATCAAATTAGTGATGGGTACTGCTTAAAAATAGAACATCAGTATCTACCTATATGCAAAATATTATGAAAGACAGACGAACTGAGTAATTTAAATTATCTACTAAGCAATTTCAATGTCCAAAAGAGGTAAGTAAGATAAAGATGATAACACATCGAACAATAAAAATCTTTAATTGCTGAGCAATGTACATGATTTGCTAATGAAGAAGTAAAATATCAGGTCATGACATTTCCCTCACTGGCCAATTTAAAACTATCAACTATGTATGTATACCTGTTTTTTTCATTTAACTAGAAAATGACAATATGGATTTGAATAAATTTGAAACGATTGTCTAGGGTCAACTACATGGGTAAATCTGCACACAAAGTCAAATGGATATTAGAAATTAAGCACAAACCCAAGACAGAATGCTGGAACCTGGAAGTGTTTCCCACTTAAATTGTAAGCCTGATAAAATCTTACTCTTTCATATCAATGTAATGTAAAGTGATATCGGAAAAGATAAGGCAACGTAAACACTTAAACAGCCTCTGAGGTGTTTCTCTTGAAGCGATGGTATATAAATTTACGAGTCCTACAACAAAGTAGCACAGTGTAAGGTAAGATACGTCTAGAAGTTCTTCCTACTATAGCTATGGCTCAGTCCCGATCCTTTACATCAATTGGCCCTTCTCTTTGGAATACTCTGTCTCCATCTACTCGGTCTCAACTTCTAACTGGTAATCCCTCCTCCTCATTTTCTTTCCTCAAAACTTATTTCTTCTCTCGTGGCCTTGCGCACTGGGAGCGCCTCTCCCTAATAGAGGCGCTTTATAAATGTTTTAATACAATACAATACAAAGTAAGGTCAGGTAAGGTGATCGCTTTCTTTTATATTCCACTATCAGCATCTGAATCATAATTTTTCAATTCATCAATATTTTCAAAGCATCAACCATTCTTTACAGGAACAACCAGAGCAACAGGAGATTATCTGACAAATCTAAATAACAATTGATCTGAAGTTGCCGGACAGAGAAAATGGGAAAATAATTATGTTTTAATGCTTTCCCCATGGGGCCACATTTCATGTCAGGAATGACAGGCCACTAGCCTCACTCACAAGCCAAGATTATCTGCCTCCGTAGTCAGATTAGGGTAGAGTCTTGACTGGCACATTTGCTGGTGGGACTGGGCAATTCCCATTATGTTAAAAGCTTTATTACTCCTTAAGGCAAGACCATAAAAGCTGGACCAACAGATCAACACTTGACCGCAATATACAGGAAGCATCAGTACTGTGGCTGCAGACTTGGTGCATCCAGAATAGCAAGCAAACCAGTGCAAAACAGCTCTAGCAAACAGTGACTATTGTGCCTGCCATTAATACCCACAAAGAGTAAGAGCAGCTTGACGTGAACCGGAAGGTCCTTAAATGTAACAGAGTGAAACAGTGTATCAGTCATGGCAATATAATGTTTCTAATGTACATCCTACATATTAAATGAAATTACTGGCGATGCCGTTGTTAAGCAGGCAAACAAATGTTGATTAGAGCAGAAAGGAACCACTAGCTTTGAAACACTTGGCCTTCGCATTTTAATGGCCATGGACAACACATAATCACCACCTGTGGTGTCATTAATTACAATTAGCGATTGGTAATGTTTATAAATAGATGATCAGTAGACCTATCCATCACAGGCCTATCCGGTAAGCAAAACCAACGTAAGGCAGCTGAACAGAGAAATTTTGATAGTCTATCGAGTCATTTCAATGTCCAACTGACATGTAACATAGCAGACATAGCAACAAGTAATAGGCATGCAACATATAACAGTTCATTTTTCAGCCTCAGTTAGGCCTAAAAAAAAATGTTGTGTTTCCGGTAACAGAGCTAAAAAAAATTGGGTAGGTAGGTCGGAAAATATTTTTATTTTGTAAAATATTTTTATGCAGTGACTATCCGAAAAAGTATACCCCACTAGTCTTTTTTGCACGCTGAAACAAAGTACGTGTTCTAAGCAAGTATAAACTGCCTATTTCCCGACTGTCTGCACCTAAAACTGCTCTAGAAACAGTCCTATTAATTTCATTTTGTTGACGTCTCTTATGTTATGTCAATACAAATGTTAAAAAAATATTTTTTGAAAAAAAATTTCAATTTTTTGGGAAAAAATTTTTTTGGGGGAAAAAATTTTTTTTTTAATAAAATTTTTTTACAAAAATATTTGGGTCGCGGCCGTAAAAATGGGTCGGTCGCGTTACCGGAAACACAACAATTTTTTTTTACGCCTTATGACAATGTTTCTTCAGGGTTGTAAATATCAAGTCTTCGCACTGCAAGTTGATGATGGTTGCATCATTAACAACTTCACAACTAGGTAAATAAACATTGGAAAATAATGAGGCAGGCAGGGCAGGGAAGCATTGATTCATTGCATGAATCTCTCACTGACTACCATATTTATAACAGACAATGTCTATCACTGACAAGAATCCTTTGTACTTGACAATCTGAATGCAACCACCAGTCAAGTAATATCAACAATCAACAGACTACATGTTAGAGATGGAGTGACATGATTCGGCAGGACATGGAGCTTCTTCATCTGAAAGAGGAAGACACTGGAGACAGAACAACATGGAGACAAAGAATCCGAGTGGCTGACCCCTCCTCAGCGAGGGATTAATCCTAGCCAGAAGGAAAAGAAGAACAGACTACATGATACAGGATAACAGGACTTTCTGATTCATCAGGATTCAACCCATCTACACAGTTACGACCCTCTGCATCAATGAAACTGTTGTTTCTAGAACCCCAAACAATTGACCTATTGACCCCGAATAACCTGACCTGCTTTACGTCTTGTGAGTTAAATTCGCTAGTGAAGACACAGTTTATTCTGATACCAGTATCTCTGGGACACGGTTTTGGAATTGGAATCATGCATCAGAACACAGTCTGAACTGAAGTAGCTACTCGCAAATGTGATATCTGATGATTCTTTAAGAATAAAAGCAGTGTTTTGCAAAGGTTGGTAAGTAAACAATCGATATATATATGTTGTTCATTCACTATCCCATAACTCATGATAGACTGCCTCTTCATCTTTCATGCATAACAAAACAGTGCAAGAGAAAGATGTACAGTTATACACTGGTCATAGTTGAAAGGTCATCACGAGTTCATGACCCATCATCTTAGCCTGTGGTCTAAAAGGAACAGTAGACAAGCATCAGGCAACCTGAAGAAGAACTTACCGGAACCTGGAACAGCTGAATCGTGTCATCCAGCAGAAGCACCTTGCAGGAGATCTGTGGACCCTTGTAAGGTGATGACTGAGGACTGCCTATAGTGGCCATCCTCTTCCTTCAACCACGGCCAATATATATATAATCCTCAAAGCCAGATGCCTGCCTTAGTGACTGTGGGATGGAAAATGCTTGCAGATAACCAGCTTCAGCAGCAGCAGAAGCTGCAATCCAGGCCACTGTTGTTAATTGCCTTTGGCCTTAAGGCTGCAGTGCAGTCAGCAAGCGGCACTGTAGTGAAGCCTGTCTTGGAGAGATAATCAACCTCTTAGGATCATTCCTTCTTCTTTGCAGGCATCTGAAAACAGTGAGAAAAAGTCAAATGAGCCGACAAAGAAGAATATAACCCAGTTAGTTACCGTAACTCTGAGAACACCAACATCACAGATTAACATTCCAACCCCTAACTAATCATAGATCTAGTACATAGATCTACAGAACCATTACCAACTAACACACAATTATAGCACAAATATACAGCTTTCTGACAATCACCTAGGGTTGAATTTAACTCCACTGCGTGTAGCCTGGGTTTAATTTCTAGGATGGTAACTGAACCCAAGGCACTCGAATGTCAGAATGCAAGCTAACCTTTTCGGCTTCTCTGCCTAAACTTCACAATAAAGATACAAGTCTTAACTAAAATATTTATGTTAAAAGAAGTAAAACTGAGCACTGTGAACACAATGGTAATGTCGGCTGTCGTGGTAATGTTGGTTGTTGTGGTAATGTCGGCTGTCATGGTAATGTCGGCTGTTGTGGTAATGTTGGCTGTCGTGGTAATGTTGGCTGTTGTGGTAAGGCGTAAAAAAAATTGTTGTGTTTTCGGTAACCCGACCGACCCATTTTTACGGCCGCGACCCAAATATTTTTTTCACAAAAATTTATTAACAAAATTTGATTTTTTTCACAAAAATTTTAAAAAAATTTCTAAACATTTTTTTTAACATTTGTATTGACATAACATAAGAGACGTCAACAAAATGAAATTAATAGGACTGTTTCTAGAGCAGTTTTAGGTGCAGACAGTCGGGAAATAGGCAGTTTATACTTGCTTAGAACACGTACTTTGTTTCAGCGTGCAAAAAAGACTAGTGGGGTATACTTTTTCGGATAGTCACTGCATAAAAATATTTTACAAAATAAAAATATTTTCCGACCTACCTACCCAATTTTTTTAGCTCTGTTACCGGAAACACAAGATTTTTTTAAACTTTAGGCCTAATGTTGGCTGTTGTGGTAATGTTGGCTGTAACAGTTGTGGTAATGTTGGCAGTTGGATTTCAGCTGCTAAGCTAGCAATTCAGAAAGATCTTATAATCCCCCACAGGAATGCACCTTTTATTCCTCTGTTGACAAGTGCCATTATAATCTTTCCAGACAAAACACAGACAATGAATGGAGTTGAGGAAAAGTTGAAAGCTCGTCCAACCAACCATTGAGCAGACAAACATCCAATTTATCACTTCAATATCATTCAATGGCATACGACTTTGCATGACATGACAACAACCCATTATTTAGTACTCAGATCACTGGCAAACTGGTGTGATAACAGGAGTTTCAATTCAGCAGGAAAAGCGATAGACGAAACAATCTAGAAGTGAGTTATCTGTAAATGTAGTATTTCGCCCAGAAGAATGCAAACAGGGAGCATGCATGACTGTAGACTTCATAAAAAAACATTTCTAGTGCAAATCAATTCACAAAATCCTAAAGTAAATCGATTCCAGAATGAGTTGCAGTTGCACAAACCCATCTAGTGTATTTACGCAAATCTTCAAACAGACAATTGTATTAGAAATTGAGACAAAGCAAATTCCAATCAAAGCGCAGCCTTGCAACCAATGACAATATAAAACATTCTGGAGATCAAACTTGTATGGACATTGGACAGTACTGCATGTATGCCAGCACACACATGTATGCAAAATTTCACAGGATATTTCCTATACAAAAAAATAAGCCCAGAAACACAGTAACACAACACCACCACCACACAGACTATGTACCACAGCTACGTTGCAATATTGCTGCCTTGCAAGGGATCAAATAGCTGCATAATTGGCTTCTGGCTATCCATAACAATTAGGGTCACTGTGCCAGTCTGGAGGGGCCAACTGCAAATGAGCCAAATTTGCTTACAGGTGGCTGAGGCATACAAGGGCCAGGCCTATGAGTGCCAAAAAGGGATGATCAGAGAGCCAAAGACCATTTCCTACTCAACTGATCATTATAAAAACTTCCATTACAGTTCCAGTGCATAGAAACTCATATAGGGCCATGTGGAAGTCTATGTCCTGTACACCATGGATAGGCCAAGCTGAGCTTGAATTATAGGACCATGGTACTTTTGCTTCACTCTGCCAGGGGCCCTGGTTGTAAGAAGGTTTTCATGTTTTTGATCAACATCATGTTTTGCAATATTACAGCTCCAACAATAGTTGTCTTTCCAAGTGGAACAAAAATCACTAGTTACTCCATTTACCCTACACCATAACAAAATAATATGAAATCGGGAAGGTCTACTCTAAATGTTCTGCTACAGTCATTCAATTAAAAATAATTTCAACTCCTTAAGTAGTTAATTTTACTCTGGTGACGAATTAAATCAGCATATGATAAAATTTGAAATATCATAACTTATCGGGTTGTCTCAACATAGCATAATCCTTCATCATCTGCCATGTACTCTGGAAATGGCAGAAAAAGAAATGTGGTCATCAACGGAATGGGTTATCTGTGGGGCTCCTTGTTTGGTGCTCAGCGCCCTTGCCATCACATTTTATCCCAATCACAAGAATGCTCTCTCTAGCCGGGTTGAGTCCTGAGTAATAACAAGTTTCGAGGGATGCTAAATCTCTTATATGAATGAATGAATGAACTTCCTTATTCAGTCAACATATCCCGCCTAATTCGATCCAATGGTGCCATTATCAACACGAAATCTGGAAAGGAATTTCTTAAAGCTCTTCCTTTAAGGCTGGAAAAATACATCTTTAAAATATTCTCAGATACAAAATTCTAACTATACAAAGTATACATGCCTGTTCCACCAGTCATCCACTCAGACCTCAGGGAACCAGCAAAGTCTTTCTAGAAATAATTGAAGGGGCATTAAAGAAGGCTACAGTCCTGTGCACTGTGGGTCAAGTGGGAGTCTAGCAAATGCACCAGCTGCAAGACAAATTAGCCACACCCATCTGAGGCAATACTACAGAACCACAGAAGCTTAGTGGCAGCAATTCACCTTGTCTGGAAGGCCAGGAATTCACAATTACAGATCAATTTTTTATAATACAAAAACACATGATCTTTAAATCTGATCGCTTGAAACTATTTATGGTCAAGGACCTTAAAACTTCCTCAACAGGATCTAGAGTTGTTATCTGCTCCTTGCATTTTAATAAATTTTCTTCTGCTAGAACATTAATTAGCTGTGGGGCATTATCATTTACTATGTAATACAGTCATGCAGAGGGGGAGGGCGGTCTTTTCTGCCACAGCAACCCGTGGCCGGGTACATCTAGTATTGTATAAAATGATCGAGGTCACATGAACCTGTGGTAGACAAGGACAATGGTATGACTAAATGGCCCTCATGGTGCTTAACCATAACCCTAACTGACCATCATAACATTTGACCCTGTCCATAACCAACCCTCACAACGTTTGACTCTGACAATAACCAACCTTCGCAATGCCTAACCCTGACTCTAAACTAAACTCATGACACCTAATCCTGACTCAACCTCACGACGCCTGACCATACCATAACTCGTGATGCCAGTAAACTCATGCACTACTTCAGTATTTGAACTCTATGTTTATGGACTCTACCTCACTCACTCACTTACATTTGGCAAATTTATATTAGACTGGCTCCTGTTTCCAACTCCCATGCGTTGGGTCTATTTGCACGACTGTCTTTTCTTCCACCTACAATTCTACAATTCAGTAAATTTGCTTGGTCTAGAATTGACTGTTGCAACTCTCTTCTTATATCCACCTATATATGCCTTTCCAGGATCCGCCTGGCTTACATAATTAGTCTGTTCTTAGAGCTGCTGCTAGATTGACTGATCATTAAATATTCTAAATTGTCACACATCTCCTTGTACAAGGTCAATCAACTATGCTGGATTACTCCTGTAGACAGCCCTTATTCACTTCAAAATCCTTGTTTTGGTTCTCAATTGTAAGCTGCATTTTGTTCAGAAACATCTTAGAGATCTCATTCGCTCTCCTCATTTTACAGCTTCTCTCTTACCTCTTCGCTATTCGAACTAGATCACTTGCCATCATCACTTGCCATCACTGGGCCAGACCGGTGGAATGCCCTCCCTTCCTCTTCACGTGCTTCCATTCTTTTTAGACCTGATCCTACGGCTCTCTCTCTCTTCAAACTTATTTCTTCGCTCCAGATACTCGCACTTGGAGAGCTACTGAATGATCACCGCTGTGAGCGGCGCTATAAAAGTAAAAATCACATTACAATTACACTACATTAGGGAATCTAGGCCTAAGAGTACGGAAAGCACCCAGTCTCTTACCGTACGTCACGTACACAGACGTGCGTTGTCCCTTTTCACGTGCTAATCCGTCAAAAAATGCAAATCGGAGTTCGGTTCGTACAAGGTCTACGCGATACGGACACGAAACAGTAAACCCTAATCAAAATTCGACCAAATACACAATTTGAACGATAACATCCTTGCTCATCGAAAACTCCGTCGACCCACAGAGCCCTGCGCCGGTAACTATTTCCGCTACTCAAGACATCGCCGCCGTCGGTTCCATCAGTCTCAGTAAGTGGGATTTTAACCGCAATAATTGTACGCGAGGCCTATAAAATTATTGTAATTTCGTTTGTGGAATCAATAAGGTAGACAATTATTGAATCAATAAGGTAGACAGAATGCTGCTGTTTCTTTATATGTGTTAGGTCTGATTGTTAAGTTCACGATGTTGTGTTAGTTTTCCACGCCATTTCTGCTCTCTCCGGTTTTTCAAGTTTAGGCCTATATAACGCGCATGGTAAGGAATTCACGAATTTTGGTCTTGACTCTCTTCTCTTGAGACCGCTTGTTCAACATCAAGATCAATTGAGACTCGATATTGTCAATACTATTTTCAATATGAACAGCGATTAATCAGAGCCGTTTTAAGGCTGTTGTAGGGGAGAGTTGCCTTGATTGGACCACAGCCGATTTACACCCTAGATGCTTATTAACCACGGTTTCAACTGATGTATTCTTGAGCAATTGAATATGAATCATATCATTGAAGTCGGTTTAGAGGAATGCTGAATATTTAATAAATTGCTGTTTAAAATCTATTACGTGTAGTTTTTATGTAATTCTAGTCGTTTTGAACAGCGAGGGTATACATTTTAGGTAAGTTTTAAAAAATTCAATCAGCTTTCTTTTATTTACGGTAGGTTTCATGCTTGAGCAACAATAAGTGATTTTACTTTAAGACTGATGCATGCTGAACTATCTCAGGTTAACTAGACTTAGCCCTTGTGCCTGAATGGACTTAACCGGCTGTTTTTATGGTGAAGGAAATGTCTCCATTAAATCTGGTTGCATGGCTCCAATCTTCTAGGAATGCAATTATCCAATTGTAGATTTTGCCTGGGATGGGCATCTCAGCCAGTTGCTCTGCCAGGTAAGAATGTCACACTGTATCAAATGCCTTGCTGAAATCCAGTGCACTTAGATGTACATACTGACTTTCATTCAGCATCTCAGTGATGTTAGTAGTTAGCGACACTATGGCGGCCGTAGTGGATCCAGTCGGTCGAAATGCATATTATTCCTTGAAGCCCTCGTTAACACTTTGACCGCGTGGTACATGTATACACGTACCAAATTGAGTCATTTAACACAGCAAATCAGCGGCCAACGTGTTAAGCTGGGGGTCAAATAAAATAACTAGTAGTAATAACAACTATAACTAGTCAATCAAAGTTCAACGCATCTTTAAGATTTGGTAGCCTGCAACTTTTACTGCACTATAATTAACTTGCCTGACTGTCGTGTACGTATTTGTGACAGTAGTGTAGTATGTCTGGACATGTGTAGTAAGTAAGCCTATTTGACCAGCCAAGGCAATGAACTAACATAATTTATGGCATTTAGAAAGCTATTACACAGAAATTACACTAAAAGGGCCCATCCATATATAATCCAATTTAATCCACGTTACTCTTTAATCATCATTTTCTAATAACAAAGACAGAAGGCATATCATAAATATTTAAGAAATTATTATTTTGAGGAATTGTGGGACATTATAACACCGCTACCGAACTCTGGGCTTGAGAAACGTTTATGGCTCACTCACTTTACACGCAAAACAGAATTCAAGTCTGTGGTCAACCTAGTTGGAAAAAGCATGCAATTACTTGTGAATACATGAACACTTATTGACGCAATTACATAATCGGCCAATTCCACAGAGGTGTAGGCCCCATTTACTGCCACCAGCCTAATCTGTCTTCATTGCTAAACATCCCCCATTCACCAGTCACAACAAACCATCAGACTGCTGGTATTATATGGCTAAGGCTAAACCATTAAATCAAACTGCAACGTACATCCAGCCATTGGTTAGACTAGTCCAGTTCTAATTAATATTATAATTATTAAGCACATGCATGAATACATGTTATTAATATATATATATTTATATACAAATATTGTATATATATAACATTATATACATATTATATATGCACACACATATTTGTGTTTAAATAAAAAATCAATAATGAGGTGTTGAAAGCATTGCCGCATGGACTTGCGCTCTACTTAATTCCCGTAAAACTGAATTACTGTTGTACTTGTAAATGGCAAAAGCAGTTGATAGTTCAAAAATTGAAGTAACTACGACTTCAACATATTTTCTAGAATTATTTTTACAACATGGTTGCCATCTGAATAACAGTCGTAGTTTAACATAATCAACAGTACATCTGGTGTACACATGTACTATTATTACATAATCAACATAATCGTTCACACACGCAGTTTCGTTTTACCACAAAGGTAAATCGTTTCGGATGTTGTGCCGGTGAAATATGATAAAATAAGAACCGTTGTTTACAAGAAGAACATGCCAAGTTCTTGGCGAGATGAAACAATCAAATAAAAATACTCCGCCAGCAATGCAGACAAACAAATAAAACAGAATAGGACACCCTGAAAGCAAACCGCTAGACACTTCAATCTAGACACCTCAACCTACGATCAGTAGACACCTGCTACGTAAATCTCCATCAGAATAAAACACTGTGTTCCATGACGCCTGACTTGAACAATGCAACCCTGGAATTTGCCAATACCTAAATTATAGCTAGGGCTTAAAGTGTGACTGGACAGTCATGGACGGCATCCATGCACTTATTTTCAAATCTGAACGCCATCCTGCCAATTACCAGGCAGCACAGTCTGGAAAGGTACGGGGCATCCTGGTTCAGGCTCTTCTGTTTTCACACTTTAAGCAACGCTTCTAGTCATTCATTCTACGGCTCTACGCCATCATGCCAGTGGTAACTTCTCCCATTAGCAAAGCATAATGCTTACAGCTTACATCTATGATTAGTTGTTCTTCCTCACTACTTAGTCTATCAAGTGCAGTGTTAAAAAGAAGTACTATACATGTATTAAGTGGCCAGATAATAATTATATACACACACACACACACATACACGAAGAACAATGCAATATTTAAATGCCTATGTGATAATTCAAATACTTAGCGTGCGTTCAACAGAAATTACAATATTGCAATTTAATATGCATCTTCTGAACAGGCATAGGCCGCAAATTTAACACACAACGTTCATTCCCGCAACCTCGTTTTTAACTGACAATGCAAAAAATTCAGTCTTTAGCCTCCAGGCTTGTACACAATTTTCAGAACTGCTTAGAACAATGAACTGACCAGGAAAAAATTATTGCATCCATCACAATTGCAAATGGACCAACTAATGATATTGTCAATTCATCATGTAATGTCAGACCAATCAGCAGGGCTTTTCTAACGTGCAGTTGTACACAAAATGTGCAGTTGTAGAAGCACTTCTATACAGTTAAAACTAGCAAAAAAGTCATTGTCCTCCGATTAGAGGTAATTTACCATGGATGATGGGAAAGGAAAGGAGTTGTGCAGTTCTAAAAATTCCTTAAAAACAGCCCTGATGTCATTCAGCTTTCAAAGGTTGGTTCACAAGCAAACCTTGGCCTATTGCATAATCATATTGCTAACTGAAAGTTAGCTTTTAAGTGAAACAAGAACTCACAACCATCCTACCCAATTGATATCGATCAAAAACCCAACGTGTCTCGCAAGACAAGTTCTCCGTCAGCAGTTGTCATCCAGAAAATACAAGCATTAAATTCTCTCTCAGTGCTAAAACGTCTCTGAAACAAGGCACACCTTTACCAATTGTCAAGGCTGCAAGAGGTACTAACTTAAAACAATCTTCCTTAGAACTTTGTAATTTGCATCACGATAAAGAAAATGGGACACGGTGGTGTAGTGGAAAGTTCAGCCCTTGTGACCAAAGGGTTGCAGGTTCGAATCTACCTCAAGCCACTGCGTAGCGACCTTGGACATGTTGCTCACCCACAATAGTCTGTGAGGAAGGCAACAGGAAACCACCTCGCTCATCTCATCCCCAGGGGTGTAAAGCCAATGAACCCGCCTTCGGGCAGAGAACTCATCATCATCATCACAATAAAGCAAATTCTATTATGACATAATTTAGAAAACGAATCTCTCATTTAATAACGATTTCAATAATGGATCTTTTTCCATAACGAAGACTTAACATAGACCAGCAATCAACACGGATTCCAAAGATAACGATGTAAGGAAGCATTCTACATACTGGACTAATTACACAAGACATTATGCACCAAATCATGTCCACAATACCAATTAATTTTTTAGATGCTCAGTCAGCAGGTTACGGTTTGTCTAAAAGGTGCTATAAAATAAAGACACATGACTGTAATGTAGTCCAATATGTGCCGTTTGCACACTTCCACAATCCTATGTCACCATCGGAATGCTGTACAAACAATAACTGAAATCACAAATCAAGTAGATGCAAGAAACAACATCAGTCCTCATTGCCAGCTGTGGATGGTTGCTAAAGTTGTTTTCACTGCAGCAGAAAGGATATTCACATTTCTAATGGGCTTCCATTGAGGCTAGTGTACATGTATATTACTTTTGCCCTTGACATGATTCAGTTCTCAATAGTATCTAGAAAACATCACATCCCTTCACCACTAAGATGGCATTTCTGAATGAATCTTTAAAAAAAATAAAAGCAAATTTAAAATCCCCGGATACAGTTTTGAAAAGCAAAAAACAACACAAACCGAAAAGTTTAAGCAGCGTATAAGATCTGAAGCTTCTTCTATAAGTGACTTGATGAATTTGATTAAAACAATTTGGATCTTTCTACGTGTCAAAACAAAACCTCCTCAGATAAACATCCAAATATATTTACACAAATATGGCTCTTACTACATTGAAAGTTTAAAGATGTTCCACTAAAGCACAAGCTGGCCCAAAATTGACCATACGAAAAATTTCACATCCTTTGTCAAGCCCAGGTATTTGAAGTAAAATTTCTAAATAGTATTGTTTCCAGGCCTCTTTCATTTGCATTGGCACTTCAAAAGTGCTTTACAAAGTGTCAACACATACACACGTCAATACACACAAAGACAAGTGATTAAAGTGGGAACCTTTTACACTTTACACTGCTGCGTTAGCACACATTGCCCCTGGGTGGCAGAGACTACACTGCTACTATTATAGTTATGTACAGAACCGTAACAAGCTCACAACTTTTCATTTGAAAGTGCACCACAACAGATTGAAGCACCTCGACCCTCTTTCAATAACATGTAATTCCATGTGAAAATTATATCTGGGAAAGCACAAACCGTACTTAATGCTTTTCATATAAAAACATTATATATATTAAAACTGCCATGCACCAACAATTCAACTCGTCTACAGCACATTGCTTTTGGGACAGTCAGTCCAATTATGCGCTCAGCAGCAGCAATGCCTCAAGCAGCAAAGCTAAGCCGTATGATTTGGCACCTGGCACCTGCAAAAAGCTTAGCATCTCTAGCCCCAGACTCTATCGAAATGTGCAATTATTTGACCAATTCCAATAAGCTCTTTCATGAGCTGATGAAGGGAAAAACCACACTACCATTATAAAGGATATTATTTAAAAAAATGTTTGCTACCAGAAGTGGTTATCCTGCATCAATGATATCATCTGAATGTATAAGTAACCTATGAAATTGACTCAGTATGCGTCATTGATAAATTCTAAGGGAATGAATTACCAGGGTGTTGAACTAGCCACCATTATCATCCGATTGTCACAAATCAAACTACCCAACCAAACGTGGAAGGTTAAATAAGCCGTAACAGAAACACAGTCAACCAAGCACAAATGATTACTCAAAACGTTTATCAGACACATAATTTCTGAATTGCAGGTCAAAATGCTGGTCCTGTAAAGCCCAGGAAGACATGAGAAGATTAAAAAAACCAATGCTTTAAATTTACAAGTGGCACTATCAAACCGACATCTGGATCGACAGAGCATTCACATAAGTAAATCATTGACATTTATCTGGTCTACCTACAAATGTACATTATAGCTATGTACCTCATCAATAAGAAAAAAGGAATACGACAAACTTTGTGTATAGGTCTTTATAAGTGTAGTCTGTGCATATCATTACAGTCGATAATATATTGAACAGATCCACCGGTCAGTTGGGTGCTGGTCAGGTATTAAAGGGTTAAATCAGGATGCAAACTCTACCTTTTGTTGGTGCAACTGGGGTCAATATAAAAAGAAACTAGTCCAGAAGTTCTTCACAAGAACAACGGAAATAAAAGAAACTTATTACACAGAGAATAATACAGCGACCGATCATTTATATTTTGTTGGTAATGAAATGTTTCTGATTCGATCGACTGCAAAGCTATTTGCGAGAACCCCTTATTTGTTTTTGAAAGTCATTGGCTGAAGGGTGACTTCAGCTTGATAGAACAGCCAAAAGGGTTCCTTGTTTATCGGCTGTTAAGTGGGTGATGCAAGCTTGAAATATTTGCGCATTACTCTGAAACAAACAAAACAGAACAAATTCTGTAACTTAAACAGTCAATTCCATATTTTGAAACTGAATAATTGTCGTGAATTTTGAAATTTAATCTTAACATAAATGCAAGGCACTACTTGGGTTTACTGAACTAGAAACAACGATAATTTAATTACTTAATTCTTACATAAATATTTGAGTCATAGGATGAATTTATAATGTCAACAATTGAGAAAACTACATAAAGATATATATATATATATATGCCTATGATCAGTGAATGGCCAACTGACCTATTCAATGCAAAACGTAAGAAATGTGACAAAATAAAATGCTGTTAGTCCAACCATGCAATTACTGACATTGTTAGCAACTGATCATAATTTACTAAAAGAACCATAGATCTATTAAATTCTTCAGTCTAAAAATTTCTACTACGCAGTCATACAGACATGTGAATAAGAGGCACATCAGTTAGTTGCTAGGTGAAGAGCAGCTACATAAACAAATATTTAAAAGCATCATCATCATCAAGGGCGAGCCCCACTCCGGAGCGTAGCCGTCTCCACAATTCTCCGCCAACCACTACGGTCCTGCGCACATCTCCACGCTGCGTTTAGTCCAAGGCCCAGCGGTCTCAGGTCTGCGTCGACCGTCCGGGTCCATGTGTGTCTTGGTCGACCAACCGGTCTCTTCCAGGTCTTGGGGGGGGGGCCACGAATCATGGCGCGCAAAGCTCTGGCATGGTGTTGACTGCCATCGATTCGTGCGAAATGGCCAAACGCTCTCAGTCTCAGCTCTTCAATCATCGACGAGATTGGTTGTTGTTCGGTGCGTCACGAGTCATCCAGGAATTTAAAAGCCAATGACAAAAAAGTGAGTCTTGAAAGGTTTGAGAATCGAATTAGCATTGGTAGTTGTTTTAATTCCCAGGCATGAGACCATGAGGACACGAGACCGTGAGAACAAAAACCATGAGACCGTGAGAACATGAGGACACGAGACCATGAGGACACGAGACCATGAGAACATGAGACCATGAGGACACGAGACCATGAGGACAGTGCTGTATCTTGGCTCAGCCAAAAGACCAGAAGATAGACACACCAGAAGATAGCTAGTCGGAGGGAGGTACACAAAAAAGAAACTAAACTGAATCATGCAGGTTTAGAGAACAATGGCGAATGGCTCACCTGAAGTTGACGAACGATGTTGACCATTCTGGTGCCCACGTCACTTTTTATCGGAATTGCCTCGTGCTGAAACGCTGTGGCAATGATGTCCATAATCTTCGGCAGGTTCTGATTGTTCTCACCCAGGATTGCCAGATGATTACTGCAAAAGAAATTACCAACAGTATCAATTATCAACAAGTATCTATATCTAAATTTCTGGTAAATGAAGATAATTTTTATGATGAAAACCTAATCATCCTAACACCTACAGTCCTTACTACAAAAAAGTTTTTAGGACTATCCCCTCTTAAAAATGCGTGAATGTTCCCAAGCACCAGTCAAAAGCACAAATATAAAAGACATGTCAAGGGCCGGCTCAAAGGTCCCCAGTGGACAGATCTATATGACATTAACCATCCCTTGTCTAAATAAAAAGTTTAAATAAAAATTCTAAATACATATTCATCCATTCTTGGCCCCTTCATAATCATTATCAATGTAAGTTACAACCATAATACTGCCACGCCTGTTGTATGCTGGTTGCAGGAAATACATTGTCACATATCTATATTCAATTAAAGCACGTAATTGAACATAAGTGAATATATATATATCTATATATATAAAAATGAAACTTTGCGATCCTGCAGTCAGGATCACGCCGAAAGTGGCGCACCAATTGTTTTGAAAATTTACCAAAACCAAGGTCACAACATTTCTTTCCCCGAAAAAAAAACAATCGTTTCCACAAAAAGTGAACTTTGCAATCCGTTCGCCCGCCATTTGCAAATTGAACGAAACAGCAGGGCTGCCAGATTTCAGACACAGCAGACGAAACATCAATGAGCTCGCGTACTGTGACGTCATAAGCGAGTCGCAAATTAATTTTCGAAAGCGGCTGGGGACGTCTTTTCTGCCACAGCAAAGTGTGGCTGGGAACAGCTAGTATATATATATAATACATATATATATAATACATATATATAAAATACATATATATAAAATACATATATATAAAATACATATATATAAAATACATTTATATAATATATATGTAATATATAATATATATATCTTTATGCACATGAACATCACCAAGAAAGTATTCACTATTCACTCACATCTCGACCAGATCACAAAGATAGCCGTAGATGTGGATTGCCTCGTCGTCATCCTCCCAGACAGGTAACCAAGACAACCAGACTGGCAGAATCTCGTTAACGTTTATGTGGCTGAAGTTATATTTGCAGACTTTCGTGACGGCCGATATGGCGTTTTCTGTCGCGTTGACGTTTTCAATGGACCGTGAGTTGGAATCTTGAATAACTTGCATCAGTATCGGCAGCGCTTCTGTGAAATTGAGTTTGCAAACAGAAAAATACAACTAAACTAAATATCAGTAAAACGGTTCAATTGTACAACACAGAAATTCATTAAAATCAACTTTACATCACAATATTCATATCAATTACCTGTAAAAATGTCAAAGTCTCTGCTATTCAATGTAATATTATGACCAGATAGCTTACATAAGTGTGTGTATATGTATATATATATATAAATGTTACACAAAAATACATACTAACAAATTCAACCATAAGTACTAAGTAGCCATACCAATGGCATACCATCAATATTTTTAATATACACCTGCAGCATTTGCGTGTTGCTTCTAAACGAATACACATACTTACATGCATACATACACCATCGCATAATGAAATTTTTGACAAAAACAGAATGCTTTGATCATTCCTCTGAATTGTTTTAAAGCAATCTCTGTGCTTTTCTTTAGTAAAGACAAGACGATATGAATTTCCCAGTAACGCTCAAATCACACCAACATATATCGCAATTGCCATCACTCTCGTGCTACTACGGTTTCTGGTCAGGCTCCTTATCAGTTCATTTGTTTAACTGCCTTGAGCATAGAAACATTAATAACAGACCTGCACAAACTTGGGCATAGCCATTTCCACCAAACTGAGCCATGATCCCAATGCCGTAGGACGCTGCCTGGCGAATCTCCGGCTGTTTATCAGTGATGCTCTGAAGCATTGGCTGCAGGAAGTACTGCTGGTAGGACATTGACAGCTAAAGAAAAACAACATTTGTAACGATGCTTAAGACACAGCATGATTAGACCTGACAAATTCTCAAAAAACCGTAGTACAGCCACCTCCCAATCATGCTAGATCAAACTGCTATATTAAATTTATCATCGTAGCAAGGCTTTTGTTGTAGCAAGGCTCTATTTTAACAAGGTTACAATCATAAGCAGATTTAAATTTGAAACTCGAACACAAACACAATATAATCGCAATTTGCATACATTGTTTAAAGCTATCAGAGGCCCGCGCCTGCTTAAAAAAATACACATTACTCAGAATCGCAACTCAGAAGGTTTGTCAGTAGCTGGCTATTAAATTCAATCACGTTTGAAAGTATAGACAAAATGCAAAAAGCTCCATTCGTCAAAGCACCATCCAAAATATCACATGAAAAAATATGTCACTAAAAGTCAAACACAATATCACCATAATTGTGACACAATGGAGCTTAGAGAAAATGGCAAACTATAAAAAATCACTAGTACAATTTCGGTTTGCAATTTACATTCCAATAAACCTCAGGTCACAACAGAGGTAATAATTAATTTCCATCACACATATTCTAAATCATATTCATACAGCAGGTTTGAATTTTGAATGTGGCAAACTTAGGAAAATTCTGCACATATGGGTTGCTGTTTACAGTAAACACTTTAAAATTAAAAAGAAAAACAATTGTTTTATAGACTCACATGCCCCGTGAATTCGAGCAGATCATCAAAGACGCACAATGCCCACTGACGCTCTTGCCAAATGCGCTCGTGACTCTAAAAACACAGAGAAATTTATGTACACCTAACATGAGTCATTTAATAAATCATGTATATTTCACAAATATTTTATTTCTTACATAAGTCAATTCATATTTCAGTGCATCTTGATTCACATCTATTAATAAATTATGATAAAACCACATTTTATGGCTAAGTCAATTATACAAGATAGGAAAACAAACAGCAGGTTTTTAAATAAACAAAACTGAAATTAGGCTGAGAGTTAGAATTATCTCCATTGCATATCATACCAGATAATTATATCTCCAAAACCTAATTTTGGATCTTATCAAAATATGACACTTTTGCATTGAATAACAACAACGATAATGTAAATAAAGCAAAAATCAGATACAATGCTTGCAACATCACATGCAAATGATACTTACTAAGAGCTTCACAAAATTTGGCAGCATCTGATCAAAAAACGAGAGTGTGGCTTCCTTGTAGTTGCCAAACAGAGAGTGCATTACATCAGACACTTTACTCAGCAGATAGACATCTTGATCATTCTACAAAGAAACCATTTAGATATTTCATTATAGCAGAGGTTACACTTCACACAGAATGAAACTCTTGAGGCATAAACAGAAGCAAATGAATGGAGAAATACAAACACTGTCTACATAGAACATTGCGATCTCATTGACAATTTTACCTTCAAACATAAAGCACTTCAAAACATGTCAACACAATCAGAACTTTAACAATTAAAACTCTTCAGGTTTGCACAATTAATACAAAGAAAGCCCTCCTTAAACCATAAAATAAGCATATTAATATGAACGGGCTCTACAGAACAATATTACATAATTATTTTTACTATACTTTTAAGATAAGTAATTATAATGATGACATCTTCGAAATAACAATATGCTTTCTTATTCACCTCATTTTCTAGATTTTCTTCAACAACTTCGTCATAGTCTTCATCTTTCCTTTGTTCTGTAACATATACAAAATCGATCATTGTGATAACCACAATAACTTTCCTTCCACAATAGTTTCTTCTTCTTCTTCTGTCTTCTCCTCCGTCATCGATATGACGATGAGGCCTTTATGAATTTCCTCCAAACTTCTCTGCTTCTGATTATTTCTCCGATCTCGGCTAAGCTGGTGCCCTTCTCTTTCAGGTCTTCTTTGATGTTATCTATCCAAGTCTTCCGCTGTCTACCTCTACTTCTTTCTCCTTCTACATGTCCATGTAGTGCAGCGTTTGGCAGTCTTAGTTTTTAGCACAATAGTTTACAGACATGCAAACCATTTGTATGACCTCCAGATTACCCAGTCACTTTTAGAATGCTCTCATCGTTAATATAAAATAACAGACAAGAGAACATCATCAGAATGCGAAGACTAACAACAGGATATGGAACACGTGGTTCATATTATTGCATTGACAAAGAAAGATGAGCCAACAACCAAAGAACTGGATTTCAAAGGGGAAAAGAAGAGGAAGATAAAGAAAAACCGGCAAGTGACCATAGGAGATAATCTGATATATCTGTAGTGGGGTGAAGCATAAAGACTAAACATGGACAGAGATGAGTGCATTTAAGCTGAATTGCCTTTGACATGCATTATCAGCACAGACAGGAGGGATAATAGAAGTAGAACATCTGAAGAGCCAACGTTATTAAAAAAGTGGGAAGATATGTTAAAGAAAACTTACCCTGCCTGGCAACTTGACGCTCAAAATAATCAGTCAGGGTCTTATTGAGCAGCTGAATAAGCTCCGTCATCTGCTCCTCAGTAAAACATCCAACTCCCATCTGCTCAATACACTGCACAAAAAGACATCATTAATTACTTGTTTTTTTCAGTGGAAAGAATAATACCTTCAAAATTATAATAAGCACAGTTTAAAATGAATGAAACATTGAAATGTAAAAAGTAAAACATTTAAGCACTATTTAAATGGATGAATTACAACAATCATAAGCATCAAACAGCAATATCCTTTTAAAAATAAAACAATACCGATTAGCACATTTATATATATAAACTTCTACATTTTGTGTGTAACCCTCGGTTGAAGAAAACAGTAAGCAATGAAATTAGGAAACAAAAGACTTTCAGGATTGAAAACAATACTCCTCACAAGATGCTAACAGTCAACCTAACCAATTCAAATCCATTACTTCAACTTAATGTACTGATAACCATTTTATAAACAAGTATTGCCAATTTGCCATGTAATTAGTTTTTCACCTGTGATACTGCATACAGGTGTTCTGCCTTGACGTCAAGCTCTGGCTCCGCATCCACAGCCTTGAGCAGCTCTGGACAGATGAATTGCCACATGTTCGACAGGTACTCAGGACCACGGATACGTGCACATTCCAGAAGATAGGGCAGGCTCTCGGCAGCTGCCATTCGAACACCTAACAATGCAAAATACGAAGGATGTGAGGCAGAAAGCAGTGCAAACTCCTCAAATTACATGTATTGACTGCACATCAAAATACGATCAACATGTCGGTTTTTTAAATATACTTAATTACTTATACTGTGTCAAGAAGAGGCAACACAATGGTGGATCATCAATGCATCAGTTTTATTTGTTTGTATAGGTTTCAAGCATCAATTAAACATTTCAAACTTATATTCCATAGATGCAAAAAACGATGAAAACAAAATAAAAAACGGTAAAAAACGTTTTTCAAACAATTTTAACAAACCGACAAAAAACGGAAACGGAAAATAATTTGACTTTGCTACATCTAAAACCGCATTTTAACCATGAAAATCTTGATTAGGAACCTACTACACGTAGGCTGTCTCTTAAATGATGATGTTAAACGATGAAATAATGACTTTAGTTAGCTGGATCCTTGAGAGTTGGCGGAAAACATGAGAAATAGCTTAAAAAAATTAAAATTAAGGAAATAATAATAGAAAGTAAATGTATAAATAAAGATAAAAGAAAAAATTTAAAAAAACGCTAAAAAACGATGGGAAAAATAAAAACCAAAATACGTTTTTTGGGAGAGAATAAAAAACGGGGAACTACTTACAACTATGTTATATTCTATTGAACAAAATGCTTTTCTCATTGTCAGATTTTTCTCTTTGCATATCAGCAAGACAGATTCTTTAAAGAGAATCCTTAATGATCAATCATCGTTACAATAAATGGGCAAATACTTTACTATTAAACATATTTTATATAACTCATGTTTAGATTTCATAATGCCTAAATGGACAGATGGCAAAACAAATTTCAAACGATGACTACTTTACGATCTGAAAGAAATACTGTTAACTCTTGATTTCAGATTTACCATCATGAAAGTAGAACTTCAGATGTGCAACCATGATCTTGACGACCTGCTCCGTGTACTCGGCAAATCCTTCCTTGAGCTCACGAGCATAGCACACCAGCATCTGACAGGCAGTGGCCTTCTCCTCCAGACCAGACGTACGGATACCAAAGCTTTGCTATAGAACAGGATAATATTTATAATTTAATGCAATTAATTTATGCATCATTCTGCACAATTAGCATAATTTTAACAAATTGAACTGGATTTATCTCATGATCAATTGAACAAAGATTTGCCTTCCAAAGTGGTACAAACACAGATTTTACTCTCATGAGTAAGTAACTTTTGAATGTAGAACTACTTCTCAATTTTTATACGCAGCAGATAAGCAATTATTGTCCAGTTGTCTGTGTTTCAGTCAGACGATACATTTCTCCCAATAAATGGATAACATTCTGCAAATATGAGTGGACACTTTTTGAAGCAGACATTATCTTGTGATAGTTCTGGGGTATTGTTTAAAAAGAAATTCAGGGGTGATAATACGCAGTCACAAAGAACAGAAGACTCCAAACCCATAAAGTTGACTCATTCCTAAGGGGCAATCTGATAAAATGGGCTGTAGGACATATTGGCTCAAAAGGGGCTGCCAAATGGTTATACAATAATTTGATGCATTGTTAAACTTGTTATCATGCACCCCACCATTTCATGTAATCATACGGTGCCAGTTTGAATTTAATTTATAAACAAGTATTATGTGAAGAATAGAAACTAGTTGCATTACCTGGTCTCCAAGGGTAACAAAATGCCACTCATTGTCATTCTCCATAACTTTCATATCATCACCTAAACAGAAAATTTTAAAGTTGCTCACAATTTTATCATAGCAAATAATAAATTTAAAAAACTACCAGCATCATCCATTGACGATACAATACAGTGAAGTCCAAAGAATCTCTGACCGATTCAAACATTTTAAAACAAACACATCTGCAAGGACACTCATAGCTTTGAATGATAAATTTTCCTGTGTGAGGCAGTTGATATTCATGAATGAGACAGCAAAAAATTGGTACTTGTAAGCAAGACATTTATGCAAAGAAAGTGGGAAGTATAATAGTATATATTTGCACACGCAACATGTGTTGAGCAGGTCACGAAAAAATGACTACATCAAATCTTTAGCTCTACTGCCGAGTACTTTCAGGATCCATACCAAGATGATCAGAATCTGCTACTTGACACTTACTGTCAAGAAGTGCCACTTCTGGCTTGATGGCTGCTGCCTTTAAGACGGGACCAATGACCAGCGGCAGGTATTGCTCAAACTCCTTTCCCATCAGCTTGCAAATTCGTGCCCAGGCAGAAATCATGTAAGAGAGCTGAAAAAAAGCCATTGAAATAACAAATCACTAAATAAAAAAATTAAAATTAGTACAATAAGAAGACGTCAATTAATTAATTAATTACCATATGCCATATGTAACAAGCACAAATGCACACTTTTAGGTCATTTAAATTCATCACAAACCAGGAAAACAAAATGACTGATTTGGTCGAAATAACTGTAACTTAATATCTCACTATCACATTTATAATTATGAAGCGAACAGGCAATATAACAATACTTATGAAATTCAGAACAAAATATGACCATTGTTTAAAGAACAATGTCTGCATTCAGAACCATAGATGACTAAATTGTTCAAAGAACAAAGTCTTAATACATATGGTCCACATCTATACTGACATCAGAGCAATATGCAAAGTAGCACTGAACCGTTAAGTTTAAATGACTTACAGATCTGACCATCATAATTAAATAAATACCAGATATGAAGAATGATAATTTTAACACATAAACACATAACAGCGTTTGACAAAAATCGTATAAAGTACAAACCTGAGGGTCGTCCTCAGGAAGGTCTTGCCAATCTGTCTGAGTTTTCAGCAACAACTGCATCACATCGCTACAGTCCTGCATGAACTGCAACACACAAATGAAACCAAACACACTTTATCAACAGGATGACACAGGATAACAGAAACTGATCCTACCATCATCAGTTCAAACCATTTCATTTTACACTGTAGATGATTTATTAGGTGCAATACAATCTCTATTAGCAACTTATCAATGCTATGCTAAGAATTTGTGGTACTCAGTAATTTCATAATGATATATTTCACTCATTATGTCTGCAATGTCACTAAATTTTACTGAAAAGGCATGTAAACACAGAACATGGCTACCTACATGCTCCATGCTGTTGTGAAGTTCATGTAAGTTGCTACATAAATGGTCATATACACCCATACAATACATAAACAGGATATAGCTTGTAACTTGCTGCATTATGACAGTAAGAGTAAATGAATAAACAAATATATATATATAATTATATAATAATATATATAATTATACATATATATGCATCATGCAAACTTAACCGCATACAAAGTTCTAGGAATTAGACCTGAACTAAATATTCCCTCTGTAGCCAATACTTTGCTGACTGGCGTCTGAAAGTTGTTCCAAATAGCTAAAAAATTCAGGAGCAACTTACATCATTAATTTAAAATTATTTTCTAACCTTATCTCTGCCGACGGCCAATCCAATGAGTGAAATGCATTCGATTGTTTTTCCACGCAACATGCGAAGTTCTTTGTCCGTTGCATTTTGAACAATGTACTTGAGACACGGCATAAATCTAAATCAACAAGCAACAGCTTCAATTCACCTTTAATTAATCAAATAAACTTTAAACAAACAAATTGAATACAAATAAAACAGAGCCAAGCTCAGCCACAAGCATAAATATATGTAAATAAATAACTCAGCTAACTCTGAAACATTATGTTCCTCAATTATAAATTCTCATCGTTTATTAATCCTCAGCATTTATTAATATTTTTCTCAAAATTCTCATACACACTGCACATGATCAACCTACAGGAAAAAAAATCATGTCATCGGCAGAATTATCATTATCAGTCCTTTGGAATAACCTAGAACAAACTTCTTTAAAATAAAGATGACTAGCACTGGAAACCATTCACAGCATAGCATTTGTGGCACTAGTGAAGCAAAGATCCCAGGCAACCGTACACCTGTTCTTCCCTTCCACAAGGCTCTACCAAGAGAAGCAATCTACAGAGACATCGGAGCTCACCTGTGGTAGTACTGCTCAAATTTCTCCTCAGCCGTGTCAGCAACGGAAGCAAGCGTCGTCACGACTTGCTCTAGGACCAACTTTGTTCCTTTTTCAACCAACTGAAAACACAAAGAAATACTTTCCAAGCCTCTGATTTGCCTAATAAGACAAGACGTCAGATGGTGTATAAATATAGTCTTCCTTCTCCATGTCCAAAAGAAGTTAACCTCAGCCATCTTATTATTCATCTAATCAACGCGCCTGGATATTCAGCCACAGGCCTACATGGCATGTCAACAGCTCAACATGTCTGCATCCAACAACTGTTACAAAAGAATGGGCATGATATTCTCAAATCGAATAAAATTCAATCCACAAAGATGCAGCGTGTACCATACGGCATATGAAAGCATTGAAAGGCATATGCAAAGATGGCTCCAGAGTGACATGATGATGACAACATGTTTCACACTGATGCATTCAGTGAATATAACAGCATCATCGCATTAACTGCAATTGATGAAAACTGCAATGTTGAATTGAGAGATTTGAATGGGTGTAGAATTTTATATCTATAGGCAAAACATTCATGCATGCAGTAAACAGACTAGCAAGGATTAAGATACAAACCTCTTTGAACTTTGCTGTAAGGACTTGTTCAAGCGTGACCATGATTGCATCAAGATACAACGTCAGGATGTTCTTCGGGCAGACCTCGCTGAAGTTGACTAGCGCTGCTCCTGCGTGCGCCTGCACTCTCGGCACATCGTAGTTTTGATCCATGACGGCCAGTAATGCAGGTACAATCTGAAACATTTTAAAACATTATAATAACATATATATAATATTTATACAATATTCTTTAATGATTCAATCTGACAGACCGCAGAATGATTACAGGCACAGGTTATACGAAATACGGCCCACTATAGCACGACACGCAGGTTGGCTCTACAGCAGTGGGTTCGATAGCTTAACACTAATGGCCTAAGTGCTACTAACATCACACTAGAAATGATGGGAATTATTTGAATTTCAAATGTGATGAAGAAAGGACCAGGCAAATAATGTGAAAAATAAATGTAAATAAACCAGATAAAGTCAATGAGTTTGAAGGTGATTCCACAATGCCCACCTTTCCATGATATTTCTTTTGCAGGCCTGGTCCAAAGTCTGATGACAGCTGACCAATAGCGTTGCAGGCAGCATAACGAACTCTGGGATGCTGAAAACAAAAATCACCAACTTTTAAAAATAAATGTACATACTCTAAGTGTAAATAACATTCACATGTGCTTCCCAGCAAAAACAGCCACTACTTCTTACAAACAAAAGAAACGTGGGGCCACAGTTAGGAACATTACTGAAAGAAATGAGAAACAACATTGATGAAAATGAACTTACAACATCTTGTAGGAATGGTAGGACAGCGTCTAAAATATTCTCGAGAATCGACTCCATCTGAATATGGCAGCCCTCACCACAAGCAGATATGGCCATCAGAGCTGCATGTCTGCACTGATAGTCAGCTAAAACGAACACAATTCATCTTGTTGAGACTTCTACTTTCCACAGAATTTCCAAACAACTATTATCATATGACAGCATAAAAGTAACAATGTCTGTATGCGGACACTTGTGCTGGGTGTCGAGAGCCACTCATCTCCCTCAAAGCACATTCACTGATCTGTAAAAGCTCCCATGTCCCATGCGGAACGTAGGGAAGATGCTCATTTCCTGCTCTTTAGCCCTTGAGCCAGTAATGGACAAAGCCTATCTCGACTTGTTTTGCACATATACAAGTCAAACTGAATAAACATGAGTCACTAAACAGAGTGCAAAAGGAATCAAAAAAAGCTAACAGCTTATACAGTTCTGACCCCTAGCTCCATGACTATTTATATAACGCAAGTTAGTATTAGTACTTAATTAATTAATTAGAACATAACTGAAAGTAACAGGATAAACATACAATGCAATAATAATAATTAATAATAAAAATGCACTGTTCTAATCTACTTTACAGGAACTCCTCAAAATCATTGTGAATATGGCCATCTATAGAATACTAAGCTGTTTAAGGTTGTCCAAGGTATTGTATAGAATCTTTCCCCATACATACAATTTTATATTAAAAAACTATGATCAACAGATTTTTCACTCACTATTCTGCAGCATTGGTGGTATATTTGTCGTAATGTGCGGCAACATTGTCTTTCCACCAAGCACAACGGACAGACGATCTAACGCACTCTCTGCTGCAACTGAATTACTATTGGAAAGCAAACACACATTAAAAAGAAACTTTAAATATTCAAGTACACAAAAATATGCTTCATTAGCACGCTGTACAAGTTTCTGGTATAAATATATTTGGAATAAATGGCAGTTTCTGCAACAAAACTTTGAGTTTACAATTTTATCTCACACGAATGACAATTTTTTCATTATCTTCGCCACACCAACTACAATCCATCAGATTATATATCCATCTAGAATGGACTACTGAACCTCTGTAAACAATCATGATATCAGTCACCCCATATTTTCAGTAGTAAAGCCAGAAATCTGTCCAATGCAAACAGTAGAAACTCACCATCTAGCAATCAGCTATGTATGAAGTCCAATCTTATGTAAAATGTAACAAATTCAAAATATTTCGAAAAGAGTTTTGATATCAATACCTTTCGTTATCTTCATCATCTGCATCTTCGGATGACATCCATAACGAGTCATCACCTAACTCTACCATCATCCCGAGAACCTGTGGAACTACAATCCAAATATTGATAATACTCAGCACAAATTTAAAGTTACAAATAGTACCAATAGAGCCATCAACTCACATTCCACTAAGCTTGCCTTTGAGAGTAAAGTTGTATGAGCATTTTATGACAAAGCCGCTAGTAAGAGTAGATTAAGTGACAACTCAGATGTTTATATATAATGAGATTTCCCTGGTAGGCTCAGACTCCAATTACCTGCCAGCTTGAAGTTTTGATTAAACGAAAATTGATTGATAATTATAATTAACACTACTCAATCAACCTGTTTAAACTTTGTTCTCACATTTAAAACAATTATAAAACCTTGAGTTTCAAACTATCCAAGCAAACCTAAAGTTATAAGGAAAAAACTGGTGTACAGTATACCGTGAATTCAGTTACATACGTCGGCGAGAATTATGGAGCAACATAGCATATCCTAAACATAGCTTATCCTCCAATTCATGATTCACTTAAACGTTCTCATTCAAGAATAGTTAGCTGGTTAAAATCATGAATTTTTATGAAACAGAAATGAAGTTGCCTGGCAAGAACAGTGCTCAGCAAAAAACCCAGACGTTCAGCACGACCATGAGATTCGTAAAAGATGATAAATCAACATTTGGACAAATGTGATGATACGACCCGATTGTGACTATTCACTTTCAGCATTTCCCTTGCAAATACACCTCCGAAACAAGCAGTTAGGCTATTTTAACCCTTTAATGCCGGAGGGTATAGGATTTCCCATACAATTTACTACCATCATGGCATTAAAGGGTTAAGAGATGAACCTAGAAATTAAGTCCACCTACTCAGCAGAGTGACGAATTTAGCGTGCTTTCTAATCACGGCTGGTGTTGATTCGGCTAACGTAACGACAACCTCGAGAGCCAGCTGACGCAACTGATCAGAAATGTTCTTATCACTCAACACCTGCAATCACAACGATACTGCTAAGAATTAGCATCGTAATGGGTCATTTGATGTCAAAAATCCATTAGCTAAGACTACAATATATTCACAGAAACTCCTATTATTGACCTCAAAAATCAAGTCCCAAATGATATAAAATATATATAATTATGTATATATATTATATAATAACGACAATGTATATGGCGCCGTAACACGGCCATACCGCTACAAGGGTGCCTCACAAACAGCCAACTGCGGGATAAGCCTTAGTAAACAGATAAGTTTTAAGCTCCAAATGATTTAAAAGAGTCCACTGAGGCGGCCCACCTAATGTCCAGTGGAAGACTGTTCCAGCATTTGGGACGCTATGTACACTGCATGTATTTTATATATATAATATTATATACTGCATATGTTTCTAATTATTTTATCACTAGAGAATTGTGCAGTCAGTCACTCCTACCGTCAGAACGAAGTTGAATATGTTTTCCAGCTGTGGCCGGAGGAATTTCGGCGTGCTTTCTGCGAGATCAATAAGACTCTTGAGAAGCGAGTCATCATCGATGCTAATACTCTCCACCACACACTGTGTCAACAACAAAAACAACATATGATAAAAGCCAAGGGTTAATTAACCCTTTAATGCCGGGAGGTATAGAATTTCCCATACCATTTACTACCATCTCGGCATTAAAGGGTTAAACAATTAAGTACCTCAATTACTAATTGATACAAATTCAATTATTAAATAAAATGTGATGCTACAGCCTGGGCATTGTGTAAGTGACATTAGTTGATTAACTATAATTATTCGAGTGAGAGAAAAAAACAAAAGATGAAACTGGCTCCATTTATTGATGAAAACAAAGTAAATTAATACAATATAATTAATATAATATGAAAGGCAAGTAATTAATATATGTATTAGTGTGATGAAAGTCAAGTATTTAATATAATTATATTGAACAGTAATGTACAGGCCCAGATTTAGGGGTGGGCACAAGGGGCGCGTGCCCACGGGCCTCCACCACATAGGGGCCTCCACCACAAAAGCAAGATTTTTTAACAGACTTTTTTACTGTGCACTGCCCAAAGATACAATTTCACACAAATAGGCCTATTTTAAGCAAAGAAACGATTGAAAGAAACGTGAAAACCTGAAAAATCAGAAGTTAGTTTCTCTTGCCTCTTGGTTATGAAGTCATGTCAATAATAATTATTGGTCTGTGTTTTAAAAGATTCATAATTTATATAAAAGAAGCTTTTAGACCGCTACGTAGCCTAATTCTAAATACTATTCCTTCATCATTAAAATTAGAGGTTCTTCCCCGTATTAAGGACTTATGTAGACGCATATTAGCCTATATAATGATAAGTGTACGTTTTATTGATTTTCAACAATTTCATTTTTTAACCACGGATATCCTATAAGGATATTGACCCAGAAATTGTTGTCTTTTACCTACAAATAATGCACAAACCTAGAAGTATAATTATGGCCTCAACCGGACATGCCTGAAGGTTGACCAATTATAGTGAATGCGGTTCTGAAACCCGACGTATAAGTGATTTTATTCAATTTTTCAGAGCTCCTGTGGCGCAATAATCACCCATCCTGTTACTTCCTAGCTGTATTAAGGACTCTTTTGATTTTGTTAGCAAAATTGGTAATTCTATTATAATTAGCACTGATTGAAGGTGAGTGGAGACGTTACAGCTCTTTATACTAATATGAATTTCGATTGAACTCTTAAAGTTGTCAAGCAAGCCTTTATTAAATACCTTTCTAGTAGACGGCCTGATAGACCTAAGGAAATTCTAAAGTTGCTTGAAACTACTTTATGTAATAATGACTTTACATTTTGTGACATTTTCCTTTAAATTTGTTGTATTGCTATGGGCAAACCTTTCTCACCTAGTTACGAAGACCTTTACTTGGAGGAATTCGACAATGGAGCTATGAATGATTTTATAATCAAACTAACAAAATGTTTTAGGTTGTTAGGTGATACCATTAATTTTAACCTGGGTTCATCCAAGACCTTATTGAACATGAAAGTTTTGTGAACACCTTAATAGCCGACATTAATGAAAAAAGTAATATCCTATTCCTATAGCTCTTTTCTATCCCGCTGTTACCTGTAGGTGAGGCGCTCTTGTAACGACATTGCTGTGGTACGGCGGCATTAAAATTGTTTTTAATTTTTTTTATCCTATTCCATTGGGCCTCCACCACAGCGGTGCACACGGGCCTCCACCACAGTAAATACGGCCCTGGTAATGTATCATCTGTTATGCTTAAGTGATGATGGCTAATAGATAGTATTATGTGAATAAATGAAAGCCAACCGTTGCAGGTCACGACGATACCTGAATGATGAACGGTAAAAGATCTTTCATGTGCGCCAACGTGTTATTATCATCTTCATTTGCAAGAATAAAAGACACAGCCGCTCGAGTGGCTGTGAAACGCACCTGAAAAGGAAACGAAAACCATACTCATAATTAACCCTTTGAACCCGACAGCCAGTTTTCCAGCCACGAAGTTATGGGAGCTCCGGGTTCAAAGGGTTAAAAGCAACACGAACTCGCATTCTACGGCATCGTGGGCATTGCAGAATGAGCATTCTCTGTCAAAAAGGACTAATGGCCTGACCCATAAGTAAGCAGAAAAGAACTACATCCAGAACCTAACAAAAACCAATCCAAAAATGAGATTAAGGACAAACAACGATATTAAGAACGACGTACATTTTGATTAGCTTGATCCGTGATGCACTGATGCAACATCTGCTTGATGACGGCGATGTACTGGCTCTGCTGATTGCCAAATATTCCCGGAACAATGCTGAGAAGAAATAAAAATAAATAAACATATTATGTTTAGCTCCAGAAACCAATATATAGCAGACTCTGAGAGAGAAAAAAACAATTGAATATCCGACTCGGATGCATAAATTAAGCAGTCTTTAGAATGCTTCTGAGTAAAATGAAGCAACCACTTCCTAAAGTCAAAATATCAACTTAGAAGATCAAGAGTTGTGCCAAAAGGCGTACCTCAAGGTCCATAGGAAATGACTTAATATTATTTGCAATTATGATGTTGCAGCTACACTAGCCATTATGTCACCCACACTAAACAAGGTTATGTAGACAGTCGATAACTGATGATGATGTACATTGTACAATGATGCTTGCGTTTCATCGTTGCATGTATTTCAATTGTTCTCTGGTTTCTAAGCTGCATCTCGTTGCGTTGGTTCATTAACGAAAATAAGGAATAAAATAGAAATGTGGGGTTAGGTTACCTGAAAATGATGAGGCCACTTTCTTTGAGCATGACATTTGATGAACTAGCACAGTCGAATAAAAACTTCAAGATGTCCGGCCACGTATTGTTGCCATTGTCATCTTCAACAAAACAAAACGCATTGTAATCAATCAACTTTTAACAATGGATTCCTAATTCATTCTCCGATTTGTCAGAATTTTAATTATGATTTCAATCAAAGCAGACATCAACTAATGTCCTGGGTAGTGTGGTCCTTAGCTCCATGTAAAAATATTTTTGTGGGAATTTTAAACGAGGCACCCTCCTAACTTATTCCTTTAGGTTAAAAAATATTAACACTGAAAATTTTGAAGGACTTTTTTGAGTTTTAGGGGTTGCTACCGGACATAACATATATCAATGTAAAGACACAGGCGAAGCATGGAATATCGTATATTGTATACTATTACCAGTGTGTGGTTGAATGCACAAATTAAAATAAATTCTGGTGGGCAGTGGACCGTGTTGGAGGTTGACTAGTGGGCTGTGGACTGGTTTGCTATTTGGGTCAAAACACATACAAACGGGCTTTAAAATGTTTTTCCAGTTAATATTTCCATTATTGCATCAGAGTCTTTTTCCGACGATAGGTTTATTTCTTCACAACCAGCAGACTCTGCTTCTGATTCTCATTATTTGTTTGAAGCTTGTTAGGCTGTACTTGTTCATGAGTGCCAGTCCACACTCTGTTATGTCATTCACAACTTTCACTGAGCTCGCAGTGGCCTAACCTAACTTGAAGTTCTCATCGTTTGACCATGTATCAACGTGTTGTTGGAGAAAACCTGCTGGAATGCTGAAAAATCTCGTGTTTTCCGTGACAAAATCTTTCAGTTGCATTGAGCTTTTTTCTAGTGGATGTTCAAGCCAAGTTTTGTCCAGAGTAGTAACCTTTTGGCATTTGGTATAAATGGAAGCCCCATAATCTTCTTCTTTAGTTCTCTGCCGTCAGGCAGGTTCATATGTCCAATGACGCCATGCACATCAGTTCTGTGCATCTCTCTTTAGCACTCTGTAACCATGCATCCATTGCCATCATCCAGTCCAGCAGCATTGTTCTTGGTCTTCTTCTTGACTTTTCCCCTCCATTCTTCCTTCGATGATGTCTCTTACTTTGGTGTCACTCCTCATGATGTGGCCAATCCTGTTTCACCATAATCAAAGCTGGTCGAATGCACAGTGTAAGAATTGTGAAAAAATAACTTTGGGGAGGAGTTGGACCATTATCCACTTGGAATTGGGGTGTGAAAAACAGACTTTACTATGGGGCTCTAATAAAGACTGGAGGGTTGAACCCCCCCCCCCAAACCTCCCGGCAATTTTCACCCTGGGTCGACACCCACTCCAGAAATGAGGACAGGAAGACGGTCTACTATTTCTTTACTGCAGATATCTTCCAACAACTTCCCATCCCAGTGGACTGTTAGAGGAACTCCTGGTTGAGATTCAGCTTTCAAGTTTTCAGCAATTTTCTGCCGACTCTTTCTACGCTGCTTACGAATTGAAAAGCAATTGAGATTGAACTCTGTGGGATTATTGCCAAAGCATTGCAGTGTGAAAGAGAGTAGGCCTACAAGTGTTGATTTTCTATTACTCACTTTCCCCATTGCATTGTCAAAACTTAGACCTATTGCCAACTTTGTGTTACCTTTGAAAATAGAGAGATTATGCAATATACCCGTTATAAAATAAGTTTTCGGAATGAATACTGATATACATGACAAATCAAAATGAAGCGAAATTGCCGCCAAAAGATGCAATGGCTGTTAATGGAACTTAATGCATTATAGAATATTTTTAAAATAAAATAAGTAAGTAAGTGACAATTATGATGTTGAGGGATGTTAATAAAATATGCAAGCAGTTGTCTATCAAATTCTATCATGGCCATTTACATGGTTGGAAAGCATATTAATGAAAATTAAGCATATTGTACCACAAAGCCTAAATTAATTCTAAGCTTGAACTTTAACCTCTGGTAGCGACCCCTAGATGTCCTTGGATTATCTCCAAAAATTTTCTCAAATTTTTTCTCATCAATAGAAACCAACTTTGAGGGTGCCCCGTTATAAAATCAGACTTTTAAAAATAAGGACCACACTAGTCCTGGGCATAATGCTAATTATGGCTCTATAGAAGTCATTATAATCCAACTAGAACTAATGATTTTATTGTACTAAACGTAAATCCCACAACTTTATGAGCTATTTAAAGCAATTGATTTAAGTCGAGAGGTTTTGAATTTACATAATTTTATTAAACTAGTCGACGACCCTGTCATAAGTGCAAAAAAATCAATAAAAGCACTCTATATCTTTTAATAAGGCCATAGAAGGTTCAATAATATATCATTCATAATATAAATTTCATATATAATATGTTCATTCATTCATTCTATTGACTTATACATCAACCCTTCAAGCAGCCTACTCTGCGGACATTCAAAGTTCAGCCATGGCTAAAGAAAAAGACTTGAGTGATTTATTAAATATATAAGAAAACGATATATATGAAAGTACCGAGGAGATTTCTCGCAAATTCTGCCGAGCATTCGCAGACTTTCTTTCGGAGCGTACTGTCATGTTCCTGCTGGACAGTGAGCAGCATCTGAGTCTTCAGATTCAGCTGAGCATCTGGTGGCAGCTGAGGCCAGAACTCCTCAAAGTTAGATGAATACACACGACGCAGGAGAACGGCCGCCAAACTTCGCACCTGCAATGTCAAATACAAACTAAGCAGATGTCAAATATGGCCAACCAGACACAAAAGACAAAACATCTGAATTACAGGAACTAACTTGCATTGTAATGATTTAAAACAATTAAGGAGTAGAGAATAGTTTGTAAACAATAAATTTAACTTTAATATCCACTTGATCCATTGATCACAAAGGTGGCAGTACATTGAATAGCCTCAATTTCATATTAATGTACTCAATTAGAATGCGTCATAGGCCAATAAACTGACTAGTCACTCTGTTGTAAGTGTTCGACTACACTGTGTCCGGTTAAAAAGTAGCCCCCACAAAAAAGTGTCATAACTCAGTCAAAACGTTTGGGATTTGTCTGAAATTTTAAACACAGCAACAGCGGCCATATTTACACTAGAGTCTAAAACCGATTAGAAATATACGTGAGTTTGTCAAATTTATGAGCGTTTGCGTTGGAGCACCGACAAATTGAACTTTCCAACATGGAAAACTTGAAAAGAAGTGAAATTCAACTAAATATGCTGTTCAAAATGTCCATCTTGTTCACAGACACACGACCGTAGATTAGACGCTACTGTTTGATGGTCCTGTCAATGATCACCTGGTTAAACAACTGCCAATCTTCAAACAGACGCGCCCTACGCCCTACGGTTATCGATGTCATGAATACGCGTGAACAAAAAACGCGCTCCTCCAGTACATGTACTCCGGATCAAAGTCTGGACTGCTGGACGGCCACAGCTGAAGGATATGAAGCCGAGTGTCTCCCGGGATAGCTATTAACCTACTTCGTCTACGATCGTGTGTCCGAGAACAAGAAACACATTTTTGGCACCATAATAGCTGAATTTCACTTCCTTTCAGGTTTTCCATGTTGGAAAGGTCAATTTGTCGGTGCTCCAACGCAAACGCTCATAAATTTGACAAACTCACGTATATTTCTAATCGGTTTTAGAATCTCGTGTAAATATGGCCGCTGTTGCTGTGTTTAAAATTTCAGACAAATCCCAAACGTTTTGACCGAGTTATGACACTTTTTTGTGGGGGCTACTTTTTAACCGGACACAGTGTATATTCACTTAAATACTGATTAATAACATCTCACATATCATTGGTTTTTCTTGAGTAGAGCTAAATAGATATGAACCATTAGCAGGCAATAATTGTGCTGGGGTAAGTATCAACATAGTTTACTTGTTATGCAAGAAAAATTTAACAAAACCAAACTTTTTTTACTCAATGTTATCGGCATCAGTTCCCAAATAATGTTTGACACACTGCACAACATCTTTCACTCTGACTGTTAATTTGATGTATGGTATGATCCAACTAGCAATTACATTTGAGTATTGGGCTATATAAGCAATTGTTTATGTGGTAGACTTATTAGCTTAAAAGCGCTGATGATTAAGACAATGGCTACATGTGGTCTGAATCATAAAATCTTCATCATTTTACTTTGAAAAGCTGTAATTGACAAAACAAGTGATCATGGTGAATATTTATAAAACTAGCTATTAAAGTGTGTTTTAACCTCTAACAACTAACAACTCCGCCACAGGACACCCCTTGCGGTGGCCTGTGCCTGTCCCAAGCCATAATAAATGAGGATGGTTCTGCAGTGGGCTTGCAGCCCACCCAGCTAAAACACCTTGCAGAACAGAAATTCAACAGAAAATTCATTCAACTCGATATGTTGTTTAATGTGCAGATCTGGACGGGAAGGACTAAGGTCTAACCTCTAACTGGCTGCCTTGGTTTATCACTGTCTGGATAAGAAACGGTATCTTTGTTGTTGGAGGAACACTTTCGTACGTCTCCTGCGACCAAAATCAACACAGATGTAATAATGTACAAGAATTCAAGCAGGATAAAAGCTGACCAGTGACTTAATCGACTGCTCAAATGCAGATGCGTATGTAACACCATTTAAACATTGAAGAAATGAGATATCCTTTTTTTTAAACAGCTGAGCATATGGGTGTCAGCTGAAAAGTAATCAAACAAGTCGAAATCAATAGATCAAAAGTTGCAGCATTTGATCGACTATCAATCAGACAATCAGCCTTTCATTGACATAAAAACAACAGAAATCTTAGGTAAAATTAGAAATTAAACCTAAAGAAAATCGAGATAATAAAGATTTTGGTAAAATTATCAGCCACAATTCTATACCAATCACTCATTATTAGCTCATAACATAACATAACAGGGTTTACGGTGGTTCAGGAGACTCATGAATGATCCGTGTGAGAACCACCACTAAATAATGACATGCTAACTGACGGAACTGTGTGAAACACTGGAGCTTGACCATTTGTAGGCCTAGGCATACTGTCCTTGTACTATGGAAACTATCAATAAAGCATTCAAGAGATGTAAATTATACAACGCAATAGACCACACTGGCGTATGAAATTCTACTGGAGCGTTTTTGACAGTGTGTTTTAGTTACAAGCTTCTCGTTTTACGTATGCAAGCAGCAATCCTATATTTCTGCTTCTGTTATTGAGTGAAGGCAGTTCTGACACGCCAACCGAGACGACTGCCTGTTGTCACGCTATATTCGAGATTAGAAATGAAACAATACACTTACAAATTACCCTCATCGCGATTTAACACCTTTAACCACCGATTACAGTAAATAAGATTCACCCTTGACTGTGTACTTGTAATTTTTGTCAGTTTTGATCAGAGGAAAAAACGACGAATTAGGCGAATTAGACACTGGGAAGCAGGTGGGAAAACAAGCGCGTGGGCGCATGGCGCGACCGGCGACCAGTTACTAAAGAAATTCGTCAAAAAGCGTCATCATCAGTGACCTTAATCTCTTCAAATCCGTTGACATACCTCAGCTTCGAGCCGCGTTTTGTTGTCGGAACTGAGGAGGTTTTGTAAAAGGGTCTCGAACTGCGCCTGCTCTACCGCCATGTTGAGCGTACAGAAAAGAAAGACACAGAGCCGGAAATATAACAAACGCGCACTGCACAGACTTATACAGCAGCAGAACGGAAGTTACGAGCAACCTCAACGAACTTGAGGATGTTCCGTTCAGTCTATTTCGATATCAGTCTCTGAATTGTATTGCAGATATAATTTATAAAAGGTTTTGTAGCGCTTTTATGTGATTGGTTTATTATATCTATGAACTTGTTAGCGTAAGCTCAATATTTCTGCAACACCAAAACGTCGGGGAAATTAACTTATTAATCCATTAATATCCAACTTTTTGCAAACTATTTTACTTTGGGTTTATATGCAATGACTTTAGGCCACAATCTGGATTCAATTCAATTCAATTTCTCGATTTGTCAGATTGAATCATTAAAGAATAATAATAAAAAATTCACTTTATTGCAACCAGAAAACAAGAAGATGACAGCAAAAGTAGAAAATACACATGCATTTGCTACAAATAGGGGCCCCAGATCCGCTCTGGAGAAAAACACCATAGTAATGGCGCTAAATGTTCAACGCGGTATATAATTATATCAATCAGCTTGCGCGTAGGCGTGGTGATTTGCCAATGAAAACAACATCGAGCGGCGCTGCGTTGAAAGTCTTTAAAAGTTTAAGTTTTTGTGTATTATACACTTTTTCACGATTAATAATGTTTCGAGGTTTGCAAAAGGCGCACAAAAGGTCGACTGTGAAAGGCGAAGTGGCTGCTCAGTCGTCGACTGATAAAGCTGCCCTGGAGAAGCTTTTAGCATCGGATATTAAGACCAGGAAGAATTTCTACAGCAAATTTCAGTGGTACTACGATAAGACACAGATCAGCAACAGACAGGGAGCCGAAACTACACTAAAGCAAGCCAACGGTTAGAGCATGAGGAAGATCAATGACAGAACAATCAAATAAACTACTTCAATGTAACGCCATAAACTTAGCGATGACATGAGTAGCTGAACAAATGATTCACATATCCTGCTAGACAAGGCATTATCTACAACTGAGTATAATAGTATCCGAATGTAAAAGAAATATAATTATCTGAGTCTTCTGCTGAGAGGGCCATGTTAATCAGAGTGGATGCTTACATTACACTGTAGTATATATATACTTTAGCTATTCATGTTTTTGTGAATGCGTCTCTGACAGTCATGAATGGTTCTGTAGTGTGGCTGTGAGTAAATATGTAACTTAGCATTGTAAGTTATTCGTCCACTGTAGCATTTTAATTTTTTTATCCATCCAACTTATGCTTTGAAAAGAATCCTTTCCATCAATCCAGTTTCTGTTTAGGCAAGAATAAATTACATAAATTCAGCTTCTGTTTAAACAGCATATATTTTCATTAATTCAGCCTCTATTTAATTAGAAATTATTTTTCATCAATCCATATTCTATTTATGCAAGTTTCTTCTTTAAATCCAACTCCCATTAAAGCAAACATTATTTTAATCCAATTGAAGAACAAGTTTAAAAGAATGATTTTTAAATGCATGAATTGTTGGTTTTGTTTGTAGCAAAAGGCAATCAAGTTTTCTTTCTGATCCGCAGTAGCACAGCCTGTGATGATGAATTTGTTTTGTCATTTATTCATGGTGGTTTGGTCATTCACTACCAAATCCACTTTCATCAAGCGCACTGCACTTACCACATGGAAATCGGTCCACACTTCAACGGTGGGTAGAAATATTGCATTAAATGGAACTAGTAATGTTGGGGTTAAAGTTGAGAAGATGATCTTATTAGTGAACTCTATAAGTTGAGTTCCAAGAGTACTGCCTCTAGGCCAAATCCTTAAGTTTTTGGTCTGCAAAAGCCATGCATAATATCAGCCCAGCTGCTGGAGTGGATTTTGTGAATAGAAACTTGGAGTAATTGCACTTTCATGTAATTCACTGTAGCTTTAACAATCGCTGTGGAAATTTATAATTGCTGCCTGAATGGCGGTTGCCTTAATTTAATGCAGTGTTATGACAACATATTTTACCAAGGAATAATGCTCCAGTATTTGAATAATCGTTTGAATAATAATTTTCATTGTAGTCATTTATCGAGGTATACGTGTTTTTTTGCCAGGTCTTAACGAACTGGTTGACTACTTTAGCAAGGACAACACTGAACTGCGTTACAAGCTGGCAGCACCATGTCCTAATGGTCAGCCACCTCCCCCACACACCATCTCTGAAGGGTACACCAACATTCTTCACAAAGCCATAAACGAAGGTTAGACATATTTTTTGTAGAATATTAAATTGCTTATGACACTGTGCCAAATAAAAAGCAGTGTATTGAATATTGTAATATGACTGATTCATTTTGTGTAGTTTCTGCTCTACATTCTCTTCTTTGTCTCATTGGAAACCAACCCACCCTCCTGTCATCAGTGATTGTCCACCACCATGTTTCACTTGTGTGGCTTTGCTTGGGCTGTAGCCCCAACGTATACATTACCCACCCCCATTTCTTTGATGGCTCATCATCCACATGTGGGCATGTAAATGGTCAATGAACTGGCATGTATTATGTATGTGTAATTGTTGTAGCACCCCCTTCAACATTCTACTCAGAAGCGCTCTCGATTACAGCGAGGACACTGAAGCAGAATTTCGCTCCGAAGCGCTGAGCAATTGCAAGTGAAGGACTTACCCGAGGTCCCTACGTGGCGGCTTAAGGTGGATTCAAACTTGTAACCCTCTGGCTGCAAGGCAACGAACATTCCCACTAATTTTTTTTAAAGACTTGGCAGATGCAATATTTGAATCAGCCAGCTGTGATGTTAGTTATGAATTAGTATTGCGAAACCTTCCACACAATAATTAGCAGCTAAGGTATTTTTAATTCAACTTTCTTTTCTAGATGCATTTGTCAATGTTTGTTAAAGGTAACACACAGCAGGCACTCTGGATCATCAGTCATCCAAAATGTCCACACCTGGATGAACGAGATGGAAAAGGTAAGAGATGGAAGTGACTGCCTTTTTGCTGTATGTCAGTGAATGAAGCTTGTTATTAGTGGCAGACAGACATCTAAGGAGAATGCCGATGGTAATAACTGAGCAAAATGATTACCGGTAGATGCAATTGTTGTATTCTCATGTGTGTGATAATTGTACTATTATACTTTGTGTGCAATAAATAAATTCATTCATTCATGTGTAACCACTAACCACCCTTGAGATGCCACACAAAAACCAAACCTAGCAGCAGTTGTTACACAGATGATTGTGGTTCTTCATGGCTGATATAGCCGGTCTAGCTAACATGGGCAGCAGCTTAACTACGGAATCAGACAACTTAATAACAGCTGTGCTTGGATTCACCATGCTTTCGACTAATGACATTATTTCACGTCTTGGATCAAAATTTCAGTCAAAGTTTCAAACCAGTGCAGAAAGTGCATTTGCGTTGATTTTTAATATTCCACTTTTCCACATTACACAGACAATTTCCAGTCGTAGGATCAGACTTTCCTGTTGTAACGTGCTTTCGTGCCAGATTTTGCTTTTGTTTAGGCACATTGTAAATGACAGTTTAATAATATAACTAATTATAATAATTCTACTACTAATGATAAATATGCTACTACAAGTAGAGAAAAGAACACATTTTACTATTCTGTTCAAAATTCTGACAAAGTTGTTTAGTTTGTTCATCAGTTGTCTAAGTTTCCTTACTTAGGTAGTATGGCGCTGCACTTGGCTTGCATCAAGGGTCTCGATTCTGTTGTCGATGCACTGGTTCTCCGTGGTGCAACTGCTACGGCCGTTGACAAACAGAAATTCAGTCCATTACAGGCAAGTTTTCGTTGGTTGGTGTTTTGACGGCTTAATTCAGTCACTTTTGAGTGGCGTTCTCAAAATTTTGAGATAACGATTACATATTTATATTTTGTGTAGACATTATTATTTACTGATAGGATTTATTCTGAGTGCTTGATTACTGTGTGACTCAAGAGAGCGTGCAATGCAGAAATTACATGGTGCCTATGCAGAAACTTATGTGATCTGGAAGAGATTCTTAGCCATATAGACAAACAATCTTGAGTATTAAATTGGTGGAGAGGATCATGATTGTCAACTTACTTACTCTCATTTTGATCTATTTTAACTTTACTTCCTCTATTCTATCTCTACCTTTCGGTACCTCGTAGTACCTTGCTGACACACATTAACAACTGTGGGGCGCGGTGGTATAGTGGTGGCGTCGTTGCCTTGTAGCCGGAAGGTTCAAGGTTCGAATCCACCTCACCGCGTAAGGACCTTGGGCACGTCCTTCACTCATAATTGCTCAGCGCTTTGGCGTGAAACTTCGATGCAGTGTCCGCTCTGCATTCGGGAGCGCCTCTGAGTAGAGAGAGCTTGAAGGGCTCTATAACAAGTGCACATACAAACACACAACATTCGAACACTTTAAAAAATATTTATGTGTTCATTTATTTGTTTCAACACAGAGAAAACCAATTAGGCCTATACAGTATAAAAAAAGCTTATTGTGAATCAACTCTATAATGCAGATTTCAGATCAGCAACTTCTTTGCACATGCGAGTCATGCAAATACCTGTTTGACTTGCTAATTAAATATATGCGAGGCACCTGTTCGGCCATGCACATACGCTGACACATTATACATGCTTCCATTATACGCAGCCAATGCTGCTGTCATTCAATTGTCCAGGCATAGATGTTATTTAAATTAATCAACCTAGAATCCAACTGAAATCAATATCAATGCTTGCAGAGATTCATTCACATTGATGTAACTTGGAGGCTAGTGACTCTAAATAGTCATTATGTGATGGGCACTCGGCAAATTTATGGATGCAATACAGTGTTAAATTTGCCATTTCTCCATGTGTTTATTTGTGCAGTTGGCGTGTAAGCATAACCAGGCGAATGCCGGTCACATTTTGATGGTTAGAGGATTTGCCAATCCACAACGAAGGCTTCCTGATTCAGGAAATGTTGCTCTTCATGTTGCAGCACAACTTGGACATATTCAGACTGTCAAGGTGAGGCAAAAACTTTGGGGAAACATGCATTTCAATCATCATAACTTACAACTTCCAGACTTATTTGTTTTGTACGGCTTATAATACTGTTAGTTGAACGTGGGGCACCCTTCTAACGACATGGCTGTGCTATAGCACCATAACAAAACAATTGCCCTTGTTATTCTAACGACATGGCTGTGTTACAGCATCATACAAATTACCCTTGCTATTAACTTACTAGTATTAACTTAGTATTAGATATTGCATGAGCAGTAATAGTGGTTCAAATTCAGCTACATAAATTCTGGTAAATGTCTTTTTGAAGATTGATTGAAATATTTATAGTAACTTCCAAAATATTTTTAATGACCATGTTAGATAGTGTGTGATAACAAATTACAATTTAAGCAGCAGGTAATGAGGCAGGTAAAATTTGGATGGTTAGAGCATTTATAAATCTCTGACTAACTTTATTAAATTTTAGTCTTAGAGATGTAAGTAGTTATTGTTATTCAGATTGTTAAATGAACACAGATTGGGAATGAATGATTGCACTGTGGAATTGTTTTATTACAAAGCGAGCACCTACATGCTCGTAGGTGTGTTTATCACTAGTTAATAATTTGGAGAGTAACTGGAGAAATTAGTCTCTTTTTGACAGTTGTTTGAAGTATGTATCCATCTGATTAAAATATTATTTGTTATGTATTTCTGTTGTTGATTCTAGATGTTACTTGATCTTGACGTGCCGTGCCATTCTCGTAATTTCGATCACAAAACACCGTATCAGTTGGCAGTGAACAATGGACACACCGATTGTGCACAGATGTTGGGTAAGTGTTTCAGATTTAAAGACCTATTCATAGATGGCTGTATGGAGTTGAATTCATTCTCTAACTAAATTCTGAAATATTGCTACTTTACTTTAGAAGTTCTTAGAGTAGCAAATAGATATTTTGATGTGCCTGTGAATAAACTGGTTCCTGCGACATCACTTTTGTGGGCGCTGTAGAATTCTTGACTTTTCGATTATGATGTTTAAATTTAACTAAAAGAAAACTGTGTTTGTCATTGAAAATGATAAAAGGATAGAAGGTACAGATTTTCAGTTTAATGAGTTGTCGTTTGGCAGTAGGCCTATTTCACTTGTAGCGGTGCTGTGATTTTAAAAGTAAAGTTGAGGATAACAAAAAATTTGGATAAAAAACTGAAAAAGTGTGAATATTAAGCGGCTGTTTTTTGTTTCTTTGATTAGTTGCTTTGATTTATTTGATATTAAGATATATGTTACTATCATTAGTTGCTTTTATGTTGTTGACTCATTTTGTTGAATTTATTCTTTATTAGATATTTTTAGCTAGTCTACACAGGAAATGTAGTACAAGACGTTACTATTACGTTGCTTTGTCTGCAGTGCTGGTTACAGTGATTGTTTCTCTTTGGACAGATAATTATATTCCTCCACCTGCATCAACGAGTCGGGAAAGTTGGTTCCATGGAGGCATCAACAGGCAGGTAATGAAGAAGAACTGAGAGGGAAATTGCTAATCAAACAATTGTATAATTGCCAGTAACTTTTGAACTCTTGTACAGCGCCCTTTCCTTCGGCTTCGGTTGAGCTATGGTGCTATATAAATCGTCTTATTATTATTACTATTATTTTTGTTATTGTTATTATTATAATCATCTTATGATGCTGCACTTATTTTTTTAAATGGCAATTGCATTTGCTATACAAAATTCTGCAAAATTCAACACTCTGTTTCAATTTCTCTCTGCATGTAAACACTTTTGTTGTACTGTGGAATTGACATCATTTTAGTATAATTTACTTTTTACATACCAGCATTTACTGTTGGTCCTATTGTTATATTGATGTAAGACTGCATAACACTAGTAGCATGTGGATTTGTAAATGGCCAATATTGGCCATTTACAAATAACTTTTAATTTTTCTATTTTGTGGTAAGTATCCGACTCAGACCACAGTCTGTTTCCCATACTTATTGGCAAACTGACTCTTGATTTTAGTTTTAGCAACTTGCACAAAATGAGACAGTTGAAAAGATGAAACTTTATGTTGACTTGAATGTGAAGGTGGTAGCTGAATAAAAGTTGTGTGATTTTTCAGCAATCGATGGAATTGTTGGATAAAAATGGCTGCTCTGATGGTCTGTTTCTGGTGCGAAACAGTAGCAGGGAACCAGATAAACTAGTCCTGGACGTCTGCTTCAACAAGGAAAAGATGCACTACGTGATCAACGCATTTGTAAGAATTTATTTTGAGATTTTAAATTTCAAAGTGCTTATATGTTTGGTTGTTCACCATCATTTGCCAGTGTGAAAAATGTTTCATGTTTATGTCTGCTTAAAACTTGATGAAAAAATAATAATCAATCTGTTCATTACCAATATTTGATTATCTTAGTAAACATCCTCTGGACTAGTGATATAAGACAGAGTCTTGACAACTTTCTTTGTCAAATTACTATATGCTTTTTTTAGTCTGCATATTCATGATTGACTGTTTTAGCAGAATGATCTTGTGGATATGAATCTGGTTAGGATGTAGTTTTTGGTTTAATCATCAGCTGATGCTTTGTGCATTAGTAACCAACAAGATGGAAGTTATTAATTACAATTAATGCTTCTGTAAATATGCTGGTTCCCACGGCTTCGCTTGTAATGGGCGCTATGGGAATCTCGAGATTACAAATAACAATTAAATAAATAAGTAAGCAGATGAGAGGGGGCGGTAAAGTAATGGTTAACACGCTGGCCAAGAGTGCGAGTGGTAGCAGGTTCGAGCCCTCGTTGGGCGGATTTGATTTGTAGGCTGCTATTAGCGCCATTGTAATTGCAAAGCTGTCTGCTCAGTTGGTAGTTAAGTTTAATTAAGATTACTGCATAACTTGTAAATGTAAAGCGCAGTGCGTCTTGCAGGCGTTTCAATAAAGAAAATATATTATTATTATATCCGTTAAAGCATCTAAGTCAAAAGACATGCATTGGTTGTAGATGTCGACATATTTCATCGACGACGGTCCGCTACTGCCATCTCTTGACCATCTCATCGAATACTACAGTTTCTACGCTGACGGCCTCAGTGATACTCTGTCTACAGCGATCTCACCCGGTACTTCTATGTATACTCAGTTGTTTGTGTATTTTTACTTGTACGTTCTTGTGCATTTTTATTTTTGCAACAATACTCTGTGTGTGTGTGTGTGTGTGTGTGTGTGTGTGTGTGTGTGTGTGTGTGTGTGTGTGTGTGTGTGTGTGTGTGTGTGTGTGTGTGTGTGTGTGTCTAATTTCCAAACTAACCAGTTTAGGACTTTGGTTCACACAGACTGCATCACTGGATTGTTGATGCACTGTTGCCTTTTGGAATAATACGAAAAGTTCTATTTATAAGCTAATTATAACAATTAGACTGTCCCATGTTGAACATCTGCAAGCTCGTCGTTTAAGCTGGTTCCCGCGACCTGGCTTTTAGAAATTTTGAGTTTACGATTAAGTCAAGCTCCGGTATAATGCCATTTCTATGATGTTTAGCCGGCCGTTTTGATTCTGGGCACTTCTCCAGTCTCCAGGCTACATGTTTGTGCAATCCAAAGTTCAATGGATTCAGTTCAGCAGCCACTGTTCTTGTCCATTATGTGTTGCAATAACCTTTTCAACCAACTAGAAGGCCAGAAAGTGTTGCTCTCAGTGCCCTGATGTCGTTCTGGTCACCTTCATTGTGTCCTCGTTCTCAATGCCGATTGTTACTGATTACTGGATGTTCACAAGATTTTGGTTTGAAACCCAGCTGCTACAACACTTATTGTGCATAACTAATTATTATTCTGAAGTTACTGGAATTTTTTTTCGTTTTTTCTCCAAAGGTGGATCACTGATCACGATGTCATCCTACGACCAGAAGCTGCTGAAAAAGGCTCCACTACCCATGATACCAGATAAGGATTTGGTTAGTTTATAGTACTGCACTGTTTGTTTAATATCTCACTCATCGTTGATCACTTGTTGAAGTTTTTTTTACCATAAGGAAGTTTTATACGACAGGTTAAGAGTACGGTACTGGTCAAATGAAAGCTTGAGCTTGTGCTTCGACAAAATGGCAAAATTATTGTGAAGATTGGATATCTGTTATTTAGTAAACCAGATAATAAATACATAACATTTGGTTTAGGTTGATAGTCACCACAATGGCTCTTGTCTCTTTTGTTGTTGGATTTGTTTGGTTACGTTTGTGCCTCACCTCTTTGACCCTTTGACTTTAGAATGCTGCTCATTATCAGGTGCACGATAGGGGCAGTATAAGCATGCTTTGTCTTTTCGTGCATGAAATATCAAGTCACATGCATTCTAACTAAGTGACAGCGTGTGTATTGTTAACATGATTGTTGTTGTAGACGCCGCCTGCTGCCAAGGAGCCGATGGTTCTTGACAGAAAAAGCATCACAACCGGTAGTGCAGATTTGACAATAATAAATATAATGATAGTGATATTTGTTCATTTTTTCCAAACAAACACAGTGCAGTATGATTGCAATCAGTAATGAAGGGATGATCGCAAGTTATTACAGGAGTCAAGTTTAACTGTTGGCAGCTATTCAAGGCGCGCATCTCGTCCTACTGTTTAGTTTTCCAATGTTTACTGCCGATTGGAAGGCTGAGTGGTGCTTTGAAGAGTAGAGGGAAGCGATCCCTCTTCTGTGCACTCTTCTTGCCAGAGTTTTACCATTACCATAAATCCCTCCCCAAAAGATCCAGTTCAAGTTGAGGCATTCAATTTAGAACAAATGAAGTTAATTTAGCAATTTCATTATTATAAGTGGTGGAAATTTTTCATTGTTTTTAAAGCACAAAAATTAATTCCGTGCTGTATCTGCAGCTTAAAGTTTGGAGGAACCTTTTATTTTCGATTATTGTTAGTGTTGATCATTTTTTTGTGTAGGTCACGAACTCGGTCAAGGTGAATATGGGTCAGTTATGAAAGGAACGTGGCAAGCGGCTGATGGACAAATTGTAAGAATCTTTTCTTTAAATTGTCTTTTAATTAATGTACCGGTAGTCGTCCTTACGTAGAGAAACCTACTTGGAACACTTTACTCCTTCTATCAATCATTGCTGTGGTAAGTTTAATTTGCTCGTGTTAATTTAAGGAAATAATTATTGTCTGAGTATTGTATTTTTTATGAAATGAAATACAACCTGGACTAATATGTGTGCTTCTGGTTTGTCTGACACCCTGCTTAATACTTAAGTGTAGATTCGATTTGTTACTGGATAAATGATATTACTATTTAAAGCATCAATTGGTGACTATAAATGTGCACGTATAAATTCCCAGTCTGCAGTGTTTTCAAATGTAAGAGCTTGAATATTTATGAGCTTTTTATGCATACTGTAAAGCAGTACTATATACTGTATGTACTTATGTATTGTACTTTACCAGTACTTATGGATCTGATCATGTCTTGTCTATTAATATAGAAGGTAGCAAGTTCATCAGTTGAAGTCGCACTGACATCAGTGTGTTTGTGATTTGATGCGGTTGTTTTGTTTTGGATGCTAGGTTCCGGTGGCAATTAAGACGCTGAATGAGCAAAATATGTCGTCTGGGAAGGAAGAGTTTCTACGAGAGGCTCAAGTCATGGTTAAGCTCGACCATACGTGTATCGTTAAGCTGATTGGCATTTGCCAAGGACCACCTCTCATGTTGGTATGTATCGCTTATTATACTCTTTAAAAATGCACTATTCCATACACCATTCATTATCAGAATCATATTTTAGCTACAATGCCACTTGGTGGCTTTTGCCATTCTTGCATTTTGACGATAGCTTTTCTATTTCTTCTTCTTTATTCTCTTCCATCAGTCGAGTGATGACGATGAGGCTCCCACATGACTTCTCCAAATTCCTGTTTCTAATGAGATCCTTTGCTCTTGACATGTCAATATTCATCTCTTTCAGGTCTTCCCTGATTTTGTCCATCCACATCCGCTTTTCTATTTATTAACGTGCAATTTTATTATCTATTTATCAGCTGAATTTTTGACAGCTCGAAGTAATGAATGGTCGAATAATGGATTGAATTGAGATTCAAATGCATATTATGGGATTTTAATTCCAGTGTTGAAATTATTAACTTGTTTACTAGCTATAGGTTTTACAGTTATTTTGTACTGCTATTGTTATGTTTGTACTTAAGCCAAACTGTCCTTTAACCTCAAGGTTTGGCCTGTCTTTGAAAGGACTGTTGTTGAAAAGATTATCCAACAAATAACTGGTTGCTTTAACTTTTATTACTTTACTTTGGTCTATTTTACTGTTCCATATCCTTTTACATTCTTATTTATTTTATCTTGCAAATCTCATCTCTTTTTATTTTTTTCCGTTTCATTAATTTATCTCCCTACTCCACCATTTTGAACCTTATTCTACGGTATATGTGTTCCTTTCTATTTTTATAGATCTGAGATTTTGTTAACTATGTCATGATTTACATGCATGCCAGTGATGTTCCCTTATCTTCTGCATTGTATCCTAGCCATACATAGCTTTACCATGCTAATGTTCATTCACCATACCAATGTTTCTTCACCATACAAATGTTCCTTTACCAGACCAATGTATCTTCATCATACCAATGTTCCTTTACCATACCAATATACCTTTACCATATCAATTTTCGTTCACCAATCACCATGAAAATGGACCTTCACCATACCTCACCTTCCTTGCTGCCTTGTAATTTTGCTTCACGAGTTGTCTATGTCTATTTTTAGGTTCAGGAGTTGTTGGCCATGGGGTCAATGCTTGATTTCCTTTTCGATTATCCAGAGAAGATCAACGTTAACACCGATCTCTACCTGTGGGCCTCACAAATCGCCAACGGCATGAGGTATCTCGAGAAAGTGGGATTTGTCCATCGTGACCTAGCGGCTCGCAACATCCTTCTCGCTTCCAAAAAACAGGCATGAATTTCTTGGTGTTTTCTGATTGTGCATAAATAATTATATATCCTTATAAATATATGTTCGTGTAAACCAAGAAATTGGTTTGTGAAATGTGTCCTAAATCAGGCTAAATGGTTGCAGAAAGGAAGCTGAAGTAGCTGTCAGCTCTCAACTAAAGTGTACCACTCATGTGTTCATCGTGTTAAAGGAGTATCATGTTTATTTATTTGTGTGTGTGTGTGCCTGTGTAGCTGTGTGTGATACTGTGTTATTGTGTATGTATGTGTGTTTATGTGCACATATATATGTACTGAGTGCACACCTGTGGCTGTTTTACTTCTTCAGTTTTTTCACTGATGTTTAACATTGCTGGTAATCTTTATCTTTGCAAGTATCCACAGGTCTTATATCAACCTCGGTTATCGCCCTTTAATAAACGGCTTGTGATATGATATGCTAATAGGCCTAGTTTTTCCTAAGTCTCTAGTTGTGGAGCAGTTGGGATAGTGTTTGCACTTGGGATAGTTTTTGCTTTTGCACTTGGGATAGTTTTGCCCTTGTCAGAGTTGCTTTACTAGAATGTTGTCTCTACGTCTGCAGGTGAAGATCTGTGACTTTGGTTTGTCTCGAGCAACTGGTGCGCACAGCGACTATTACAGAGCAAGTCGTGGAGGAAAGTGGCCAGTCAAATGGTCAGTTCAGGATTAAGTCCCTCTGGTGACTAAAATCTTGGTCTTATTTAGAAGGCTAGTGACAGTTTTAAATAATTTTAGTCGTCCTGATCAAAGCAGATTTTCCAGTTTCTTTGCATCATGCCATGCTACCTGCAAGGAGCTGTTTCTGATTTTTGAATTACTGTATTCGTTTTTTTTATCTGGTTGGTCTGTGACACTTGTATACGCTAGACCTAACTCGTGAAGTGCACCCTCAATATCCTCTCAATTTAATCCCATGGACTTTTTTTGTAAAATCCAGCTCACTGTAATTCCTCACTTGCTGGTTCGTGCAACATTTGATATCATTTGACCAGAACTCTATGACTTCCGCATTACCAGAACTTTAACGTATGATCTCAGTGATCACAGAACCTTGAAATCCACCTCACTGTAATTTCCTACTTGCTGATCCTCACAACATGGACTACATTTCACTTCTCTTTTCCTACTAATCTACCTACAAGTGTGATTTTACTAAAATGGCTGCAGAAAATAATTTTGTCTGTTGCCAAGACAGTTTGCAGCATTTTCTTTTTTGTTTTTCGCAGGTATGCCCCAGAATCCATCAACTATGGAACATTTTCAAGTGCGAGTGACGTCTGGAGTTTTGGCGTTACGATTTGGGAAATGTTCTCGTTCGGAGAACAGCCATACGGTGAAAAGACTGGGGCTCAGGTATTTAGAAAGAATGTGCTATGTGGTGCTGCGGCTATCATATGGGTCTATTAATTGTGCACATGGTTTTACATACATAAGATTATGCATAATGTAACTCCATTTAATGTTAGATTGATTGATTGTCTGTGAGATCTCATCGTGTGCACAATATGAAATGCCTTTTCGGTTAGTGAGAAGGTAAGAAGGCAGGAGATCTTAAAAGGAGTACATTGGGTAGAAAAAAGTAGCTCCATGGGCGAGGAATTCCAGAGAGATGGTCCAGATTCAGAATATAGAACTGTTCTACATTTGGGCGAGTAAAACATTTTCAACATTTACTGCAAAATCTAGTTTAATGATCGCATACTTCTGTGTTCTGAAAAAAAAACCTTTAGAGGAGCACGTAACAATTTTCTTTTCAATTTTTTAGATGAATTGACCACACAGCAGCCCCAGCTTAATTGCATAGAAAATGGAACAGAGTGAGGCCCATAAAAGTAGCCTTCAGGTGATTCATTTTTGTATGATTATAACTCAAGCGAGAGCAAAAAATACAATACCAGGAGATGATGCAAAAGGATAGCCGCCGCTTTTCAAGGGAAGCCGAGTAAAAGATGCAGTCTACATCATCATTAACGCTTTTAATAGTTCAATAGAACAAATACATGGTAAGAATTGCCAGCCACCCAGTACATATGTTGGTAACAGTTGCTTCTAATGTTTCATGAGAAATCGGAGTACAGTTTAGGAGTGACTGTTTGCAGGTACTCCAGATGTTGGAACGTAAAGGTCGTCTCAAATGTCCTGAGAAGTGTCCACAAGAGATGTTCAACTTGATGAAACGCTGTTGGGAATACATCGCTGCGGACCGCCCCACATTTAACCAGATCTACCTTGAACTCGCTCCGAACATGGGGTATGAAAACGTGCCGCTGAAGGCCTCGAAAAAAGGGTCTTAGGTTTTGAGGAGCGCCTACTCACTGCTCGCTGCTCATTCTGCTGAATAGTAAATAAACCAGTGACTAGTTTTTTTTATACCCAGTTGCCAAGCTACTCGGGTCTGTTGGCCACCGTTTGTGTATGTAATAATCAAAATCAGTGTTTTGTAATTTTCTTTATTCTTTTTCGTATTTTTCTATCTGTTTGAATGCATTTCATTTGTGTTTTTTAATTAGTGGATTGAGCTTCTGAATGTTGACCTGATTATGACTGGGTTTTGATGCGGCATTGGCTGATGCCTATTGCTATTGGCTGATGTATTCTATATTTCCATTGGTTGATGTCTTGTCTTTCGCCATTGGTTGATGTCTTCTCTGTCTTCATTGGTTGATGTCTTGTCTCTTGCTATTGGTTGATGTCTTCTCTATTGCCATTGGTTGATGTCCTGTGCATCAAATACCAGCATTAATTAAGTTTGTTAAGTAACTAAGAAAATTAATTCTCGTTGACATTCCAAAGTGCATTTATTATTCTGTCGGTTTCGACCATTCATTTTTGCAAATAATTTCTCGCTTAATTTTACAGAGTGATTTTAAAAACCGTATGTTCAGAAACTCTTATGTGGAGCATGAGAAAAGTTCTTTGATTGTGATCTGAAACTTTCTTCCGTTGCGTGATACCAAGCATTCCGAATAATGGAACCATATGTGATGATTCACTACAACAATTAAATTTTATGGAGTATAACGTTAACTGACCTTTGTGGAAGTCAGTAAATAAACAAGGCAGGCTCAACAGGAATGCATTTTGTAATTGTAAATATAGCCTCGATCACTTTGTTAGTAAGTGTGTTTTTAGGTACGTTGTCAGTCCTCAGATTTGCATTGCTTGAAAACTTTTCTCTTTGCCCGGTCTGAAGTTTGAAGTGCTTCTGAGTAGTGACTGAATGAATACAGATGAATGCTTAATAAAACTGGTTGCTTAGTGACTGTTTAATTAATGATTTTGCATCATAACCCACCTTTATCGGTGCTTGGAACTGGTACTGAGTACTGAGTATAGGCAGGGGCAGAGTTGGAACACAGCTACATGTATGTAGACAAAAGAAACTATATCTGTTCCTGTCTCACCTCGAAGTGTGTCTCGGTCAGTGTGCTGCAGTGTCAGTGTCAACATTTTTATGGAGTCAGGTTCTGCTTTCATTAGGTAAAATTAATATTCTCCTCATTGACTTTCCATATTGTTCACTGCAAGCAGAAAATTTTTCGAATAAGACAATTATTTTTAGGACGATGTGTAATAAGTTCTCCTTTACCATGCCTTCAACTAACTACATGTACAATTTAGTTTTTCAACAATTATATGCATTTTTATAAAAACTGTTATTACTGCTTGTTTCAGACTGTAGGATGTGCTTTAGTGATTAAGTTGTATATACATATTATTGGTATTTAATCAAGTTTTTGCAGTTTTCCTGAGAAGCAAAATTGTTCATTTCATGTGGGAGGAATCTGTTTTTGTGGCTGCGTAAGACTGGTGAACAATTATGTTTACATTCATAATTTCATAGTCAATATAGGCATGTTTAATTAAGATTAATTTTTTTACTCATATCGTTGTTTTAGTGGTGGCTTCCTTTTGGATTGAGTGTTGAGTGATCACTTTTGGATTCAGTTTTTTCACTTTAGTGTTGCACAAGTGATCCTTCTTCGATTGAGTGTTGAGTGATCCCTTTTGGATTGAGGGTTGAGTGATCTCTTTTGGATTGAGTGCTCAGTAATCCCTTTTGGATCGAGTGTTACACAAGTGATCCCTTTTGGATCGAGTGTTACACAAGTGATCCCTTTTGGATTGAGTGTTGAATGATCCCTTTTGGATTGAGTGTTGAATGATCCTTTTCAGTTGAGTGTTGAGTGATCCCGTTTTGAGTAACTAGCAATCAATTTAACTCTTTAACAACGAGCGTGTGCTGAAGGTATCTGAGAAGCCAATGCAGCTTATCGTGAAAGTTCTTATAAATAATCTGAGATGATTTGTTCATCAGAACACAGAGGTCATTTATTAGGTCTAAGTTTCTTATCTATACTTGTTATAAATTGAATCATTGTTATAAATTGAATCATTGTTGTAAATTGAATTATTGAATCATTGTTATAAATTGGATCATTGTTGTAAATTGGATCATTTGATGACAGATATTAACTTTGCGTTCAAACACCTCATCGAGAGGCGCTGTAATTGTCAATGGACAGTTTTGCATTTTTCAGGCTTGTCAAGCTTCCAATTTGATTCTAGATAAAGAATTGGTGGGGTCAGCTTTACACTTTCAGCAGGTTGTGTCAGGATCATTGTAGTTATTCAGCAGATTGAATAAATTAATTGTAAAGAAGATGTTAAAATTTCTAAAGAATTTTTGGCAGTTCATAAGGCAGGTCAAGAGCAATTTAAATAGGCAGGTCAAATGATCTGCCAGCATGTGGGAGTGCCGTCACTGTGTTTTTTAAAGCTCAAATTAAATTAAATTACAAATTAAACTTTAACGATCCAGTTTGTTTCAGCATGTAGTTCTTTGGATAATTTTAACCTTGTAGGAAAATTGGCTTAGTTAAACATGTTTGCAGGCCATGTTTGGTCTCGTCTATATCTGTGCGTGGTGGTGGTGGCGGTGCTATTGTTTTTTTTCTCAAGTATGTTATTGTCCTGTTGTACAATTCAGTGTTGCTATTCCATAATTTATACTATACAGTATTGTTGCCTTATGCTGTTGTTGCCTTGGAGCACCTTTAATAGTTCATGTTGACTTGCACTTTTCTTCTTTTATTCTACCGTTTTCTACTGTCGCTTGTGGTCAACTGTCTCTTGATTTATTTTAGCATAAATTATATGAAGTTTTGTCGAATGATGTTGTGGCTTTATTACCATAATGTTATATCGCTACGCCATGTATACGTTCTGTTTCCCTGCTATCAGGGCTTAAAGTGTGGCAGGACAGTCATGGACGGTGTCCTTGCACTTATTTTCAAATCTCTATGCCGTCCTGCCACTTATTTGGCCAGCACACCTGAAAATGTAAGGGGCGTCCTGGCACTTCTTTTGGAAAGGTAAGGGGCGTCCAAGCACTTATTTTTTTACACTTTTAGCACTGCCTGCTATATATTTACACGTACTGTTTCCCTGCTATATATTTATACATACCGTTTCCCTGCTATATATTTATATGTACTGTTCCTACTATTTATGGTGTCTTTTGCTATGGTTTCAGCAGCATATTTTCTGCTTATTTCAATTAGAAATTTATATACAGTGCCACTTGAATGCGTAAAATATTAGAGCAATGTGAAGTTTGGACAATGGTGAGCTAGGTGTGTGTGTAGAACTGTAGAGTTGAGTGGTAGATAAACCAACTCCACGTTAAAGCATTGCATAAAACCCGGAATTTACGGTGTCTTGCGGAAGGGCAATCAAGTGGTGATGGCTTGTCTCGTTGACCAACATTGTAGGTCAACAAATGACGATATTCATATATATATATATAAATTATATATATATATTTATATGGCGCCCTCAACCAATTGTCTTGCGAATCGGGTCGTTTTCAGTGAGGGCGCGTCTTTGTTCGCCGGAAGACGGGGCAATGACGCCATTAATATTGTCCCAAGTACGCTCCGTCCTGTGCAAACTATTCGCCAATCTGGCCGAGGCCACCATTGAAAGCGGACGCTGCTGTATACATCCGCAATACTTTCATAATCAATCAGTGCATGTGTGTGTGTGGGTCTCCTGTACGGTTAGGGCCTATACACATGTGGTCGGCGTAATTCACTACACACACCGTCTCGTTCCTATTATCGCTCCCTCCATCGATCTTCAGCCGCCATGCACGAATCGTCCACAGCCGTTGTCATGACAACCGGTTCCTTGTCCCCGCGACGTCCGCGCGTGTCTCTACATTATGAGACCGCCCGTCGTGTGGCGCTCGCGTCGCCTTGCACGGTGACGTACATCATGAATAAATATATTTGTTGCTCCGGCTCTGAGTGGTCAGCGCCGACTGTCGCCTGTGATGACGTAGCTCATGAATAAATAATCTTGAATAAATAGTTGTTGCTGAGTGGTCAGTGCCGCCTGCGATGACGTAGCTCATGAATAATTAATCTCGAATAAATAGTTGTTGCTTCGGCTCTGAGTGGTCAGCGCCGACTGTCGCCTGCGATGACGTAGCTCATGAATAATTAATTTTGAATAAATAGTTATTGCGTCGGCTATGAGTGGTCAGCGCCGCCTGCGATGACGTAGCTCATGAATAATTAAGCGCCGGCTTTGCTCAGCGTTAGACGGACGTAATCTCATGAATAATTAATGAGCCGCGTGCAAAGCCGCCGCTGTCTGCTGCACGGGCGGCGGCGGTCAAGGCATGCGGCGCAGCGGAGGACAGACAAGCTGACGGTCGGTGGTGACCGTTGAGGATGCTGAGGACAACAGTCTCTTGACGGTGCTGCTGCTGCTGCTGCTGGGGGTTGCGGAGGCTGCGCGTCGTTCGAACAGGTGACGACTGGTGTGTGTGGATGCAGATTGCTCGCGCGCTGGTATCTCTACTGCCTCGCATGCCCAGCGACGCGACAACTGTCAGGCCTTGCGCGCACCTAGATATGAGACGAGCCTAGGGGTGATTGGACGAGACTGATACTTGGTGACTAGACCCACCAGTCGTTCCTTTTTCTGCCCGCTGCTGGGCAGTGTCTCTGTTGGACCCAGAAGCGCGTTTCTATTCTTCTCAAGGTAAGCGTGAAATAATAATATAACGATGGGCCGGATTCCTTATCTATAGGCTAGTGCTACCTATGCGGTTCAAGTTGATTCGCAACCGTTATTTTATTTGTCGCTCGGTAGATGGCGATGTTCGACTGAAAATCGTTCCCGTGAAGACTACGTACCACCATAGGAAGAATTCGAAGACAGGCACTGCGCGTGAGCATATGTTACACGGGAGAGACAGACAGACAGACAGACGGACAGAGAGAGAGAGAGAGAGAGAGAGAGAGAGAGAGAGAGAGAGAGAGAGAGAGAGAGAGAGAGAGAGATGCCACTTCTATCTGTAAGCTTATAGAGCGCGCATCTTGTATTACTATGCAATGTCAATAAGAAAGGCTATTAGTATATAGGCCTAGTTAATAAAAAAAATCGCCAGAAATCTCTTGTGAGAGAAGGCAAGCCAGAGGGCAGACCATTCCAAAAAGAAGTAGTCTGTCTTGTTTCGCCCGATCGAGCATGCGCAAACACAAATTCACCTCTAGAGGCCGCTCGAGCGCACAGACCGGCTATAAGAGCTGACCGAGGTTAGAGTAATGAGCTCCCGGATGGTGCCCATAACACAGCGCCAGTCTCCAGAAGATACATGTAAAAGAATCTTATTGCTGTTTAACGACACTGCAATATCAAAGATGATTAGTGGCGCCCCTCCTTTATCCAGGCTTGGGACTGGCATTGGCAGAGTGCAACCAGGGGCGGAGCTCAGATAGAATAAGACAGACTTCCATAGAATTCTGACAGACGTGCAGTGGAGCGCGCAGTCCAATGGATCAAGAATAAAGGCGCGCGGACCATAAAAATTATCAATTTAATTCTAGTAGTCTAGACTCTATAGAGGTGATCGACTGTTGCGAGGCTGGGTTCTGTTCGTGGCCATGATGGTCGATCGTTTTGATGTGCATGGTAGTTATGTAAGTGGTAATAGTGGTGCTTTTAGTGTCGATGGTGAGTAGGCTAAGAATCTCAGAATGAGTAAGGTTATGACAGTGTGAGAATTGTAAAAAATAGCGCTTTTTTGTCTTTCCTTCTGTTTGACGAGAATTTACCAATAGGCCTACGTCGAAATTTACGATGGTATTTATGAATATTTCTTAATTGTTGGGAGATATATATAAGCATCTCTGTCCCCATCACAAACATTGGGGCCGTCCCCCATACACCCCCATAAGTCTCCACCCATGACCTTCGTGACGTTAGGCCTATACATGTATAGGCCTACTATGTTACATGTATATTCAGTGGTATTGTTAACATGGATTCAAAAACATCTTTATTTTATAACAACGCTTGTTCTTATGTTTGACATATATCATTGCTGATTATGGAATTAAGGATCTATGTGTGTTTTGCCGGAAATATCGATATCAAACGTCTTTTTGGTATCGTATAGACTACACTGCAGCAAACGCTTCTCATGTGCGCGAAAACAACTCGATCATGACTTGTGTCAAAAGGTAATTGCCAGTCGCCCTTTTGTCTGGTTGCCCTTTTGTTTGGTCGCCCTTTTGTTTGGTCGCCCTTTTGTTTGGTCGCCCTTTTGATCGGCGCTTTTTCGAACAGCCGCCTTTATAATCGGCGCCCTTTTGTTTGGTCGCCCTTCTGATGGTCGCCATTTCGAAGTCGCCCTTTTGATAGTGAACCCCATGGGCCCTATACCGGCTAAAACTCGACACACGAAACACATAGTACACACCCACACACAGAGTTAGACAGGCCTATGTCCTTGCAGTTCCACGCTTTGTGCATGGGCAAATGGATGCCATGTAGAGATGTCTATAGCTAATTTGCGCTGCAACTTCTCAAACACAATGAGGATTGCATGTGTGCAATCATTCTGCAATTCGCGACTTCGTATACAGAGTTCTGCGGTGTCCATCAGTCATTTCTGCAGCCGTCCAAAAAGTCATGCCCTCCCACCCACCATACCGAAGGGGCTTCTCCGTCCCCACCCACACCCACAACCCACCCATTCATGCACACAAGCTATAGATGTTCGATGAGATCTAGAAAACATATATAAACGCCCTGCAGGTGCTGCGGTGGGAGAGATGCTATTTCCTGGCACAACACTGCAGTGATGATG
>OX243823.1:17444589-17482089 GCA_945859605.1 Lumbricus rubellus
ATTTTTAATGCCAATTTGTTGCAGGGCTTTTTTAACGTGCAGTTGTATGTACACAAAATGTGCAGTTTTAGATGGAATTGTGCAGTTGTAGAAGCACTTTTGTACAGTTAAAACTAGCGAAAAAGGTCATCGTCCTGCGATTGGAAGTAATTTACCTTGAAGGATGGGAAGGAAAAGAAGGGTTTGTGCAGTTCTAAAAATTCCTTTAAAACAGCCCTGGCCTTTTATAGCATCCTTGGTTGGTTTAAAAAAATACAGCAGAGCGATAAGCAATGCTTGCAGTTTTAAGTCGATTTTAATTTAGAGTTGCATAGTGATCTGGCTGCTCCCGGGTTCATGGTGCAATTGGGAAGTTTCATCGCGATTAGCACCTTGTTCGGGGAAAAGCTTCCCTGTAATCTGAGCTCAAAGTGAGTCTTTCTATTTTCTAATAATTGTAGTACCTGCTCTTTTCATAGAAGTGTCTATATATAGGCTGGACTAATCATAGGAACATTAGGAAATGCTTCTAATAGTGATTACAACTAAAACATCGCAATTCTTTGGCTCCAACTCGAATAACACCGTTTTCCTCCGTCATTAGCTCACTACACCTAGCTGTGTAAACCTGTCGGCTTAGAACTCAATTTCTTGGCCTCGGGCCTCGTCTGACTTCGATGAGATTCTCCTACCCCCTCCCCCCTCCCCACCCCCCCCCCCCACTCCTCAATCTATGTCGACAGAGGTCGTAATTCCATGACCCCATCCTTCCTCGACTGACTGCAGCGTGATGGATGATCGGTGTTTGCAGATTATAAAGTCGAGAATCGTAGAAATAATCGAAAAACCGATTGCTGAGCAAAGAAAGATAGAGAGTGGCCTTGGTCATCAGTCGTGTCGTCATGTCGTGTCGTCATCATGTCGTGTTCAACATCATGTCGTGTTCAACATCTCTTTGCTCTCCATATTGTACACGCACGTAGGCTATACAAGAGCGTGTTCTCATGTCGTGTTCAACATCTCTTTGCTCTCCATCTTGTATAGGCTACACGCACGCATACAAGAGCGTGTGTACTTACATGTATGTCGTGTTGGTTGTTCTATCTTTGCTTACTTCTTCTCACCCTCCAATACCTTCTCCTTTTTTCTATTCCTGCTATTCTTCCTGCACGTACTTCTCGGTCTCCTTTCCATCCTTCTTCCTCTTTACATTACATTACATTACATTTGTGTCCAACCTCATCCTCATTTTTCAGCCTCTTCCTCGAATTATTCTTTCTTCTTCCTCTTAGATTATGTCATCATCCTTCTCCTCGTGTTCCCCCATCTGTTTCTCCTCTTCCTCTTCCTCCTCCTCCTCCTCCAGCTCCTCCTCCTCCTGTTGCCTCCGCTTCTTTGCCTCCTCCTGTATTATACTGTCTCATTTTCTACGTCATTCTCTCTCTATGTGTTTGTCTACCAACGTACATGTATCTAGTATTGTTGTCGCACTAAGTCTTGTCATCATCCGTATAACCAAACTCCTTCTTGTCTATACGCCACTGCAGTCCGTTCCAATCCAGAAATCATTTCGTCTAATCCTCTGATTTCTCAGCTTTCTCATCTGAATATCGTGTTTCCAATGTTCTTATAGTTTGTTTTCAACCCACATGTCGTCCATCACATCCGTTCCCATATCATATAAATCTGTTTTTATCAACTGCAGACAAAATCTTCATAATAATAATAATAATATCGCCTTCGAGGAGGGCCTTTCCTTCAATCGCTGGTCAGGATAAAAATTATATAAATTAAAGAATGAATGAATGATCGAATATAATTGAATTGAAGGAAAAAGTTGCGAACAGATTAAATAAGGAATGGTTGAATGAAAGCATACGTTTTTCATCATCATCATCACCACCACCATCATCATCATAGTCATCATCATCATCATCATGATCACCACCACCACCACCATCATCATCATCATCACCACCACCACCATCATCATCATCACCATCACATCACCACCACCATCATCATCATCGTTATCATCATCATCATTATTTTTTGGTTTTGATTATTATTTGCCCCAATGTATAGGCTACAGGATACGTCAGGGACTTCCCTATTATCCAATGAAGAGACATACCATCCATCGCCTTTGTCCGTTTCTTTGGTGATGTCAATAAAAGGGACGTGTGTTCAGATAGACATAATTATTAGCCTATCTAATATTTTGAAGAAAGATATCGAAAGACAGACACAGCATATTACATCGAACCAAATACCTTCGTTCATCCTTAGCAGGTCTGCTTACTAATTGTGCAATGCCTCAAATAGTTCGCTCTAGACAACAGTACTCAACCACTGTTTATGCATGATTTGACAGTGCCAAGGCTGTGCCAGTCCCAAGCGTGGACAAAGAAGGAGGGCGACACTAATGATCTTCGTTATCACGCATGCATTGTCATTAAACTAAACTACTATACATGAATAAAAAAAACGACTCAGAGAAACACAGCCAAGACTCACGCAAACATAAATACACATACACGGTACACCCACATGCAAACACACATACACACATACACACACACACACACACACACACACACGCATACACGCATACACACACACACACACACACGTGCCACTTGACTTACAGAGGACACCGCTAAAGTCGTGCAGTTGAAAGCGGATAAATTTTCAATGCGCAGAAGCATGGAACCGAATACATGCACGGACAAAAGCACTTCGACACAATGACAAAACAAAACACAGACATAGAGACACGAAGAAACAGACATAGACAAACATAAACAGACGAAGACACGTAAGCGTGGACTGGTAACTATAGAAACAAGTCGAATGTGGATATGGTATTACTCCAGCCGTCTTTGTTCGCCCGTCTGTTTGTCTGCCTGCCTCCGTCTGCTTCTGCTTGCCTCTGTCTGCTTCCCTCATGTCCGCTTCCTCCCTCCCTCTGGTCGTGTCTTCCCTGTCTGCCATCTACATGTATCCCATTCACACTGATACCTTAGAAAGAATTTAGAAATGAGAAACGAGTCCGCAGAGACAGACAGACAGACAGAAAGATAGACAGATAGACAGACAGACAGAGACACAGACAGACAGACAGACAGAGACACATGCAGACAGACAGAGACAGACAGACAGATAGGTAGATAGACAGACAGATACGTAAACAGACAGACAGACACTGACAGACAGACAGATAGGTAGACAGACAGACATACAGATAGGTAGACAGACAGACACTGACAGACAGACAGATAGGTAGACAGACAGACAGACAGATAGGTAGACATACAGACACTGACAGACAGACAGATAGGTAGACAGACAGACATACAGATAGGTAGACAGACAGACACTGACAGACAGACAGATAGGTAGACAGACAGACAGACAGATAGGTAGACATACAGACACTGACAGACAGACAGATAGGTAGACAGACAGACATACAGATAGGTAGACAGACAGACACTGACAGACAGACAGATAGGTAGACAGACAGACAGACAGATAGGTAGACATACAGACACTGACAGACAGACAGATAGGTAGACAGACAGACATACAGATAGGTAGACAGACAGACACTGACAGACAGACAGATAGGTAGACAGACAGACAGACAGATAGGTGCACATACAGACAGACAGATAGTGAGAGGCAATTCCTGCAGATCCAAAGGCAGAGGATCGAATAAAAAACGATATTTTTTTCCAAAATGTGAGCTTGCATGAGATCGGTGGATATTATTGGGGGGGGAGGATCCTTGGTTAGTGGTCTGATCGATTGAGCCATGGGGTAGAGATCGATTAGTTAGAGTAAGGATAAATTGATGAGTGTATAGAGAATATAGACTAGAGATGGATTGGTCTATGCAGACATAGATGAGCAAGTGTAGATATATAATATACAGGCTGTAATATATAATAAAAAATGATGGGACGCAGTGGAGCGCAGACATAGGTGTACGAAGCGGAGATCCAGAGGGGCAAATGCCCCCAAAATTTCGGGCAAGTCTGTTTTTCGGGTAAGCAGACCCGTGAAAATAGTTTTAAAAGTAATGTTTTTCACTTTTTCACAACATTTCAATCCGATGACTAAAAAACGTCCTCAACTGTTTTGTCTGGGAAAAATAGCATTTCCCACCACGAGATTTATTTTTCGGGCAGAAGTAAAATCTTGGGCCCCCCTGCTGAAATCTCCCGTACGCCTATGAGCGCAGTGGGTATTTTCGGTACCTTGGACTCCAAAAGGTTGCGGGCTCAAATCCCCCTCAAGCCGCCGCGTAGGGAATTAACCTGAGCAAGTCCTTCACTCGAAATGTCTCATGCCTTCAGCGTGAAACAGCGATACAGTGTCCGCGCTTAGTCGGAAGAAGGGCACAATAACAAGTAGCCTACTCATACAAGTATATTATGCGATCTGAGAAAATCAGGTTTATTTTGGCAAACCAAAATTAACATAATTATAAAAAGTACTAAAATACGTTAGGACAAATTTAGGATATATAGGCCTATATTCCATTTAATGAATAAGTATAGATCGTGCAGCTATAACCATACCAAAAAACGCAAACAAGTAGGCTAAAAATCAGCAAATAACTCAATATAATTAAAATCGACCATATACCGGTATAGGCCTATCTCACTAAATTGCATTCATGCGACATAAGCCTATTATTTAGTCATCTCACCTCAGTCTCTATGCTTGCTGTGCGTAGCCTATATACATGTAAGTAGACATGGATTGGTCTGCGTCAAGATGACTCAAGATCGATAAGAGTGAGGCATAATCGATACTACATTTGATTGATTGGTTATTGGTCGATGTAGAGATCGATCGGTACAATGGTCATGCAGGTCATCGATTTCTCTCTTGACCATCGAGTCGTCGTGCACTAATTAACCAACGCATCTGTGTAGGTCTCTGCTAATAATTAATCACGCGGCCCAGTAACTGCATAATGTCCAATCCTATAATATTCGGGGACTGTCAGAGGCGCCAGACCTACATGCATGTATGCATCATCAGACGTCAATATTTGCCGCCAAAATGTGTGTGTGTGTGTTTGTGTGTTTGTGTGGGTGATGGTGTGTGCGTGTGTCGGTGTGGGTTGGTGAAAAGCAAATATATCAATCGGGAGGAAAAACTGAAAAAAACACGAGCTTTCTGCGCAATTTTGATGTATTGGTATAGACGGCCCTGTGGTTTGCTGACTGCTCCAAAGCAACCATAAACAAATTAGGCGTTTATATATAATGGACTGAGCTATATAGCCTACATGTATATATATGTGGCATATACCTGCCAACATGTAATTTATATATGATTGTCTCTGGCATATATACAAAAATCATATATGCAGAACGGTGTGTGCGTTTGCGTGTGTGTATATGTGGGGTGTGGTGTGTATATGTTGTTGGTGTGTGGTCTGTGCGTGTGTGTGGTGTATGGTATGTTGGTGTGTGTGTGTGTGTGTGTGTGGTGTATGGTATGTTGGTGTGTGTGTGTGTGTGTGTGTGTATGATGTGTGATTGTGCATGGGGTGCGCGCGCTTGTGTTTTGCGTGCGTGTGTGGGAGCACGCGTGTGCATATATATGTACACACACCTACATGTATACACGCGTATGTGGTGTCGTATGCAATGTTACGAATTGCGTAATTTGTTTGAGAATGATATTGTACAGCAAACAGACGACGTCGCATCAACGGTCTGCGTCGAAGTGGAAGTGGAAGGAGGGTAGGATGGAAAGAAGGAAGGACAAAGAAAGGACGAAGGAAGGACGCTGGGTCCGTCCAACGCTGCTGCTGCTGTCTGGACGTACAGCTGCTGCTGCTGCTGCTGCTGCTGCTGCTGCTGTTGGTGCTACTGCTGCTGCAGTGGTGGCTATTCAAGAATGGCATCGTGACGCACCGAAACCTGGCGCCATGATCTATCATCGCCGTTTCCAGGGAAAGAGGGTAACGACAGGAGTGGTGGAAGGAGGGAATTAGGGATGGAGGGAGGGCGGAAGGGAGGGAGGGAGGGAAGGAAGGAAAGAAGGAGGGAGGGAGTATATTGAAGGAAGGAGATTTCTGTCCACTTGCAGATTTAGCCAATGCAACTACAATGAGATATACTTGTGGAAATACCAGACGCAGAAGAAAGAGGGCTGGTCAGTGGTCACCCACTTTCCTGTGTACGCCGAGACTAGAAAAAATCAAGTCGATATCATTTCCAAACAACGGATATAGTCTAAGATACTCTCTGCTCTTCTGTAATAACGCCTTTCACTAAAGACAAGACAATCACGTATAGGCCTACGAATAAATAAATTCATATCTTCAATAAATACTATTATCTGTCAAATCTACATTGCCCATATCATAGATATTAACATACGGTTATGCACGTGCGCTGTGGACGGAGAATAGACTTAGGATCTACATGTATACAAGTTAAGACAACATGATTATAGACTTAGGCCTATATATACGTATACATTAGGCCTATATATATGCCCAGGCTTTTGTTGCGTCAACCGCTAAGCTGTCTAAATGCTTATTGGTCTTTCTGCAAACACAGAAGCCTATACATGCATTATGTACATAGGCTACGTGTATAATTCTATACTTTGGTAGAAATATGGAGCAATGCTGACATGTCGCGTAGTCCTATTCCTATAAAATATTATATACGATTTATATATTTATATATATATATAAGGTAGCATGCATGTATAGCCTATAATTGTATGTGCATATATATATATATATATATATATATATATATATATATATATATATATATATATAGGCTATATACATGCCATGGATGTTTCTATAGACAGACTTCTGCAGCATGCACGTAGGCCTATAGGCCTATAGCCTATGTATGTATATATAAGCTACATAATATATATAGTATATATAGGCTATACATGCATGATTATATATAATGAGCATATATATATATATGATATGATATGGGCAATGAACCAAAGTAATTAGTAACGATTGTCATTAAGCGTTCGCAGGATTCAATTATTTGCGCTTCGTTGGCTTTGCGTTGACAAGGGAACCAGTCTGCTGCCGCGATCATGCATGTATCATATTTGCAATCAGTCACCCGGAACGGCATGAGACAAGGAAGGACAAGAATGGGTGACGACGTTTAAGTAGACAAAGAGAGAGACAGACAGACATACAGAGACAGGGACAGGGACAGAGACAGAGACAGATGCGAGTAAGCAGACAGGCCAGCAGAGAGGCAGATACAGGTAGGCAGTCGTAGAAGGAAGAGGAGAAGAGGTAGAGAGAAATACAGACATACAGACAGACAGACATACAGACAGACTGACAGACAGACAGACAGACAGACAGACAGAGTGAGAGAGAAAGAGACCGAGGTTTCTTGTTTGATATCATCCTGAATGCATCTGGCTCTTTATTAACATCTTGCCTCCATTATACAATATACATCTCAGAGATGCATGGTGAACTCATTTAACATTTAAATAATATTAATATTAATAATATTATTAACTCATCTAACATTTAAATAATAATAATAATATAGACTAGCAGTCAATATATTGATCTCTATAATGACGATTTGTTTGCTGATATATACTTTCCCCTCTAACATACACGCACTTATCGGCACCTTAATTGCAACCGATGCCTAAAGCAAGCAGACAGGCAAGCAGAGAGGCAGATACAGATAGGCAGTCATAGAAGGAAGAGAAGTGCAGAGAGACAGACATCAGACAGACGGACAGACAGACAGACAGACAGAGTGAAAGAGAAAGAGACTGAGGTTTCTTGTCTGATATCATCATGAATGCATTTAAATAATATTAATATTAATAATATTATTAACTCATCTAACATTTAAATAATAATAATATAGACTAGCAGTCAATATATTGATCTTTATGTTGACGATTTGTTTGCTGTTATATAGGCCTACTTCCCCTTTAATATATATAGGCCTACACCACGTACTTATCAGCACCTTAATTGCAACCGATGCCAAATGCTACCTGCAGTGTGCTTTCGGTACCTTTTAGAAGTATAGGTTTATACACTTGACTTGATTTGTTCTTGCACTTTAAGCCCTGGAAAAAAGCCAGCTTAGCACGGTTACTCTCCTTATCCTGCTTTTGCTCAACCTCTTCACCTTTGGCGACTATTTTTGCCGGTAATGACCGAGTGCATCAGTTCTGCTGGTTAATGTATGGCGACAGTCTTTGGCAGTATAGGTATACGTGTTTTATTTTCCTAATATATACATGTATATAGGCCTATAATACGTGTATATTATGCATCAAGTACAGAATAATACTCTAGTCTTCAGGGCGCTGCCTGCTTGGCCTTGCTTCTGTCTACCTTTGCGTGCTCTATATCCTATATATAATATACTCCCAGTGATCGCCACTTCCGCTCTCTTCGTTCGGCTGAGCTCACAATCCCTTTTTCTTGTATACAGACTCTACTTCTTATACTGTGCAGAGCCGTGCTTTCTCGGTGGAAGAACCCTCAGACTAGTGTTGTCTTCCTAATAGGGGGGCCTTGATGCTGCGCTCCCTTTCTAAAAGTCCTAATTCTCTCGTCTTAAGACAGTTTTATTAGGCCTCGTTGAGGTTTGGATCTGAGTAGTCCCCTTGATGAGGCACCGAACAAAATTCACTTAATGAACTGAAATATTAACAAATGAATAATACGCGTGTATCAGGGCTGTTCTAAAGAATTTTTTATAACTGCACAACTTTTGGACTACTCTTACGGATAACCCTTTTGACTCAACGCAGCGCTCGTGAATAGGCCGGTGCCCCGCGCGTGGCTTTCTAGAGGCGCTTTAGAAATCAGGAGTTTACGATTACGATTACAAACTTTTTTCCTTCCCATCCGCCATGGTAAATTATACTTCCAATCGGAAGACAGTGACTTTTTGCTAGTTTTAACTGTATAAGCTTACAGAAGTAAGCTTACTTCTACAACTGCACAAATCCATTTAGAACGGCACATTTTGTGTACAACTGCACGTTAAAAAAGCCCTGTTCATCCGTTTGTATGAACGTGCCATCAACATTTCTCTAGCGCCTGAATCTCTCAAGTTGTTTTCGTTAGCCAGAATTGTGTTTTGCCGTCTGTCTGCAGTCAAATCATCTCAGATGATGAGACAAGGCTAATCCAGCTTATTTGCAGACAACGAAAAGCTGCAGACAAGGCAGCGTCTGGCTTCGTGATGCCTTCAAAGCTCGCTTGATGGCGTTGATGGAAGTCTATAATTAGACATGATGACGACATGTATATGTACAAATGTAGGCTATAATTAGACATGATGACGACATGTATATGTACAAAAGTCTATAATTAGACATGATGACGACATGTAGCCTATATGTACAAAAGTCTATAATTAGACATGATGACGACATGTATGTACAAATGTATTACGGTTCGCATAATGTGTCCGCAGAACACGGCTTCACTCATCGACCAAAGCAATTATCTCCCCCCCCCCCCACATGCAGGGGAGAGTTGGACGAACATCTGAGGTCAGTGCTGGCCTTAGGCACCGACTAAGAAGGCATTATTGGTTGGGGCGTCAAAATCTAGGGGCGACAACATGTTTTTTTACAGTTTTATGTTTGTCGCTTTCAAACCATTTTGCGATTAGCCTACAATGATTAGTTTCATTCGAATTCAAGACTTTCGCTGATGGAATGTCTTAAAAATAATTGGTGATTTTGGTAATTCAAAGTGGTTTTACTTATCACCATTCCAAAAATTCTATTCATCCAAGTTTCACAACAAACTTACCAATGAAAAATCATAACGACAACAATAAATGACCCATCTTTCTATAGTAGGCCTAACTACAGTAGATGATCATCCTACACGAACCTGAACTTTACCAGACGAGACGAGACGAGAAGGGACGAGACCATGCAGACCAGACCAGACCAGTCGAGATGAGATGAGATAAAAAAATATAAGATATGAAAAATATTCTTCTTTTGACAAATTGCTATTCGCATTTCGGTGTACGTACAGACATACATGTAGGCTAGTAGATAATAACATAGGCCTATAGCCTATAATTCATAGAATTGATCAAGATAATCTTTAAAAACCATAATACTGAATCCGAAATCGTATCCCATCCCAGGACTTTTTTAACGTGCAGTTGTATTTATAGGCCTACACAAAATGTGCAGTTCTAAGTCGACTAAATGGATTTGTACAGTTGTAGAAGCACTTCTGTACAGTTAAAACTAGCAACAACAAAAAGGTCATTGCCCTCCGATTGGAAGTAATTTACCATGGAGGATGGGAAGGAAAAGAAGGATTTGTGCAGTTCTAAAAATTCCTTAAAAACAGCCCTGTCCCATACTAATGATGACAGTTTTCTCAACATTTCATCTGCCGGAGCAGGGATTGTTCATTATATAGGCTTGTGCCATGGGAGCAGGTGCTAGAGACGGAAGCTTTGACTGGTGGCAGTACCAGGCAGCAGGTTATACAGTGCATGACCCTCATCCATCACGACACCTATGAATAGCTTCGAGTCCGTCTTAGCACTTAGTGGCATATTCCGCCACTGGTTGCACTCTGCCACTGCCAGCCCAAAGCCTGGATAAAGGAGGAGGGCGACACTAATCATCTTTGATATGGCAGTGTCGTTAAACATCTAACAATGCCTTAACACATAATAGGGCAGGGTAGGCCTATTAGGTTTGTCAGCTATATTATAGCTGTTGTGTATTTGCAGTTTAACGTCATGCACTGTGTGGTAACAAAGACCATTAGCGACACTCTCCTCCTTTGTCCAGGCTTGGGACTGGCACTGGCAGAGTGCAACCAGTGGCGGAGTTTTATAGCTGTTCAAAGGAGTAAGCCTATTTATACTCATGGAGCAAATAGAGTCAAGTAATACGGCGAATGATAAACTGGACACGGTCCGAGTCGATCTGAACAACAAAGCCACATCAAGCGGGGAAGCACATCCTTGCCATGGTGAAGTGGTCTTCACCACATCGTGTATAAGCTTAGGCCTAAGTCTAGGTGAAGACTATGCAACCTATGAGCAACTATAGACTGTACAATTGTGCATGCTTGCTATTTATAAAGGGATCATTGTCGTCGATTGTCGAGCCAGACCGAATAATATGCGCTCAGCATGACCCCGAAAATCTAAGATATCAGAAACAAACTGTGACACCCAGAATTCATGCTACACACATGCTAGTAAACCTTTTCCATGCAATTATTGCTTAATTTCAAGTACACCGTGACTCAAAAAAAGTAAGCCAAATTGTTTTTCATATATCTCTAAAGCCCGATAACATATCACGCTAAACTTTTCCAAATATTTAGAGAATTGGACCAAGAATATGATTCCAAAATTTCATGAGATAAAGTTGAGCGGATAAAAAGTTATGAATATTTAAACTTCATATACCGAAATTGCAGTTTACAAGCAATTTCCTGTCCGATTCAATAAAATGTTTTCTTATTATCTCTAATGCCTGATGATTAATCATTCTAAAATTTTCCAGATATGTAGAGAATTGAACTAACAATATGACCCTGACAGTATGGTTTGATTATTTAATTAAATAACATGCTCAAAAGTCCTCCTCCTGCTTGCACGCAAGCCTGGAGGCGCTGGCGCCATGCATTAGGCAACAGCATCGTCGAATACCCTCTGGTCCAGGCCATACCACACTTCCAACAAGCGTTGCTTCAGATCGTTTATGCCATGGATTGTTGTCTGATAGACCCGGTCTTGCATCGTGCACGCTCCACACTTTACAGTCGACAGAATTCAAATCTTGGCTGTTCGGAGGCCATAATGTGGGAGAAAGGAAGTCTGGCGTCAGCATTTCGATGGTTTCCTTGGCTCTGTGGGCTGGCGCTGTTCCGTTGAAAAAAGAAAACAGCCTTCCGGGGGCTACATATTTCTGATAACAGGTGGAAGATGTTGTTACAGTAGAACGTTGCGATGATATACTCCCTTAATTTTACTCTAGGATCACTGAAGACCAAAATTGGGAACTATCAAGCATCGAAACCGCAACGAACACCATAATGGCATAACAGACTTGCAGAAAACTGAAATTTCTGGAGATTAAGCTTAAATATTCATATATTTCTTCCGTTCAAATTCATGACACGATATTTTGGAATACTATTCTTGGTTCAATTCTCTAAATATTTGGAAACTTTTAGTATGATTAATTATATCAGGCATTGGAGATATAAGAATAACAGTTTAGCTTACTTTTTATTGAATCTGACAGAAAATTGCTTGTAAACTGCAATTTCGGTATATGAAGTTTAAATATTCATAACTTTTTATCCGTTCAACTTTATCTCATGAAATTTTGGAATAATATTCTTGGTCCAATTCTCTAAATATTTGGAAAATTTTAGCGTGATATGTTATCGGGCTTTAGAGATATATGAAAACAATTTGGCTTACTTTTTTGAGTCACGGTGTATATTAGGTTTGTCATGCACGCGGCCCACGTCCTCTCCTAGGTCCATGAATAAGCAATTCAACATCTCATAATTTTTATGATTTCTTGTGATTCAGCTTGAGCTTGCATTCTGCAGTCCAGCATGAAACATGCTCGAGTTCTATACTAAATATCGATGCACCATTGGATGAAGGTATTGTGAGGTACATATAGGCCGGTATGGTATGCGGACTACTGATCACAGGTCAACTGATCTAGGGACTACTGATCTAGGGACTACTGATCAAGGGACTACTGGTCAGAGGCAACTGATCAAGGTACTATTGATCACAAATTATACAACGCACATCGCACATCGAACATGGAACGAATCATCAAACGACATGTTGGGGTCCGATTTGTTTCCAAAGAAATGCTATAATTTAAACTCCACACGCCCCTACAAGTTATACAACAATTTCTTTATTGAGCGTATAATCAAGTTTTTCGAGTTATACAATGGACTTCGATGTATGTTACTTTGTGTTCTACCAGTCGTAAATTTAGTAATTTTACTGAAATCGTTTGCAAATAACTAATTTTCGACAGTATTAACACTGAGTAAACCAATTCCGGTATTGAGTTTCGATCTATTAAATTGTTCTCTGATTTCAGTGATTGTGTTCGTTCTTACACAACTCGGACTGTGATCAATAGTACCTTGATCAGTTGCCTCTGATCAGTAGTCCCCTGATCAGTAGAGTAGTCCCTAGATCAATAGTCCCTAGATCAGTTGACCTGTGATCAGTAGTCCTAGAACCGGCTGGTATACCAGTCGTCTGCATGCAGTGGCGTAGCAATAGGGCGTGCAACCTGTGCAGTGCACGAGGGCCCCCGGCTGTCAGAGGCCCCCGGGGTCAGAGTCAATTTTTTACTTTAAGGATATCCAGAATGTATTCAAACCTATACATTTACAGCGTACACAGTTACACAACCAGTAATTTTTTGGGTTTCAGCCGGAATGTCCATGATTATGATTAGGATACCTTATTACAAATATATTTAGGCCTACTTGGAAATTGTATATTTTTAAACTCTTGTACCGCACTCTTTCTGTCCTCCAAGTTATGCCTATGTCAGAGGTTCTCAAACTGTGGTACGCGTACCCCTGGGGGTACGCCGGGCGCCGGTAAGGGGTACGCGAAAAATTTATTTCAGGAATATAATTTTTCTTTGAGTTTATGGACTTTGTATCCATCTTTCTTTGATAATTAGCATTAAGCAATGATTTTAAACGTTGTAACATACAACAGCATCGTAATTATTTCTTTCACAACATAATAATTAGACTCACATATAGGCCTACTGCGGTGTATAGTGCATGCAACATTTTATGTTTAGGCCTATTATTATCATTATGAAACAGACAATGTATGAATGTTTGAGATAACCAAAGCCAGAAATGCTCAGCCTATATAGAGCTCAAATAGGGGAGAGCTGAATTGGCCAAAAGATTTATTTCTGGTCAAGCCTTAAATTTTATGATTCCTTTCGTCACATCATATCTGGGTGATCCTGGTTTTGAAACAATTCTTGCTATAAAAAAATATGGCCTAAATTTGAGTTTGAAACTGACAAAATTTAATTTTTAAACCAGATATTTATTTTTAAATCTGTGCTATAGAAAAAACACCACAATAGGTTAGCCTTTTCTTACAGGGGTTATGGACCAATTTTTCCTTTTTCTTGATAAGATTAGCCTACCTGATTAGAACTATACATATATTTTTAATTTTGCTCTCTATATTAGTCCTATACGTCGTATAGGACTATTATAGAGAGCAAAATTTACGACTCTAATATACGATGTCACCAATGATTAAAAGGGTTTTTGTTGTCACTGCAAGCCGCAAGAGGACTTCACAATGGCATTTTGTTTCTGATCTGATTTTGCTGGGGGTACGCCATCATTCGATTTCTTTACTTGGGGGTACAATGAAAATAAAGTTTGAGAACCCCTGGCCTATGTCTTATTTAAGTGGCGCTGCTGCCTGCTAAGCGACAAGCACGAGAAGAACGGGTGAAGAAGACCGCCAAAATGCATAAAATTCCCTCATTTATGATGAGTGCGGAGAGCGAGCTTGCACCGATATGGCTACATCAGACATGGGGCAGAATCGATCTTCGGTTTGATCAGTGCAGAGGTGGTGGTTGACATGGATATTGACACTGAGCCGAGTAGGTCTCAAACTTCAGAGGCTACGGTAGCAGTTACATCACCAATGGATTCAGGCTTGACACCTCAAAAGTGGTGGATATTTTTGCACAAGAGAAAGCGCTCAAACGAGCATTTTAGCATTTCGGATTTAGACCCCCGTATAGTAGGTTAGCCGTAGACTTGATTGTGTCATTTCACACTTGCCAAATTTGTTGTATTTTCCCGCTCTTCTAGTCAACAAACCCAACAGCTTGGAGAATTTAAGAAGGGCCTATGGATAATTGATGATTAGGCCTAATACTTCAGGCGATGAAGCAATTTTTGTGATTAGGCCTACTTTTGTATGGTATTCTAGTTCAATTTTTCTCTGCTGACATGGAGAAGAATATGTTTCATTAGATAAATTTGCTAAAATAATAAAAAAATTTGCTATAGTTTATTTTTCATGTAATTTTGGTGTGAAATATGCAAATTTCGTAAGACAACCAGACGTTTTTGAACAGCTTTGTTGTTCGAAATCGAATGGGGTTTTAAGCATTTAAGGGGCCCACCACCTAAGCTCTGCACAGGGGCCCCCCAAGACCTTGCTACGCCACTGTCTGCATGCTTGAGGAGACGTTTCAAGGGGGAAGAAGCATAAGACTATATAGAGAGAGCAGGGATGACCCGACCCTGGACGATGCCTGGCATTAATAAGAACATAAACCGATACTTCCGCTTGAAATAATTTAGTGCAATGTTGACGACCATCCAGGAAGGCAGATATGCAATCCAGTTATAGCCTACATATTGTCAGCGATCGGAATAATATCCTATGATGTTATCTTGCTTGAAATTATACAAAATGGTCTAAATGACGCAATGTATGGAAACGATAAAGCATACATATATAATTTATATATATATATAGGCTAATGACCGTGATTCGATAGCATATTATGCGGCTACACGACTATAGAACTTCCTATTTACTGCTATTACTACTGCAGTGTGGTTAGTCATTGTCCAATCGGTCATGACCTTCGATGATGTGTTGTGGATTCGTGGGCGAATGCACAGCATGGTTCAAAATGGTCGCCGACTTTTCGATATATATATATATAATATTATATATATTATATAATATACACGGTGTCCCAATTGAACTGAGCCCCTTTTTGTTTTGGCGATATATCTGTTAATTCTAAATGAAACTCGGTGAAATTTCAGAGAAGGTAAGAGGGATAAATTATCAATGGTTCCTGAAACTTTTATTCAATTCTGCGAATAGAGCCCGAAGTTATGCACATTCAAATTTGGACAAAGGAAATTGTAAGTTTCCAACATGTAAAAGATAGGAAATTATTGCTTGCAACTGCACGCCTTACTTTATAAATTAATAAACATTTCCGTCATATTTCCGTCATTTCCATGTTAGGGGACAATAATAAAAAGGGTTTTCAGCAAAGATGATTTGGGTTTAATAAACAATTTAATAGAAGAAAACATTACGTTGCAAAAGATTTTTAAAGGAATTTCTAACAGAAACTGGCCCATCGCAGCCTTATGAAACTCGCATACACGTGACGTTCATCAGTGATCACTTCAAACAGCGAAATGTGGAAGAATGGAATCGTTTTGATTAAAGAGATTGTTGACAATGCAATCAATGAATGACGAAATCACCTTAGAGCATGCATTCGAGCTAATGGAGGACATTTTGAACATCAGTTTTGAAGAACAGCGCTAACACTAATTTCCTATCTTATACATGTTGGAAACTTACAATTTTAGTTGCCCTAATTTGAACGTGCATAACTTTGGACTTTGTTCGTAGAATTGGATAGAATTTTCAGGAAACATCGATAATTTATCCCTCGTACATGCTGTGAAATTTTAAAGAGTTTCATTTAGAATTGACAATTATATCGCCAAAACAAAAAGGGGCTCACTTCAATTGGGACACCGTGTATATATATAATATCCGCTGTTCAAACAAACATCGTCGAGTGACACGCAAAACAATCATATTTCTCATGAAATGAATAGGTCTACGACTATTATAGAGATTGGCCGAACGAACGAACGAAATCTCATAAGAGCAGATTCCACAAAGTAACGATATTTTGTGCATATATATAGGCCTATATATATAGGCTTATGCATGTGAAGTCGGACTGTAGAGGAGGATTATGGCGACCGGTACGAGTATAGGAAACGATGGGCCTGTGTATTGTCCAGCTAGAATTTCAAGTGGTCGCTTCTGTCAACAGATGGCTCTCGATATTCGGGACTATTTTTTAACGTCACTGTGTGGTAACAAAGACCATTAGCGACACCCTTCTCCTTTGTCCAGGCTTGGGACTATTTTTTTTAATTGCAGTTGGTACACTACACTGACTACAGCTCTACAGCAGGCCCTATATAATACGTTGCAGCGGGTCACGATTAGCTCATCGCAAGTGTTTGGCTGTCGTCTATCTGCGCTGCATCAGCAGGACCCATAGGCGTACGGGAGATTTCAGCAGTGTGGGGGGGGGGGGGCAAAAATTGAACTTCTGCCCCAAAAATATATCCGGAATAAATGAATTCGTGGGTTGAAATCTCGTGGTGGAAAACATTTTCCAAGGCACAAACGTAGGCAAAAGTGTTTGTCCGAAAACCCAGACTTGTCCGAAATTTGGGGGGGCATTTGCCCCTCTGGACCCCCGCCTCGTACGCCTATGGCAGGACCTTAGTCACGTGGCCATTGTACTCGAAAAGACACATGGGCGTATTGGGGGGAGGGAGGGGTATACGGGTTCAACTTCAAACCCCGAAATAAATAATTTGTGATTGTTCTGCTTATTCTGCGTGGCAACCACCATGTCTATTGCAATCCCCAAAAATGGAAACTCATCAGAATAATTTCTTTCTATGCAATACCATAATTATATGAAAAAACAGATTAATCTGTTGATCACAGGCTGATTAGAATATTTTCAGTTTCTCGTCGTTTCGTGCACTTGCATGTCGGATTCTGAGTTCGCAACTCAGCATGAAGTCGTCGAGTGTTAAATAATTAATTAATTGTTGTTGTTGTCTTGCATCATCACCTGACGATTGCTTTACATTCCTCGTTGTATATATCCTCAGGCGTCGTCGTTGTTTTCTTCATCATTGCATCTGAGTAGAGATCTTGAAGGGGCGCTATATAAATTTATGTGATTGATTATGTGATTGCATCGGACAATCAACCTTTGTCTCTGGCTGTCTGCATATATGTTTATCGTTAAATAAATAAATATATATTTAGCTAGCCTGTACTTAGCCACCCACCGGAGTCGGTCGGGGCGGTGGGTGACAGTTGGGCGGCAGGTCAATCAGTCAATCAGTCAGTCAGCCAGCCAGTCAGTCAGCCAACCCAGGCAGTCATCCCTTCATTCAGTCAGCCAGTCAAAAAGCCCGCATTTAACCAGTCAGCTTGCTAGTCAGTCAAATAGTCAAGTAACCCATCGGCCATTTTAGTAAGCCCGTCAGTCCATGCAGTCTGCGTGTATCTTTGCACGTCTGGTTATTTTCTTGTTAGTTCGTGCGTAGAAGCGTTTAGTGTAGCCAAGATTCGCCGTTCCATTACGATGCATGATGGGATACGAACGGTCAGCAGTAGTAAGGCTCTGAGAGGTGGTGGGTCGGTGGGTCTGGGCGAGTCCATTAGACGCCATTACATAACCCACTTCCAGTTGACAGGATTCTGATTGCTTGACCAAGGAAATAATGTCCGTTGGTGCGCTATTACCAAGTAAATCGCTGTGGGCGACAACCGGACAATAAATCGCGCTGGGTCACTATGTCAACAAACACCCATTCGTGCTGGATGATGTAAGGTTGAGCTGCATGTGTTCTTTGTGTCTGGTATATATAAAAATTATATATATAAATATATATATATATATATAAATTATATATAGCCTACAGGTCACTCCAGGAGTCCAGGTTCATATATACCGAGATGGCTTATTGCTATTTTCAATCGCTCAAAGCACATTCAGTGTTGCTTTTAAGAGCATCACTTAATAATTTTTATGCCGTTTTTATGCGCATATCCAACGCTGCCTGTACCTGTTGATGCATGTGAAGAATTTTTTGTGGTTTCCTGGAGAAGAAAGAATCGGTTTTTGTTGTTGTTGAGCCATCGAGAGTGGAAGAAGATATTCGTGGCTTATCGCTTTTAGCTGGGATTATCTCTCTGCGGAACTGAATCTGGACATAAGGCTTATAAAAAAACCCAGAATGTTTGCTGGCAGGATAACGCGCATTAAAGCCACACACTGCAGGGAAGACCTGAGAGATTTTATTAAATGCAAATGGAAATGCAAATGCAATACACAGCAACTGCAATTTGATATCGCTCTTCTGACAAAACTCAGAAGTGCCCATCAGCAGGGCTGTTTCTAAGGAATTAAAAAAGCCCTGCCCATCAGTGCCCCACACCTCGACTGCGTAGTTGCAATCATAATATATCAAAGCAATATTGAGAGCGAAAATGTAAGCGAATATAAACAGGAATGAAGAAACAAGAGAAATAAAGAAATAAAGAAATAAGCAAGTGAGTAAACATAGCCTAAATGAAGAAAATTACTAAGAAAATATGAAGAAACAAGAATTAGCAATTTCAGCGAGTAGACAGAAATGAAGAAATAAGAAGTAATCAAGTGAGTAGAGAGAAATGAAGAAATATGAGAAATAAAGAAATAAGAAGTAATCAAGTGAGTAGACAGAAATGAAGAAATATGAGAAATGAAGAAATAAGAAGTAATCAAGTGAGTAGAGAGAAATGAAGAAATATGAGAAATGAAGAAATAAGAAGTAATCAAGTGAGTAGACAGAAATGAAGAAATATGAGAAATGAAGAAATAAGAAGTAATCAAGTGAGTAGACGGAAATGAAGAAATATGAGAAATGAAGAAATAAGAAGTAATCAAGTGAGTAAACGGAAATGAAGAAATATGAGAAATGAAGAAATAAGAAGTAATCAAGTGAGTAGAGAGAAATGAAGAAATATGAGAAATGAAGAAATAAGAAGTAATCAAGTGAGTAGAGAGAAATGAAGAAATATGAGAAATGAAGAAATAAGAAGTAATCAAGTGAGTAGAGAGAAATGAAGAAATATGAGAAATGAAGAAATAAGAAGTAATCAAGTGAGTAGAGAGAAATGAAGAAATATGAGAAATGAAGAAATAAGAAGTAATCAAGTGAGTAGAGAGAAATGAAGAAATATGAGAAATGAAGAAATAAGAAGTAATCAAGTGAGTAGACAGAAATGAAGAAATATGAGAAATGAAGAAATAAGAAGTAATCAAGTGAGTAAACGGAAATGAAGAAATATGAGAAATGAAGAAATAAGAAGTAATCAAGTGAGTAAACGGAAATGGTGATAATTATAAGAAGCGTGTTACTCCGTCTTGCTGTCATGCTTGCGTTTCTTATCTTGCATTCAATCACCCGGTACGTGTTTTTGCTTGCATTGCATAGGCCTATACATTTTTCAGTCTATCTACGTGTAAATGAGATAGCCGTATAATAACGCATTAACATTTCATTGCATGAACCATGATCGTCACCGTCAGATATTGAAGCTCTGTGTTTCATATTGACTACTAAAATTGACATATTTCTGACCAGACCCATGGGATGAGTAGGCTACTGTTGCAGGCCTATGCACTTCTTGGAATTGCTACCAAAACGATGTCTAAGTTTCATATATTTATGCGAATCCGCTAAAACAAAATCTGATGACTCAGATGGATATTAAATTTCTTATGAGAATATTTTTATTAACCGATGATTAAAAATGCTCTGCTGGTAGAATGCGTTGAATGCATAGCTGGTAGCATGCGCGTTGCTTACAAAATGCATAGCTGGTAGAATTCTTTCAATTAAAAATCTGTTGATTAATGTTCAATGTTTGTTGTGCTAATTGTAGGCGAATCAAGATCCCTTTATTCTTTGCGATGGCTTCACTGCGCATGCGTCTGAGTCTGATCATTCTGAGTCTGCTGTTTCCGGTTCCGCATGATTCGTTCGTCATCCGAAAGAGGTCCGTCAACTACGACTTCATGCCGAGCAACGACCTCCCTCCGTCCGACTGGATCTTAGAGCGACCACGTGACACGCTCCTCAGGGACCCGTACGCCGAACCATACGGAGGAGGAGGAGGAGATGGGGAAAGACAGCTGGCCCTGGAGCTACTCCTCGAGCATCCGGAGGAGGACTACGAGGAAGATGATGAGGATGTACCTGAGGATCGCATGAGTCTGATTCCGGAGGATGAGGAGGATGAGGAAGTGGACGAAGATGCGCAGGTCATCGGCGGTGGTGGTGGTGCAGCGGCAAAACTGGTCGACAAATCCGAGTTGGAGGATCTGTTCGAGAAGACGACGGAGAAGAAGAAGAAGATGACTTCACCGGAAGTTGACATGGACCTTGGTGGTAGTTCCTCCTCCTCTTCGAAGTCCGAGCTGACCAAGGACGACGTCGAGAGACTCCTGGGTCCCGGGACGACGGGCGAAATGCGGAAGGTTGTGACGGAGACGAAGATCCTGGTGAGCGCGTCCAACGGATCGGACTCTGCTCCGTCGTACGAGGGCGTCAGGGTCGTCGAGGTGGCAGAGAAGGACTCGAACGGGGCGACGAGGCGACAGAAGCAGACGGAATGGCTGACGGACCCTGATCAGGAGAAGAACAACGGTGGGGGTCGTGGGGAGGGTAGTAGGGGTTGGTTGGGGGATGTGATTGGGGAGGCGGAGAAGGAGGAGGATAGAGAGCGGGCGCCGACGAGGAAGGTCAAAAGATCGGAGATGTCGACGGTTGAGGACTTGGTGGGCGGCGGAGAAGGAGGAGGACGGTCTTCGCAGGAGGAGCAGGAGCAGGAGGAAGAGGAGAGGGAGGCGGAGGATGTGGAGTTGCTGAAGGCGTACATCCGGTTGCAGACGGAGGAGAATCGCCATCTGGAGAAGGCGCTCAACCTTGCCATCACGACACAGGTCAGAGATCAGCTGCTGCTGCTGCTGCTGCTGCTGCTGGTGCTGCAGTTGCTGCTGCACCATTGCATTGCAGCAGCTTCATTCGATTAGGAGTCATGTCTTGAACGCCAGCTGCATGGCGCCATTGTGCTTTGTTGTATCGAATGGTCACGTGGGAGGAAGATTGCGTGGGCTTAGGGTCACGTGATCTCTGAGTGGGATGAGGTCAGAGGGATTTAACTGTGATGAATGTCTATTGTTAAGCGTAGAATCAAGATAACAACAACAATAGCAAAAGCAACGACGACGACGACGATGATGATGATGATGATGGTGATGATGATGATGATGATGATGATGATGATGATGATGATGATGATGATGATGATGATGATGATGATGATGATGATGATGATTGATGATGATGATGATGATGATGATTGATGATGATGATGATGATGATGATGATGATGATGATGATGATGATGATGATGATGATGATGATGATGATGATGATGATGATGATGATGATGATGATGATGATGATGATGATGATGATGATGATGATGATGATGATGATGATGATGATGATGATGATGACGACGACGACGACGACGACGACGACGTTGAGGATGATGATGATGATGATGAGTCGATGACGATGACGATGACGATGATAATAATAAATTAATAATCTTTTACACTTTACAGCCTGAGGGATCTTTACTACCTCGGGCGAAAAATATAATAATAATAATGGCAATTTCTATGGCGTCGTACAATGACCATGGATACTGGTATTAAGAGCCATAGAAATTAGCTAATAGGCTGAATAAGTCTTAGAGATCAAGTGTCAAGGTCAAGAGTACTGCAACATGGGTTGAGGGCGACAGGGATTATGACGCAAGTATAGATAAGTAAGTATATTCTTCAGTGAGATTGGACTGATGTCACGTGATTGTGGCGTGGCCTGATGTCACGTGATTGTGGCGTGGTTTGAAGGTCACGGGCTTTGCGTAGGGTGAAGGTCACAGGGTTTGCGTATAGGAAGAAACCACTTCGCTTCTCCATAATTTATATATAGGCCTACATCATATATCATATATACATCATATATCATATATAAATATATATCTTATATATATATATATTAATATATATATATCATGGCAGTAGACTAATACCAATTCGAGCAGAATAAATGTCTGATATATGTTGATCTTTACGACGAATAATAATAAATGTCTGATAGGTTGATCTTTATGATGAATAATTAATCTTCTCTGTCGTCATTCAGCCATAGCATCAGCTGAGACATCTGCATGCAGTGGCTTAGCTCATCATTTCTTTTATTTGGCATTATACGGTACACCATCTGTACCTTTTAAAAACCCATTCATTATTAATTCACACGTCCAATAGCAGAGGCAGAAAACACACACAACGATCATATATATGTATTATACAAGACCTGCAGTGAATGCATGCATACGTCAGAATGCAGAAGTAGGAAAAATTATATTAGCGTGAAAGGTTTGCAGACACTTCCATCAGAAGCCGAAGTGCGAATAAATAAATGAATAGATCTGATGGTCGAATTATTATTGTGGCAGCCTTGATAATGTAGCAGCCTTGATAATGTAGCAGCCTTGATTATGTAGCAGCCTTGATAATGTAGCAGCCTTGATAGTGAGGTGGTTAGAAGCCTTGATCGCTACCGCAGTAGTTAGAAGCCTTGATAGTTACTGTGGTTTGAAACTTTGATAGCGGGGTGGTTAGCAAGGAGGGAGGAAGAGAGGGAGGGGATAGATAGAGGTAGATAGATAGATAGATAGATAGATAGATAGAGAGAGAGAGAGAGAGAGAGAGAGAGACAGACAGACAGACAGACAGACAGACAGACAGACAGACAGAGACAGAGACAGAGACAGAGAGGGTTGCAGTCACCAGGTGAATAATTATAAATTACTGTTCTCTCCATGCATTGTTATAATAATTATAGTCACGGGGTCATTGTTGTTGTGCTTGTATGATGCATGATAGGTGGAGGATTCCGATGCGTACCTTGGTGATGAGGTTGGCCAGCTGAGGATGGCCGTCGAAAATGAGGAGGAGCTGGAGACGATCAGGGACGCCATCCGAGGAAGACAGGCGCAGGAGGAGGAGGAAGAAGACGAGGAGGAGGAAGATAATGGTGGTCGCTCCTCATCACAAGAGGAAGAGGAAGAGGAGGATGGAGGAGAGGAAGAAGAGGAGGATGATAACGAGATATCACGAGAGCTGCTGAAGGCAAAGCTGAAAAAATTCCTCATCGATTCCGCCGTCAACGACATCAGTGATGGAGGTTATGTTGATGATGTGGATGAGGATGAGGAGGATGAGGAGGAAGAGACAGAAGAGCGTGGTGGAATACCTGACCAATACCGCTACGGAAAACGTAAGTTAAAAATGGTGATAAAGACTATGCTGCTGCTGATAATGATGAATGATGATGACGGGATGACTACGACGACGACGATGATGATGCATGATGATGCGCGATGATGATGATGATGATGCATGCTAATGATGCACGATGATGATGATGATGATGATGATGATGCATGATGATGTTGATGATGAAGATGCATGTTAATGTGCGATGATGATGATGATGATGCATGCTGCTGCTGCTGTTGATGTATTGGAATCGTCTTGAGGATGGATACTCGTCTTGTAGCACCGCTGTTCAACCGTGCGCATCCACGTGTAAATGCAAATGTGGATGTACTTGATTTTATATTGCAACCGAATAATCATATAGCGTCTACCCTGCATGTTCATTTAAAAATTAATTGACCGGGTCAGAACCGCGAAACCCTACGCTGCCAACCGATGCCCTAATCAATTGACACCAAGACATTTCAGACCCACATCATGTACACGAACCCGCTAACTTGAGGTTTAAATCTATGAAAAATGTCGACATCGGGAAGCGAACCCTGGTCCACTTGCTCTCTGTCATATGGTCACGTGAGACGCGGCCAGCGCTCGTATCGATGTAGCCCTACATGTAGCTGACTGGGCCATGCATGGGCATCCTTGGAGAGTGCCCTCTGGATGGATTGATCTGCCTGCCATTGCAGCGTGCATCAATACTAAATGTCTAAATATCCGGAGTCGTCAAGTATTGATCACGATCTGTGTCCCACTGTGTGTATTTTGTTTGCATTGAATTGTTGTGCATGAATCAGTTGACCTGGATATGGAAACCGTTAGATTCTCCGCAATAACAACGGTTTGGAAGGCATCTTCAGCTTCTTCATGCCAAGGGCTCTCTGAGTTAACGTGTAGCCACTAGCCTATATCGGTTACATAGCGGAGCTCTGGTAGTAAGCCTAGGCTACATGTATGTCAATCGCTGGCATCTGGATTATTCTGTCCATCAAAATATTTCTAGTCTAGAATTCACGAAATAATAGTCTGCTCATAATTATGGACACGAGCGGCAGTTGCAACAGAAGTGGTCTGACCTCTGGCTCACCATTGACAGAAGCAATTTGGCAGCGCCAACGCGCAAGGTTTTTTGCGGGCAGTTTTACCCAAAATGTATAGTTCTAATTGGATTTGTGCGGTTGTAGAAGCACTTCTGCGCTGTCAAAAATAGTTTTAAAAATGGACATTGACGTCCCATTGGGAATAATTTACCATGGAAGATGGGAAGGGAAGGACGGTGTGTGAAGTTCCAAAAATTCCTCTAAAAAGCCATGTCGGCGTGTAAATTGATCTTAATTATACTGCGCTAGATGCACTTATGACAAATTGCGATTTCAAGAACGATGCCGTTCCGGTTCTGACTGCGGAAAGAATTTCGCACAGATCATATTTTGCACCACACCGGCAAGAATAATAATTGTCTCTTGGTCTAATAAGACGATGATTAACTAATGTTCTTATTGAAACGGAAATGAAAGACGACGGTAATTGTTTGAAGTTGAGCTAATCGTAATGGAACTTCATTTCGCCAATGACGTCATAGGCCTACTCTTTGAAGTAATCCCCAGATCACTCACTCTCTGACACATTCTACATTTAGACAGACAGACAGACATGACCACGAAATATAGAGAGATACGCGATGGACCCCCACACACGAGAGGCAAATTGATATATTAATCCAGCTACAGACTCAGATGACAAATCAAGGGTCGCATGTATATATGTGTATATATATATATACAGGGTGGTCCAAAATAAACTGCACAGTGACAGTTTTCTTGGTATAATGTATAACAATTCAATGTTTAATGCCATTTTTCTTGCGTATGATGAAAGAATTTCCAAATAAGACAATGGAAACGTCGTACTATCCTCATTAAAAAAATTGATACCGAAGGTACCACAGCTAGGAAGCCGGGTTGCGGACGTCCGAAATCAGCTCGAACAGATGCAAATATCAAGTTGGTAAGTGCCTTATCTGTAGCCAGGAAGACAAACCGCTAAGCCATAAGAGCCCACGGGAGATCGCACGTGAAACCGGCATTTCACGTTCAACTGTTAAACGTATTGTAAAGAAAGATCTCGGACTTAACCAGTACAGGCGCAAAGTTGGACAGCAGTTGAACAGCGATTGCGTTTCATTGACCGCGCCATTGATCAATGGCGTCGTTGGCTTCAATGCGTGGTCGAGCAGCAAGGAGGACACATTGAACATTTTATGTAACGAAATCCATCCATGTAATGTTACAGTAAAAATAATTGCTGTGTTTTTGTGAATTTTCACGGTTATATTTGAATTGGTCTGAATAAAGTATTATCAATTTATCATTGTGCAGTTTATTTTGGACCACCCTGTATATGTATATATGGATCAAGTTCATACGGTGAGAAAACAACAGCAGCTAATGATGAACATCACTCTTCAAAATCGGATGTTATGCTGAAGATGGAGATAGCCATGAATCATGCAACTTCTGCTCTCAATGCACTTTGCAGCCAGAACTACAGGGTGGCCCAAAAATACTCCTAAGGTCTTTCGCTAATATCTTGGACAGAAGTAGGAATTGTTAAATGAAATTTTGCTTCCTTAAATTAATGGCGATTAATGCGTACATGTACATATCAACAAGGCCATCAAGAACTTTATGAAGAGGCTCAGAACAAGTTTGGACACATAGAACAAAAGTTGTGAAACACTATTAGCCTAAGTTTATTCGATAACAATTACTTGAGATGTGACTTACTAAAATCGGTTTTTGTTACATTTTGATACATTTTGCTGCGCTATATTTTTGAATCGTCAAAATACAGCGGGTGGATTCAGTGACTCACTAAAAGTGATAATTATAACTCTTGTTCTGTTTCAAATATTTCAGTGAAATTTGCTTTTTTTACGCAGATGTAAAGTCTGTGAAATTTGATTAGCAAATTCTTGGTTTTCGCAAAGATATTATTATAATTATCAAGAACCGTACGGCTATTTTTCGGCCCACACTGTATATTCGTACATGAGACGGACAAGCGAGAGCTGCATGCAGAAGCGACTTGTGTACTGCTGGCAGAAACATCGACTAAGTCAGAAAACATGGAAATTGATATTGCAAATCGTGACTGCTGAGGTCGCCATGATGACTTGTTCATGACACCGACATTTTCCAGTTGGCATTGATAATAATTAGAAAAAAACTGTCTGATGTGGATTTTTGCGGATGATATTGGTCTGTTAGACGATACGTGAAGGGCATGGAAGAGCTCATATTCAGAAGGCAGGAATACGGAGGAGGCGCGATCACACGACTTGCCATGAAAAATTAGATGTGTGGAGAACTTCTTCGTTTTCAGTTTATCCTTCTTATCCTTCTCCTCCTCCTCCTCCTCCTCCTCTTTCTCCTCCTCCTCCTTCTTCTCCTTCTTCTTTTTCTTCTTCTCCTTCTTCTTCTTCTTCTTCTTCTTCTTCTTTTTCTTCTTCTTTTTCTTCTCCTTCTCCTCCCCTCCTCCTCCTCCTCCTCCTCTTCCTCTTCCTCCTCCTCCTTCTCCTCCTCCTTCTTCTCCTTCTTCTTTTTCTTCTTCTCCTTCTTCTTCTTCTTCTTCTTTTTCTTTTTTCTTCTTCTTCTTCTTCTTCTTCTTCTTCTTCTTCTTCTTCTTCTTCTCCTTCTCCTCTTCCTCTTCCTCCTCCTCCTTCTTCTTAATCTTATTCTTCTTCTTCTCCTCTCCTCCTCCTCCTCCTCCTTCTTCTTCTTCTTCTTCTTCTTCTTCTTCTTTCTTTTTCTCTTTCTCTTTCTAATCTTTTTCATCCTTCTTCTTCTTCTTTCTTTTTCTGCTTATTCTTTTTCCTCTTCATTTCTTCTCAGACTTTGTTCGCATCTATCCATCTGTTTGTCTCTTTTCCTCATTTCTTCTTAATCTATACTTAGCATTCTTCGCATTTATTCTTCATCGCATTTATTCTTCATCGCATTTATTCTTTTTCGTCGCATTCGTTTTTATCTTCTATTCTCATTTAACTTCTCTCTCCCCTTCTCCGTTATATATATATATCTTCCTCTCTTTGGTTTTTCCAATCATCTTTCCCCTCTTCTCCGCTATCTTCCTCTCTTTGTTTTTTCCTGATAAAATCTATGCTTCTCTACACTAATATTAATGTATTTATGTAATTATTGTCAAGCAATGTTTTTGGTTCATTTGTTGTACGTTCGTTGCTATATTTATTTACAGCCACAGTTCTCAATCCCTTCACTCGCAATGCTCTCGTTGAATCTCGGACGAACAAGAGAAGTCCAATGGGAATTGGTAACGTAGATTAGTTCACTATAGTCTACTTCCTTCGCGTATTTAAGCACTATATATATAGTTGCTTTTACAATCATTTGCTGTTTCTTGTCTCCAATCTTGCTTCCGTATCCGATATTTTTTTCTCCTTCGTCTATTCTTCTTCTTAATCCTATTGTTCTTCTTTCGTCTTCATTTACTACGTCTTATTTTGCTTTTCTTCTTATTTCTTCTTCATTCAGATAGTTAGAACGTCATTCAGTCACTTATTCATTCATTCATTCATTCATTCATTCATTCATTCATTCATTCATTCATTCATTCATTCATTCATTTATTAGTTCGTTCGTTCATTCATTCATTCATTCAGTCAATTATTCACTTATTCATTCATTCGTTCGTTCGTTCATTCATTCATTCATTCAGTCAGTCATTCAGTCAGTGAACAAATTATTCAGCAAATGCACGTATACAAAACATGCTATTTTATGTATTTTTATTTGCAGTAGCTGATCTCGAACCAGACGATCTGTCACGTGCCACAAATGACCTTGATATCACCGAACTACTGGGAACTCCCGATGCCACAGAACTGGGTAGGTATAGACCTATACGAAATTCACTCATACAGTCATAGTATCATTGAAACGCTTTGCTGAATGGAATTGAGAATCGCTAATAATTATGTAGACCTTATGTAAATGATGTAGAAATGTTCCGTGAATGATGACGTTGACGATTAAGATAACGGTCGATCATCATCATCAACTATTGTAGCTGCCATTATGCTGAATGCATATCAGCTTTGCGCTGGTGCTTTGTTAATATGAGTCCGCAATACCAAGGCTGCTCGGCCCGCTGCTGTCAGTGCTGTGTACGTTCCGGTGCCAGCTCAGAATCTGGGAAGGTCGAGCCGAGTAAAAATGACGATGATGATGACGAATATCCTGAGAATGACGATGATGAAGATGATGGTGGTGATGATGATGGTGGTGGTGATGATGATGATGATGATGATGATGATGATGATGATGATGACGATTGTGATGATGATGGTGATAATGATGATGATGATGATGATGTTGACTACGACGACGATGATCCTGCAGCTGCTGCTGATGATGATGATAATGATGATCATAATAATGAATATGAATATGATGCTGCCCCTAGAAAAATCTTCAGTTACAAATAGCCCATGCTGAATATGTATATATACATAATATACAGACACACATAGGCGTACGAGGCGGGGGTGCAAAGGGGGGGGGACAAATTCCCCCCCAAATTCGGGAAAGTTTGGTGGTTTTTTCGGGCAAACACAGACCCAAACGACAAAAAAATTTTTTTTAAAGGTCGTCAACTTTCGGGCAAGTGTCGTTTTTCGGGAAAACACAGACCGTCAACTTTTTCACGGATGTATTTTTCGGGCAGAAGTTCAATCTTTGCCCCCCCCCCCCCCCACTGCTGAAATCTCCCGTACGCCTATGCACACACACACACACACACACACACACACACACACACACACACACACACACACATATATATATATATATATATATATATATATATATATATATATATATATATATACGTATATATAGTTATATACGCTGCTGCCTAAGAGGGATCATGAAAAAAACCGTTTTGAAATGATTGTGAATCACAAAATGCTGCAGCTCACGCGGACTTCCGCATTGGTCATTACTACTAACCCCTTCCCTTTTTCGAACGTCTATAATAAAGGATGAAGGTCAACAATGATGTTATCCATGCATCATGGTCGTCGTTTCTTTGCTACGTTTAAGCGCAAAGACAGTCTAGTGTCTAGTGTCTAGTGTCTATAGACAGACATGTTGCAGGACAGCGCCACGTGTTGAACGTGTTTCTCTCCTTATGGTGCATGAGACACAGCCTTGCAGCAGTGTCCATGGATTGATCTTGGCCTTGCTGTAGACACAGCCGTCTGCTGACTCATTAGCGCTACTCAAAGCATATAAATGGCTCGAGTTAAATGAACTGAAATCTGTAGAATAATTAGCCGTCGAATACTTGTGCGCCTCATGTAGCACAGCAGTAGAACTCTATGCGCTACTGTGGCCCGTAGTCACGTACACAGTGATTTGTTTTGCCAACTGCCAGGACATCCATTTCCCTGTTGGCTATTCAAGCAGTTACTGGTTTCGTTAGGGCTAAAAGCCCGGATACATGTATTTCCAATTTTCCATGCGCACGTAGATTATTATTTTAGTCTGTTATATATATATATGGACTAAATTTTACCTTCTATTCAAAAGCTATTATTGTCTGCTTTACGCGTTTGCAATTATTCGTCTCACTAAATCCATTACCGACCTTGCTTTCCTGTTGTGTGTGACAGTGTGTGTGTGTGTGCGCGCGCGTGTGTGTGTGTATGTATGTGTGTGTGTGTGTGTGTGTGTGTGTGTGTGTGTGTGTGTGTGTGTGTGTGTGTGTGTGTGTGTGTGTGTGTGTGTGTGTGTGTGTGTGCCTCGTCTATTTCCGTCTCTGTCGCGTTTCCTTCATTTCAACCTACGTCATCTGTTGACGTCATCCATTAGTCCATCCACCAATCTATCTACCTCCTGCCCGAACCTCTATGTCCTCTGTTTGTATGTATGTTTATCGGTCTGTCTGTCTGTCTCTCTGTCTCGACTCTGTCTGTTTCATCTTAATTTAATCTATTCCTTCATCGCTCTCTGATGTCACTCTCCCTGTCTGTCTGAGTGTTTTTTATGTTTCTGTACCTGTTTGCCTCTGTCTCTTTCTGCATCTATTTCCAACTCTATCTGCCTCTGTATCTTTTCCACTCTCTCCCCCTCTCTCTGTCCATTGCTTCGCTTCTCTCTGTCTCTCTGTATCTCTCAGTCTGTCTGTCCGTCTGCCTCTCTTTCTCACTCACTCAATCTCTCTCTGCCCTTGTCTGTCTTTGTCCCTGTCTGCCTCTATCAATGTCTTCCCTCCCCTGTTGCCTCTGTTCCTGTATCTACCTGTCTGTCTCTATCTTCCCCTCTCTCTGATGTGCTTCTAAGTAATTACCCCAAGCTTCATCTCTATGTCTGTCTATCTGTGTGTCTGTGGGCCTGTCTGTCTGTCTGTCTGTCTTTCTCTCTCTTTCTCCCTCAATCTCTCTCTATCGTGCTTCCGTTGCATCTCTTTCTCATTATTCTCCCAATAACCCGCTCTTCCCAGGCAGAACATGTTGCGCATGCATAAGCCACCGCCGAGTGCTCTTCCATCTACCCCACCACCCCCACCACCACCACCACCACCACCCCCACCACCACCACCACCACCACCACCACCACCACCACCACCCCCACCACCACCACCATCACCACCATCACCACCACACCACCACCACCACCACCACCACCACCACCACCACCATCACCACCACCACCACCACCACCACCAATATCACCATCACCAATATCACCACCACCACCACCACCAATATCACCATCACCAATATCACCACCACCACCACCACCTCCACAGCTCCCTTCTTCCTCCTATACTCCTCCGTCCATCTGTCCAACCAAATACGACTGTTTTGTCCATATTTCCAGGCTATTGTCCAGCAGTGCGAGAGCTGACCGACGACTGCCTGACTGCCAGGGCAGACGGACTTATTCTCGACGCCGAGGCCGTCTCACTCTGCAACCGCCATCAGATCTGCTACTACTGCGTACGTCGTCGTCCCTCTATCGATTCTGACGCCAGATGGCGCGTCGCTATTATTTATTTAGCGCCAGTTTTGTCCTTATCAGAATTCGGTTGGTCGGTCCGCCTCCTGCGCGGAGATGCAGATAGCGTCGAGTCGAGTAAACAATGGTGTAACTCAAAGTGAATTCAGATTTGCAGATTCGAGAGATCTGATAGCGATGCAAAGTTGATTCTCAATTTCTGAATTGATTCGGATAGGCTAGCCTACGACCGAGTTGTTACTCCACAATATTATACTTTAAAAACGCCCAGTTAAGACTAATCTAATATATTTATATATATTTTTTATATGTAGGTCTGAGGGTGTCTCTTAAAATGAAGGCTGAAACTTGATTCTCTCGCCCCTTCAAGTTGTTACGTTCATTGGAAATATTCTTATTCTCATAAACATGTGTGAGTTAGGGCCTATTCAGCAGGTCGAAGAAATTGATTATAATGAAGATATTACAAATTCCATAGAATTTTTTGCAGGTCATAAGGCAGGTCAAGAGTAAAACCTGCCGCGAGTTATAGGCTGATAATTTTGTTGTTAGATTGTGGTATAGGACTATGCATGAGACCAACTTATGCACTGTAGATTGTAGATAAATCAGTTGCCCGATTTGAATGCTATGCTTACTTGAACCGAGTATTTCACATATTGAATTCAACTTACAACTAATTAATTAAACGAAGTGTTTTCTCGCTTTTCAGGGGTCAGTCTTTGGTATGACGAGCGATAGCTGTGATGGAGGTTACTTGGGAGAGTCCGAACAGCTCTGTCTCGGCGAGGAGAAGTGTACGAAGGAGGCGGCTGGACTCTACCTGATCATGGCCAAGACACATCAATTCATCCCATCGCCAAAGTTAGCCCCGTATGTCTGTGCCGCGGCTTGCGTCTACGATTACGTCATCGGTCTAGCAGACGACCGGCGCTGAATTGACCACCGGAAGTAGCTGTCCTAATTGATTTTTATAGCGCTGTAATTCATTTGACACGCAGAGCGACGTCCACCATTGACTGCAGAAAGAAATCCAGAAACCTCAAGTATAACGTGTACGATGAAATACAGACTTAATTAATTAATGAGTAATTTGTGTGATTTAGTATCAATTCCAGTTGTTCAGTTCTGTTGTGTTGAAGGAAAAGATGTTCAAAATCGTATACACCAAATTATTCTAGCCGTCTGTGCTTAGACATGTTCTTTAGCTAAGCAATTTAATTAGATTGGCGCTATTCAAACAGATCTTTTCTTTGATAAAATCCAAGTTCGCACGTGATTTCTGCACATTCAGAAACTGGGGTTTTCTCCGCTTGGCCTTGGTCGGGAGTAATTCTCAATAGAGCCTTGAAGGGGCGTTATATAAATTTAGACTGCGTGATTGATTGGTTTTAAACCTCCACGGAAGGAAACGATTGCCTGACTAATTAGATGTGTAGCATACGTTGATTGGTTCAGCGGTAGGCTACCGGTAGCCCAACACTTCCACTCCAGCAGATAATGTTCATGCACATTGCACAATATGGGTTTGAGACTCAAATTTGAGCATGGGCTAAATTAAAACTTGGAAATTGCCTTAATTTAGGAAATTACCAACCGATCTATAGCCTAATGACATTTCTTCAACGTTTTGCTCCTCTATGCAGATTCGCTTAAAAGATAAATTTAATCCTGAACCTTTATGAAGCAGTCCTAAATATACGAGGCTAATTTGGTGGGGCTTGGAATAAATAGGCTTCGATTGGGCATTTCATGAATAAAACGCTGAGGTTTTATACATTAATTAAGTTTATTATCTTCAGTTTCCTAAATTGCAGCAACTTCCTGTCAGGCGGATTGACTGGAGCATGCGCAGTTAGCCGTAGTGATAGGGGCGGCTCACATTTACTTTCTTTCTTAAATGTTAATACTGTATTTATATTATCAGTTTTAGTATTTTCATATCATTCATTCATTTATGCTTTTATTAAAATTTTTCGCAGATACTTAATACATTCCTCTCATGTTTTTAACTATGTTGTTGCTGTGTTCAATTTGAGTAGCACCTTTCTACTGTTGCAGAAATAATTGTAAGCTATAAGATATTAATACGTGGCATTGTTTTGAAATTAATAAGGAATATTCGTTAACATTGTTCGCAGAAATCTAAGATTATGATTAAAATCCGTGCTGACTTGTTTTGATATCACCATTTTCAAATTATCATGTGCGTGTTAGGCCTACTTCTTTGGGAATTTATTTGAAAGTGCTGGAGAAAAATATCCAGCTGTAGCCTACATGCAGTTATGAATGTTAATAAAGTATTACAGAATCCGTTTCATCTTCATCCAGGTCTTTAGCTCTTAACCGTTCGACGGAATGTTTTTCTGCTTATAATTATTGTTTGGTGTTTTAAAGACTTCTTTATTCCTTCTTCAACATTATTAGATTATCGACTACATGTATCTCTACCCAAGGCCGTAGCTAGGAGTGCTTTGGGTGTTTGAAGTTTGAACACTCCACGGTCCCACCTCAAATGAACTAATGTACAAATGAAATAATTCATTTACAATCATATAATATTACTAGCGTACCCGGCCACGCGTTGCTGTGGCTGAAAAGAGCATCCAACCATCCCTCCCTACCTCTCCCTAGGAACCTAGAATCTAATATCCTTCGTTTCCATCTTTTTCAATTATAATATGGCGATAATAGCCCATGATATACAATGTATTGCTACTGATAATTACCTGAATAAAGAATAATATCTGATTTTTACTATTTTTCCTGTGCTGCCCTGCAATAATATGACGTTATGTAATCTTATTATAGGCATAGGCTATTTTCAGACTGAAATGGCTGGGCTAAATTGCTTGATTTTAAGGACTATAATTATATCGTATTTTTAGCAACATCGTCATTCGTCAAGATATTTTGGTTTATCGCTGCATATAGACTACGATTGAGCATATTAATTTTATTAAGTGCAGTATCGCTGTTGATCGGCTAAATCTTGCATTCATCTGGCCAAGGATAGAAATAACACCCACGCGAACAATGACGTCATTTCACGGACAATGACATCTAACGTTTCAATTATTCGCGTCAATTGTTATACGACTACAGGCCTACAGCAACAGCAAGACTAGGAATTTATTTATAGAAATTGTAAAATAGGCCATACATATATAATTTTACTTATGTAGGCTATGTACATTGTAGGCCTACATGTTTGTATGTGCACCTGTCAAGGTTTATACTTAGCGCTTCCGACCACAGCGCGAACACTGAATCGCGAGTGAAGGACTTGCCCAAAGTCCGTATACACGGCGGCTTAGGTGGATTCAAACCAGCATTCCTCCGGCTGCAAGGCGACGAACATAATTATGCTACCCACCATACCAGCGCACCCCACAAATACACATTTGACCATGCAAATAAGGCTTACACGCACCTAAAACTTTGTAACTCATCTACAGGCGGCGGCTATACTGGTTTGTGTGAGACAGATCAGACTGGATGGAAGAGATGATTAAAGATGCCAATGAAATGCTGATAAGACATGAGCAATTCAAGTTAAATGAAAACTGTTATGGATCAGTTCATATCACTGCAGCTGAGCAGGTAAGTGTAATTAATTTCTTTCGGAAACTCTCAATAACAGAACACGGAGATCGATGGGTGTAGCATCATCCCACAATCATCGGATCAGATGTTCCACCAGTCCTCGTCGTCGAATGCAATCGAGATAGACCATAAGCAGCTGATGATGATAACGATGATGGTGACGATGATGATGGTTATGATGAGGATGATGACGACGACGACGATGATGATGATGACGACAATTATGATAATGATGACGACGACGGAGACGACGATGATGATGATGATAGAGATAGTGATGATGATGATGATGATGATGACGACGACGATGATGGTAATGATGATGACGACAATGATGATGATGATGACGACAATGATGATGATGATGATGACGACGACGACGACGGCGACGACGACGATGATGATGAGAGAGATAGTGATGATGATTATGACGACGACGACTACGACGATGATGATAATGATGATAATAATAATGAAGATGATGACGATGATGACAATGATGATGACGATGATGACGACGACGACGACGATTATGATGATGAATTTCTATATTATATTGTAGATCTGTATCAGAATCGAAGTGATGTTACAATAGGCCTATAGTTTTATTTCTCAAAATGAACTTCCGTAAAAATAGATTTTTTCATAATCGAAGTGACGTCACAATTATAAATGGCTTTATATTCTCAAGGTGTAATTCTATAGCAGTACATAGATTTGTATCACAATCGAATTGACGTCACAAAAGGCATAGCTATACTTTCAAAATTAACTTCTACAATAGTACATTTGTATCATAATCGAAGTGACGTCATAATTGGTCTAGTTTGTATTCCCATAATAAACTTACACTAATTTCAGAGTGGACATTTATCATAATCAGAGTGACGGCGCTCTAGGCCTAATTTTATATTCTTAAAATAAATTTCCATACTATTATATAGTGGATCTGATTAAAATCGAAGAGAGTCAGTTAGCCTAGTTTTATATTCTCAAAATGAATTTCTACAATTGCAGATCTGTATCAGAATCGAAGTGACGTCACAATAGACCTAGGTTTAGGCTATATTCTCAAAATGAACTTCTATAACTGTTGATCTGTAGGCCTATCATAATCGAAGTGAATTCACAATTGGCCTAATTTTGTATTCTCAAAATGAACTTCTATAATGGTAGATTCGTATCAGAAACGAAGTGACGTCACAATAGTCCAAGTTTTATATTCTCGAAATGAACTTTTATAATAGTAGATTTTCATCATAATCAAAGTGACGTCACGATATTATATTTCTAGTTTTGTATTTCGCAAATAAATTTCTATAAGAGTATAGATCTGCATTATAATCGAAGTATAATCGTCACAATTAGCCTAGTTTCGTATTCTCAAAATGTAGCCTACCAGGTTTGCAGTTTGTCAAATTGTTTTTGCTCATTCAGCGAATATACATTGCCTACACATAAAACTATTCAATGGCGCCTGCCATATTTTCTCTGTCATTGACTGCAGCTGTAGATGGACTGGTTTCCACGATTTAGCCTTCTAGCCTTTCTTTGTGGGACGTTAACGTAAGAGATGCGTATCGTAATCGTTCAGTCCTTGAGCGAAAGTCAAAAATATATCACACAAATGGCACATTGTCAGCAACTCGATGGCCACATAATAATGAAGAGGCTACGCTGTAGTTCCAATGTCACAGATTACTATAATGGCAGAGTGAGTGCCTCAAAAATCATGGATTTTAATGATGCCGAAGTTTTGGCT
>OX243823.1:17487089-17539589 GCA_945859605.1 Lumbricus rubellus
TTGGGTATCCAGTCCCAGTAATCATGATTTTGTGGCGGCGCTTTAAAAGTCACGCCAAACCTCCAAAATCACTCGAAAACCGTCCATCGTTCGAATTGCACTGCATTTAAATCAGTCAGGGACTCAGGATTGCAGCATTCTCCATCTTATTCAGGGCAGACTTTGCACGGCCACAAAATTTCTGAGCTGCTCCTCAAAAATAGTGTGCTCTTGGGTATCCATATCTTATAATCACGATTTTGTGGCGGCGCTTTAGAAGTCACGCCAAGCTTCCAAAATCACTGGAAAACCGTCCATTGCTCAAATTATATAGCATTAAAATCAGTCAAGATTGCATCATTCTCTATCTTATCCAGGGCAGACTTTGCGCGGCCACAAAATTTCTGAGCTGCTTTTCAAAAACAGTGTGTTCTTGGGTATCCAGTCCCAGTAATCACGATTTTGTGGCGGCGCTTTAGAAGTCACGCCAAGCTTCCAAAATCACTGGGAAACCGTCCATTGCTCAAATTATATAGCATTAAAATCAGTCAAGATTGCATCATTCTCTATCTTATCCAGGGCAGACTTTGCGCGGCCACAAAATTTCTGAGCTGCTTTTCAAAAACAGTGTGTTCTTGGGTATCCAGTCCGAGTAATCACGATTTTGTGGCGGCGCTTTAAAAGTCACGCCAAGCTTCCAAAATCACTCAAAAACCGTCCATTGTTAGAATTACATAGCATTGAAATCAGTCAGGATTGCAGCATTCTTCATCTAATTCGAGGCAGATTTTGCGCGGCGACAAAATTTATGAGCTGCTTTTCAAAAACAGTGTGCTCTTGGGTATCCATACCTCATAATCACGATTTTGTGGCGGCGCTTTAGAAGTCACGCCAAGCCACCAAAATCACACAAAAACCGTCCATCGCTCGAATTATATAGGCCCTACATAGCATTAAAATCAGTCAGGATTGCAGCATTCTCGATCTTATTTAAGGCAGACTGTGCGCGGCCACAAAATGTCTGAGCTGCTCCTCAAAAACAGTGTGCTCTTGGGTATCCAGTCCCAGTAATCATTCGTGACTGTCGCCAGAGCTCAACGAGCTGACGGCACCAGGTGACCAGATGACGGTGCTGACGTAGGGAATTAAGAGTTTGATTACGGGCACACTGCGACTTAACTTTGTGATTTTTTTGAATGCGCGATCACATGATAAGAAAGGTCGACTCCAATAACTTTTGCGATCTTCACTCGACCGTCAATTTGCTGATCCTGCGTCTTATTTGCACTACCGGAATTTCATTTTTCTTGTTAAATTACCCTGAATGCAGTTTGACATCTAGATTTTCAATGAACAAAGATGCTATTAGATATAGGCTATTATCTCAAATGGCAAGCATCAATAAAAAGGTATCTAACCCGGAAGAGTAAATATAATGCAGATAATTATCGGCACCTAGAATCATAAATTATTGTACCAGTAACCAAACTCTAGACATAGTCACGAAGGGCGAACACATTGACGCTGAGCATCGCCGTAGCAGGGGAGCCAGTACCTTCGCAGTGGAAGACGAGTACGGTTCCTCGAAGAGAGCCCAGACGCGTGGCTTGACCTTCTGCCAGTACCTCAGCTCGCCGTTTCGAAATTTATCGTCGAGACCGAACTTCTTCATGATGTCCTCCTCCGTTGGTTTGTCCGTGTCAAGGTCGAGTCCATCAAGGATCTGAAGCGTCTCCTGGGTGTCACGATGGGTCGTGTACGTCATCCAGCAACATGGCTCCACCTGGAGACAGACAGGCGCAACAAACACGGGTCGTCTGTACGATGATGAATTCACACGACGACATTGGACGATGCATGTCTAATATGCTGAATTGCTGATGTAGCTAGTATGTTAAGAGAGTGTTTCACCACATAATTATACGAACTACCAAAACTTTCACAAATCATATCCTGATTCTTCCACCTTCCTCAACCTCCTACACAGCTGTTTCAAATCTAAACATCATCCTCGCGATGACTCTCTCGATTTTGACTCCTGTCTATCGGCTTTGTCTTGATTGAGCGCCTGTGAATAAGCTGTGTCCCAAAGGTCATTCACTTCAAAATGAAGACATTGCATTTTCACAGATCCTTCCACGCAATTTCAACCCTAAACATCATCCACCCTAGCCGTCTGTCTAACTCCTCGCTTGACCCTCTCAATCCTGACCCCTGCCTATATCGACTTTGTTTTGATTGACTGCCTGATTCTCGCGACTTAGCTTTTGTGGGCGCTGTAGAAGTTCCAAGTTTACGATTACGATTATCAATCGAACAAGTTTTATTGGGTTGATTATAGGTATACTAAAGACGGGAACCTCAAGTTTTTCAAATCCAATCAGAAATGGTTTGTGAATATCCTAATCAAATTTCTGAAGCGCCACTTGAAAGCCAAGCGCAGAGCACCAGCATATTCACGAGCGCTGTGTCTATAGTCAGAGGTTGTCAAATACGAGCATAGTTCTACTCTTGACTGTATAATATTACAACGCAGTACCGGTACTCGATTCAGTACAACCTATTATTGTGCGTGACTCTACATTGGAACACATGATTTTGCGGTCGGGGGTCTGCTTCGCGTCTCTATAAAACCCCAGCAACACGACACGCTTTACTTCCAAATGACGTCTAACCTGATTGGCGTCAAGCCCCCAGAACTCCAGCTCTTCCTCGAAGAGTGGTCCACAAACATCGGTTGGGTAGTGGAGTTTCCCTGTGCGGTAGTAGTTGAGGATCTGAGCGAAGACGCCCGGGTGTCGATCGAAGAAGTATTCGTTAAGGACAGGGTCGTAGTTGGCCAGGGCCTCCGTCAGGCGGGACAGACGGGTGGCTGGGATCTTCTTCAACGTGGCTTTGTAAGCCTCGTGTCGAACCCCACCTACGTTCAAGATGACGCGATTCTCAGAGTCTGACATGCTCCAAGATGGCGACGATCACGTGACTCGCTGTGCAAACGAAACGCAGAAATTTGAAGCCCACGTAACAGCTGAATTTAGTCTGTATGATTTAACAAGTATACGGACCATTAGGCCTGCGAAAGATTTGCTGACCAAAAATTATTCCACGACCGCGAGTTGCAGAATTATAATGAATGAATTTGTCAAAGTCGATACTTAGGGAGCTGATCGACTTCAATATCATACACTGGAAATGTTATCTACAGAAATATTCAAGAATGTAGGCCTACATGTAGTTGGTTACCAGTCAATTAAATATCAGGCGTGGAGCAGAGAACAAAGATGGCAACATGGTCTGCAGTAGTTATGACTCATCAAAAGTAGGCCTAACAGAATGAAGGAAGTATATTGGTATATGTATACGAGCCATTTAAAAAGAAGATGAAGTAAAGTATATTCGGGTAGGTCTAGTGATCGAAATTCACCGAATAAATCAGTGATTAAGGTAGGCATTCACAATCACTTACACACAATATATAGGCATTCACAAGCAGTCTCTGTTTCTATAACCCGAAATTGGATCAACAGCGAGTACTTAAAATGACCCGGTGCAGAAAAGGCAATGTGATCCATGCATGCTGCGATGTACGCACACACACGCACATAATTATATATATATATAATTATATATATATAATATATATAATTATATATATATAATATGTATATATATAGTTGCGTCATTTTATGACGCAAGATGAAATCACGTTGAACTAATGCAGTACAACTTGAATACACCGACTCTTAACTGTTTATAATTATAGATACATCAAAAATTGCAGGAGATACATGTTGTTCAGAAAGCTGAATATATTTTATAGACACACACTCAACCACTCACACACACGTAGGCCTACTCAAGAATGTACAGTATACACTAAGACAGAAACACGGACATTGACAGACAAAGACAGAGAGACAAGGGAGCTCAAGGCAAGAAACGTGCAAGCACAGCTGAAGGTCACACGAACACTGTCTTGTTCTTTGCCAAAGAAATCCATTCGTATATCCGAAGAATCGGCCATTTGCCCAATGGCCACTACAGAAGAAGAAGAGCCAATTTGTTATAAAAGCACGCAAATCACGCACGGTTCTTTGTAACCGTACAGTTCGATAGCCTACACTATAATAGACAGAGATCAATAAACAGCTTGTAGCCATTGATCCACAGGCCATCACGAAATGTTTTCACTCTGTACTCAGATACCGCATCAAAGATATATACAGACAAAAAAACCACTGCATGACGTCTTATATAAATAATTTATAATTTCAATTTTCAAAACCGGTTTCAAACTTAATGTTTTCATTCGTGGAATTTCAGAATGTAGTAACGTTTTGTCATCATGTCAATCAATCAATCAATTTATCAATAACTGAATCAATCAATAAATTGATCAATCAATCAATCGATCGTTCAGTCAGTCAACCAATCGATCAATCAATCGATCAATCAATCGATCAGTCATTCAGTCAGTCAGTCAGTTAATCAATCAATCAACAATAGCCTATTATTATTATCTACTATTATTAATTATTTCTTAGATGGGAACCTTGTAATAATATTATTACTGTTATTAATGTTGATCATTGCCATTGGTTATTTTTTAAACTAAATATCAATATAGCAGCAGCAGTAGTAGTAGTAGTTTTAGCAGACTAGGAGAAGAAGCATACAGACATACCATTTACAAACCTCGTATATGCCATTGCAAGTACAAAGTATAAACGCTTTAATATTTACCTTATTCACGTGTTGCATAACAACTTACAGACGACGTCCATCACCATCTTAGTCCTTAGACTCCTTAGACTCTTTAGACTCTTTAGACTCCTTAGACTTCTTAGACTCTTTAGACTCTTTAGACTCTTTAGACTCCTTAGACTCTTTAGACTCTGGCTGATCATAAACATCAACCCAATCAATCATCGAATGTTTATCCAATGTCCTCCATTGATTGACGAGATCCACCACAACGGAAGTCACATCCGGTGTGCGTCTGTTTTTTCTCCACCGACCAAAACAAAAGACACCGTGGATGGAGGAGAGGGGGTTGAACTGCAAACCTCCACTACATGATCGTCGTATATAAAATATTATATCCAAAGGAATAATAATTACACGAGCGACGCTTTCAAAGTCTTCGTCCCTTCGCTTGATCCACAGCAGAGGGAGAGCGACTCATTGAATCAGGCAACTGGAGAAGCAGCAGCGTCGGCTGTCGTCCTATGTTGTCAACCTCCTCCATAAATCCCATCATGCTGTGTCTTACACGGACGCTGCAATGCACGTGCTTTCCAGTGCAGGCTGCAGTGTTCATTGTCGTGTTTTGCATTGTTCGCTGTCGTGTGTTGCTGCATATCTGACGTTCTCCCTCCTTCCGGGAATGTAACCTCAAGAAGCGAAGGCGGCAGGCGACGTGGGGGGGGTGCAGCCGTGTTTGAGGACAGCCAATCGGACGCTTGCACGAACACACGCAAGCACCAACGCCAAGACACACGTGGTCAGATCATACCAGTGGTCGATACTGCAGCAGCACCAGCTGCTGAGGCTGGACACACTGGACAGTACTCTGCTGGTGTAAAATGGCGCATGTCGCCGTACATGTGCTGGACAGATGGACAGATGGACAGATGGACGGACGGACGCATGGACAGAGAAGCCGGGTTTTTTCTTGGTGTGCCTTGAAGTTGCTGTTGTGTCACATAATACATAAATTTGCAATTACATTACATTAAGTTGCCAGTCCCAAATCTGTACAAAAGAGGAGGGCTATTAATTGTTATTAGCCACACTGTGGCTGGGAAACGAAACGAAGAGCAACTCATGAGAGCAAAGCAGGGATAAACGCCATCTTATTCTTTTTGGCGCTGTAACTACTGCATGCACGCCAAGGCCGTAGCTAGGGGGAGGGTGTTTTGGGTGTGTGCGAAAGCCCTCCCAATTGAAATAATGCTATAATGAAATTAGGCATTTTGCCAACACAGTCATAATGTTATGTAACAGTTTACAATAGGTTCAATCATCCTTCAAAGCTCTTAGCCTGTCGATTCGGTTGCTTGTCTGCTTGCTCAAGGTCGAGTAAATAACCTCCCCACCAAATAAAATCCTGGTTGCCATAGGCTATAATTATATTATTCATCATTTGAATCATTATACATTAAAAATCGTTCCAAAATAAATTTCAATATAGGCCTAGCTAAAGTAAATCGTAGCCGTTGCTTTTCAGTTTGCAGTAAGTGTCCCAATCTCATCTGGACTGCATGCAGAGATAAACGGGCGGAGAGGATATTATATAGCCTATCAGAGGGCGAATTATTTATTTGCAAAGAAACTCGATCTAGGCTTTAGGAGCACTATTTGGCTAAAATGCATTACTACAACGCATAATGACAATAAACGCATTTGACATTGCAATTCTTCCAAATTTCAGAAGTGCACTGCATGTGCATTCGCTTCGATGGCACAGAGACGAAATCATTTTGCAAGACAATAATTTGTCTTCAAATGATTTGCTCACGGTTCGCTCACACCATAACGGCCTTGGCGGAAGATGGAACACCAGCAATTCCCGTATCACAGGCCGACCTCTCTGACCAATTGATTAACCAGCATGCCACACCAGTTAATTGCATGGCCACATTAGCTATTATTGATCAGACCTAGACACGGTCTGCGTTGTAGGCCAACCAATGAAAATGCGTTCAAGCGAAAATATTGCTTTAAATAGCAGACCAGAAACAGTGACACGCTAGATCTTCCACAAAGATCTCAATTGAACGCTTACAATGAAATTCAGTCTTTCTTAAATCCATTTTTTACAACATGAAACGTCATACGTCTTATAGGCTTATAATTTAGTTGCACGATACTTATAGTTAGTTGCACGATAGGCTAATCATTTTGTCTCGGGTGTCACAGAGTAGGGCGCCAATTCCAAATGTCTTCTATACCTACCCTGGTAGAAAAGACGTGGGTCAAAAATTTCTTTTGTCTTATCTACCCACTCAGGGCAAATGCTTTTTTCTTCGATACATTACAGAAGATCGGGTCAGAAGAAGCTTGTGTGAATACTCGTGGGTGGTTACTACCAACAGATATACCCTAATCACGGGTTGTGCTATCGTCCCGCGCTTATCGTAAATGCTGGTAGGTGCGAGCGAGTATACCTACACGTTGTAGAAGGAGGTGCCGCTGTGAGCAGTAATTAGATCGCCTGAACAGTAACAACGAACAAAAAATTCGCAGATCCAACGCCGTAGCGATAGAACCTTTGACAACGAAGAAATCAAACCTCAGTGGTGGGGCCACTTGGGTTTGTTCGTTGAAGGAGGGCGCATGTAAATCAACTACTTTTTTGCCTCTCATTTGGCCTAGTATTATATTCCAAATTGATGGCATTTTCCATTTTTTCTTCAAAACTGTCTTAGGCCAGTAAAGTGATCATAACTTAATTAAAGCATAAAATTATTGCTAATAAGAAAAAAATTAGACACTAGTCTATACGTTACCGGGGTAATGCAGTTCTAAATGCAATTGCATTTCTAGCTAGGCCTATATGTTTGAGAAGATTGAATTTCTGCGTTTCAGCCTGCAGAGTCACTGTAACATAAATAGGCCTATGTACAACAGAAGCATAATGTAGGCCTACTGTTACGTTTATTACTAAACTAAGATAAGCTAGCTATGCATGTTACTATAGAAACGTGTAGTAGCTAGGCTATAAGATCTAACATTGTTGCGTTGTTAGTGGGGCGCGGTGGTGTAGTGGTGGCGTCGTTGCCTTGAAGCCGGAAGGTTCTAGCTTCGAATCCACTCTCAAGTCGCCGCGTAGGGACCTTGGGCAAGTCCTTCACTCGCAGTTGCTCAGCGCTTCGGCGTGAAACCAAACCCTACCTATAGATCAATTATCATCAATACATGTATATCCAGTCCCAGGCCTCGCCATTATCAGAAGATAAATAGGCTACTCGACTGAATGAGTGGTTCTCGTAAACTGATTTGAGCGATGTAGGCTACAACCTGGCTACATGTAGCCTATAGCCTATGTGGCCGACGTACGTGCATGTTTCTGTGGGCAACGTGCGTGCGTGTGAAAGACCCATTGTGACGTCACCGGCTATGATTCAGATCTATCATTTTATGGAAGTTCATTTTGAGAACAAAAAATTAGACCTATTGTGACGTCACTTCGATATCGATACATATCTACTAAATGTTCATTTTGAAATATGACTGCCATGGGTCTATTGTGACGTCACTTCGATTATGATAGGTCTACAGATATACTATTATTTATAACTATTCATTATAAGACAAGACTAGCCCTGTTTTGACGTCACTTCGAATATGATGCAGATCTATTATTTTCGAAGATCATTTGGATAATACAAGACAAGGCCTATTGTGAAGTCACCTCGATTATGATAGCCTATAGATCTACTATTAAAGAAGTTCATTTTGAGAATACAAAGGTAGGTCTATAGTGACGTCACTTCGGTTATGGTAGTCTACAGCAGCGGCGCCGCCAGGATTTTTTTTCTGTGCGCACAACTGTTTTTTTCTGTACGCACAACTGTTTTTTCTGTACGCACAACTGTTTTTTTCTGTACGCACAACTTGCACAAAATAATATGAAATGAACAGCGATCGATACGAGCTTATATAAAAAATTATATATATATTATATTATATATAGGCCCTATGTATGTATGTATATACCGTATATATATATATATATTATATTGTATATAAAGTATATGCCTACTGGCGATTATGAGGTACTTAAGCTTATCACTAGCATAAGCTTTTTGTTCCATTTTGGGTATACGCTTATAATATTTCACGCTTTAATTTACAATTTGTTATTTTTTTTTAGCCTTTCAGCGCTGTACGTACTTGCGTAAGTGCGTACGCCTAGCGGCGCCCCTGGTCTACAGATCTGCTATAATAGAAAATTTTGAAATATAGGCCTATTTTGAGAATAATATACAGGGTGGTCCAAAATAAATGGCACAATGATAAATTGATAGTACTTTATTCAGACCAATTCAAATATAACCGTGAAAATTCACAAAAACACAGCAATATTTATTATTTTTACTGTAACATTACATGCATGGATGGATTTTGTTACATAAAATGTTCAATGTGTCATCCTTGCTGCTCGACCACGCATTGAAGCCGACGACGCCATTGATCAATTGCGCGGTCAATGAAACGCTGTGACAGCTTGGTCCACTCTGTGACGATTGTTTCTTTCAACTGATCCACTGTGGTGAAACTTCTACGACGGTATACCATCTGTTGAAGGGCGCCCCAAACAGCGTAGTCGACTGGATTCAAGTCCGGGCTGTTTGGGGGCCACACGACCCCCAATGTTTCTGAGTTCGTAGATTCCAAATTAGACATCGGTCTTTCTCAGTTAAGCGTCCCATGATCACAATCTCTTATAAACAACAACTTCTTTACCATAAACTATGATAAACAATGATGAAGTCAATGATGACGTCAGAGAAAATATATATATAAGTAAGAAAAATGGCATTAAACATTGAATTGTTATACTTATATCAAGAAAACTGTCACTGTGCAGTTTATTTTGGACCACCCTGTATAGCTAGACCTGTTGTGACGTCACTTCGATTGTGATAAAATCTTTCATTGAAAATGTTCATTTTGAGAATGAAACTAGGCCTGTTAATTGTGACGTCGCTTTGATCATGATGCAAATCTGCTATTACAGAATTTTTTTTGAGAATAAAAAACTAGGCCTATTGTAGCGTCGTTCTGATTATAACAGGCCTACAAATCTTTTCTATGCTACCGTATTCTAGAAGTTCATTTTGAGAATGCAAAAGTAGGCCAATTGTGAATCCACTTCAATTAGGCCCTATACACAGAGGCGTAGCGACCGCCCTCCGTACCCTCCGACCGAAGGGGGCCCCCGGCAAGGAAGGGGCCCCTAAAAGTGCAAAAAATGAATAAAATGGCTAAAAATAAATTTTAAAAGTCATTAAAAAATTTGGACGGCGAATATGAAATTTTCCCGAGATTTTGGCCAAAAAGTCATCAACTTTTTTGGACGACGAATTGATGAAATTGATGAAATTGTCCCGACATTTTGGCCGGATGACTAAAAAAGTCGTCAGAAATTTCGGACAATATGCTCGGAGGGGGCCACGTTCGTTCTTGCTACGGCCCTGCCTATAGGCCTACATGTATATAATATTATAGCCTATCCTATAAAAAATATTATCGTTGAGCGGTGCGTAACATCACTCCAGATGCCGAGCATAGCTTATCGCTCTGTAGCCTACACACCACAGCGAAAGAACTTAGTGAAAATGGTGTAGGGCACCTATAGGGCCTACAGTCCTACAGGCGATCAGCCCATGGTTTATGATGATGATGCGACAGCGGTCAACCTAGCTAGAACTTTCCATTTCGTTCAGTTCGAGAACTGCAGAAAAACTAGATAGGTACAATGAGACATTGATTTATGCGGAGTTGTGCTGTGCAAGTGAAGACTTTAGGCCTAATAACCTAGGCCTATATGTGTAATTGTCTCTGGAGTGACATTGGAGTCCTTCAATCCCTCGGCAATTTTAACCCTGATTTCGTTAATCAAGGTCCATCGGACACTTAATTTTGCTTCCAACCTGTCCACTTCCCTCCCATTTGCGATTGACTGCACATAGAATTCAAGTAGGCTAGCCTAATTATTTTGAGTCTATCATAGAAATTTCGTATTATTCATCCACTCGAGGATATGAGCGACACGTATTTCGCGTAGGCTAACTAAAGCGCTAGGTTATACTTACTCCATGCTTACTGACGTCACTGCAAGTTTAAATTTAAAGTCCATGCGGAAGTTTGACATTTTGCTTCTCAGATTTGTTTTATTGCTTTCCACGCAAGTTATTTTTGAAGATAGGTCTTTGTATTTACATTCGGATGTGAACTATGGCGCCAACGGCCTTCCCGATAAAACTGTGGAACGTTATTAACAATGAAAACGGATTAATAACTTGGGCCCATGACGGACAGTCCATTCTGGTCAACGAAAGCTGTTTCGACTTAACCGTAAACAAACGTCTTCCGAACTTCCTCCGGACGCCGTCGCTTTTCAGTCTTCGAAGGTCGTTGCGGTGGTACAACTTTGTCTGCTCGGAAAACGACGGTCTTGGTTCTTCTCGATACTGGCACCCGTACTTTATACGCGGTCGCGAGGACTTGTTGTCGATGGTAACTATAGGAAAGAAACGCGCATTAGTGAAGTCGTGGTTGGCAAACAGAATTGAAACTGGATTGATTAATGACGACGATGAGTACAGTTCGGATATGCAGCTCTCCCGGATTGCAATGACTTCAGGTAATTCGGTTCTTCCAAGGTCTTTTCGGCAGAAACTTGATTTCGAGTCTGACTGTACGCTCGATCCAGGACTATTTCGGAGTGGTGCTTCGTTATGGTCCAACATTAATGAAAGGCATTCACAAAGAAGGAGACTCAATTTTGAGTCATGCGAGTGTATGCTCGATCCAGGTCTATTTCAGGACGGTGCTAGGCCTATGTTATGGTCTAAGGCTAACGAGAGGCATTCATTAAGGCTTCCCAGCTCAAGTATCACGTGCCAGGATACAGAAGACACTGACTTGGTTCAGGGTGATCATCTGTCTCACGAAGTTCTTCATTCTGCTAAATATCTACCGGTACGTATGGCTTTCAACTCTAGACTTTCTACTGGTGCCAATGTTATGGACTCTTTCGGCACAGATGCCAGTCATCGAAAGTTTCATTTGGAGACTGCATGTGGCACAGAAGGTGAAGGCGACTTGGGAGCCAGTACATTCTGCATCATTGACCACAGTGTATGCTGTGCTGGCCTTGAAGACTTGCAGTGTCCTAGGTCAGGTGATTACGAAGAGCTGATGCAACCGTGTCTTCCTACCGACTTAGTTGGAAGCGAGCTCTTTTGTGGGCTGGCATACCTTGAGGAAGGCTTTGCATTGAATGGAATTCCTGTTGCACTTACGAATGATTCAGACACTGATCATTGGCCAATGGGAGAAACAAGAAGTTATTTTGCTCTCTAGCCTGTCCCATTCTTGTTCACAATGTAACAATCTCCATATCTTCATGTTTAAGGCAGCCTTCAGTTTTTGAATCTCACGTAGAGAGGTTCATATTACTGGTATGTTAAGAGGCTCTAGAATGTAAAAGCTTTAATACATTACACAGTGTAATGTACATGAAGCAGAGTAAGGAATGACAATGAGGCATTAATAATAATCATTATTGTCAGATTTTACAAACGTTTTTGTTGAACATTTGTGTTTTTCCTTTAATACAGTTTCTGTCAAAAACTTATTTATTTGACGCTTGAAAATGAAGTGTGAATGAGGAAAAGTGCATTGCATAAGGATAAATGCATAAGGCAGAGATGAACACAGTTTCACATAAAAAAATTTGCTTCAGAAACAAATGTGCACTCTTTTGTAGAGGTTTTTGATTTTAGAGGAAAATGTCAAGGAATTAACATTGTTATTATTTTATCATTTGCTTTTGTTAAAAAGTTGTAAATTTATTGTTTCTTTTTGCATCTAAATTGTTGAATAAAACATGGCTTAAGAAGAGTACTTTGAAGCATAAGCATTTAATGGGTGTCAAATCTTAAGTGTTCCTATTACTTACTAAACAGTTGTAAGCTTTCTTGTTTAAAAATGTTAGTCATGCTATTAAGTTGAACTTTTAGAAGAACCTCAGTTGAAACCTCGTTGCTGATTTAAACAAATGCAGCTGTTGTTAGTTTTCTAATTGCTATTCAGGCATGTTTTTTTTATATTTCAGCAAGTGATTGTTGTTTTGTGTGACACGTTTCATTGTGTGCAACTGCCTAAGAAAGTAAAGCTATCTTACATATTTATTTCCATACTTGTTACTTGCCTACTTAGGCATAATTTCTCTTGCAGGTTTACTTGAATGAAATTCATCTTACATTATTTAATAGCAGTTTGAAATGGTAAAAGGGACAATTTAGCTATGTGGTATTATTATAGTATTGGTATCTATGACTTAAGTTTACAGATGAAAATTAAAATAATAGTTTTCATTTTAAGAATACTCTGAACAATTTGAAGCATTTTATTCAAATAGGTAGCACAACAGGCTGTTTTTGCTCTAAAACACTAATACATACATGTGTATTGTGTGTATATGCATACATAATTTCTATTTCATGTGTAATATAGTAAAACAGTACAGAGATTATAAATATTTTGTGTATGCTTATACTTTTGGCTGTTGGTTTCTTGTAGTGTTATGAGTGAGATCTGTAGTGCAGCCCCCCACTTACGATTGAAATTGATCAAAAACAATACTAGCAATTGCTAACCTGCTGTGATGAATTTGTTATTTGGAAAAGATGCAGCAACCAATAATTTGTGCATCTACTTCTAATAGTCTTCTATACATAGCATGGGTGATAGAGGCTAGCCTTGCCTTGCCTAGAACTGAGAGCATTAATCTATCCCTCATGAGGTTTCTGCATTGCTACTATGCGTACCAGTTAAAATTGCACGTGTAAATAGGTGTCCCTGTTAGCGGGATTTTCATCCCTTAGGGCCTTCCTTGTTACCATCTGATCTTGTGAAGCATCTTGTACTATGACTATTTTTTATGGTTGATGGTTACAATAAATGGATTGATTGATTGATTGATTGATTGATTGATTGATTGATTGATTGTACCTAGCCATGATCCAGTTTTCTTGTATGCATCCTGTGAGGCTGGGATCATTAGCTTTGGGATTCATGTCAATCCAATTGATATTTTAGGTGTAGGCCTACCATCACCACCAACCCCAAGAGCGGATACAGAAACTTTGGATGGGGGGGCCAAAAATTTCTTGACACCTTGGCTCTGGGGAAAAAATTGCATCCGCCAAAAAAGTTGATGACCTTTCTTCTTTTTTTTTTAGTCATCCGGCCAAATTTTTGGGAAAATCATACCATTTCTTCCGCCAAAAAAGTTTGATGACCTTTTTTTTAGTCATCCGGCCAAATTTTTGGGAAAATCATACCATTTCTTCCGCCAAAAAAGTTTGATGACCTTTTTTTTAGTCATCCGGCCAAATTTTTGGGAAAATCATACCATTTCTTCCGCCAAAAAAGTTTGATGACCTTTTTTTTAGTCATCCGGCCAAATTTTCGGGAAACTCATACCATTTCAGCAGCCACTGAAACCAAATGGGGGGCACGATACATGATATTTCTAAATGGGGGGGCCATGGCCGGATTGCCCCCCCCCCCCGGATCCGCCCTTGACCAACCCCTCGATGAGCAAGTGCTGACCTTGCCATACCGTTGTATGAGAGTGCCACACACATGAATAAATATAGTTTTGGCAATTTTACATACTCAGTTGTTGACGTTCGTTCGTTCATTGCAAAGTTAGAGCCCAAGGCTTCAAGGAGCACTCCCGACCAGGCATGGCTGGAAAGGACCGGTTTGATGTAAGCATAAAATGAGTCGGAGTGAAAAATTATAACCGAAATGACATTATATTAAATTGTCTGAACAAATGAATGAAGAGATTACAAAATGTCAGGTCCAGGACCAGAAAGACTCATTCACCAGAAGCAGTTGTAGTTTGAACAACCAGAGAAATGCAATAAGATCTGGGAAAGCAACAATACTGGCATACCCAGACTTAAATTGAAGAGGAGGCCACTCCGGAAGACATCCATAATCCATGCGTGACGAACCACTGGAAAACTCCTAAAATCCTGATCAGTGGTCAAGTGTATAAAATAGCAATCTTGAGGAAACAACTGCTTCTTGCCTCTAATGTGGCTACACTTATGGATATCCAAACAGGTCACAGCTGCGATCGTCCAAGACCGCCGAAGTATCCTGTGACAAAAAACTAAAGTGGGGGATCGTGCCTTTTGGGTAGCTGGCAACTTTTGGGTAGCTGGCAACTTTTGGGTAGCTGGCACCTTTTGGGTAGCTGGCACCTTTTGGATAGCTATCACAGTCTTCCAGCATCTATCCAGGAAATCAAAACTCGATCTAATTTTTAAAGTTAAAAGCTGCACCTGCTTTGGAGCTTTTTACACTTGTACTGACAGACAGTTGACAATAATATTATGCGTGTAAGCATCCTAGAAGTAGCTTGCTACCAACAATGCTATGGAAATTGTAGTAAATTCATTACAATACATCTGTAACATAAGCACAATGCAGAGTTAGGGTTGTGACCAGCACTCTCCTTTTTGAACATCAAAGCAAACAAAAACAACATTTAAAATCTTGTTCTTCTACATTTTTAAATTTAACATTTGAATCGGTGAATAAGCCCAGAGAGCAAAGCATACATGCCAAAGCAATGAATACGAGATCAAATTTGAAACGGAAAACAGTAGCAAGAACACTTAAGATAACAAACGGCCAAATCTGCAGGAATGTGAGTTCTTTCGTGTGAGTTTTGGTCAGACAAGCATTTGATTTCGTTTTCACCGTCGTTATAGCTCAAAAGGCTAAATAAATCGTTCGCACAACTGTGAAATTTTCGTCAAATATTTACAAGACATCTCAAATGTATACTTGCCAAAATTTAGTTCTGTTTTGAAAGTAAACATACGACTAGTGTAAGCAGCTACACCTAACATAAATGAACAGGCAAGAAACCCTTTCGCAGAGATGATGCTACGCCCCTACTTAAAACGTATGCGTAAAACTCACGTACATATGAAGTAAATGTATATAACAACAAGAGATTGGCCATTTCGGGATCTGCTTGATTTTGTAACACAACAAAAAGTGATGAAGACGGGTAGATTTCACATTATGTGGTGGTTGGGTCAAAGCCAGAGGTGCCTCCAGAATAAGAAACTTGGGAGGGGTTAAGGAACATGGGGTCTGGGATGTACCGTGAAAAACTGAAAAAGTGTCAGTTTGCTAAATGCATGGAGAATATATTATACACGGTAGTGCAACTACGGTATTATGTCTCCAAAAAGCAACCATAGCAAGTCAATATTTTCACATCTGCAATCAGGTTTAGTAATTAAGACAAATGCAAGAAATGAAATTTTAAACTCTGTTCAGGAAACAGAGACATAAACTTATCACAGCTATTCGTACTACACAAATCTAATCGTCAAATCACGATACAATTATCATAATGATACCTAAACGCAGATGCATGACAAAAGAAGTATAGTCAAGCTGCACATTTTACAAGCACTTCAGTAAACATCAGATGTGCCAAAACATATTTTAGCAAAGAAGAACAAGCTCATCATCTGAATTCTAGTGAAGGTAGCCTTCACTGATTATAATAATCTAAATTCCTAAATGCTGTGGCATGAGTCATAAGATTCTCATCCAATGTGCAAAGAAGTTGAGACCAAAAAATGTTCAGCAAACTCCTAGTGTAGCATAGTGCACCGGGATTCATTTATGCTGAATACTCTCTTAAACTTATCAAGTGCAGACATGATTGTTCTCGGAAAATGCACGAATTACACAAACTGTCTGTAACAGAGAACACAAGTTGCTGCCTGCCTCCACACAGTTTTTCGAATTACCTACTTAAAATCTCACCGTGATTTATTACTGGATAACTGACGTCTAAAAGTGAACAAATGCATTGTCTGCTTTATCTTGACATTACCTTTAACAGCGTACAGTGAAAATGTTCCACGAAATTCGATAAATCTTCACAAGAAACCATAAGCATAAGCATTGCTGTATAATAATAGACATATATAGCAAAGCAGATGCAGATGGTTGGCTGCAGAGAAATCACAGAATCGGTCAAAGTTCAGCCAAAAACCGAAGACAGAATGGCCAATCTCTTGGTAGTAGTATAAGATACCTATCGTAAACAGAGTCCACAACACCAACACCAACCAAAAGGTAATCATGCATTACAGTCACAATTTCACAAACACGTCTACGCTCTCACTGGCTCTGTCCTGCCACTGTGGCGCCGACAGGATCGGCCACCACGTCGCCGCCAGACTTCGGTCTCGGTTCGTCGCTCGATGCCGAACTCGGTTCCGCGGCTGCTAACTCGTCCTCCTTTGGCTCCGTTGTCAGGGCTTCCGGCTCGTCCTCCTCCAAGGTCGGGGCTTCCGGGTCCTCCAATGTCGGAGACAGCGACTCAATGGCTTCCGAGGGAATGTCGTCTGAGACCTCAGCGTCTTGCTTGGGACTCTCGTACTCTGCAAGGTCAGCTGGTTCAATGCGCTCGAAACTGTCGTCCGATGTTGCCGACGAACTGTCTTCGTTCGCAGCATCTGACTGGACGCCGGTCTCGGACAATGGGGTGACCGCCGACAATGGGGTGACCACCGACAATGGGGTGACCACCACGTTAGGGCGTCGTTTGTGGCAATACTGGATGATGTCCTCCATCTTCTTGACCAGCCTGGAATACGTTAATATTACTAACGGAAATAAATCATTTAAATATAAATACTGCGACCACTGCTAATCTTTGGCTCAACTCTCAAAGACATAATACAGTCCAGTTATAAGTATGAGCACTTATTATTGCGCCCCTACATTTTATTTCTACACAGAGGTGCTCCCGACTACAGCGAGGACACTGAATCGGAGTTTCACGCCGAAGTGCATGAGCAATTGCGAGTGAAGGACTATCTCAGGGTCTGCTAGCAAGAACCCACTCCATGTATTAAGGTATTAAGAAGCCTGCTCGCACTGGTCATAAGGCGCTGCTACAGCCTCTGACCTAGGCCGTTTGACTTTTGCATTGCCATCTAGTAGAGACGACAGGAACTTCATTCGCATTATCAAAAAATAACAAGAGAATCCGTGTAATCGAGTGAACCTATTCGAACCTTCTCACTATGCTATGTTCTTAGCCTGTGTCAGCCTCTTTATTCATTAAACCAATCTATATAGATTTTAATTTGTTATTAAACAAATCTATATAGCACCCCTGATGCTACGTATAAAACCGAGTTTATACTTACGAGAGGATTGTAGGCGTATCTCCTTTTACAATGACTTCGACTATCGGGTTGTTCTTGCGAGTGATGACGATATTAGGTGAATCGTACTTCACGGTCAGAATAGTATCAACTCCATATGTTGCTAAAAATCAGTTAAAAGCACAATGTTACGTTTATTTACTTGCCTGTACAGAGCTCCTGAGAAGTGTGGCCCAAAGCTTCCCAGTAATTGAAATGCTTATTTCCTTGATAATTGTTCGGTTTGGTTTGCAAGCGAGGCCAAAACATCCCTCAACTCAACTGCTACACATTTGTACACTGTAACCGATAGACATACAAAAAAAGAAGGAGCTTTTTATGTAAAAAATGTAAAAGAAAACTTTTATCTAGAACTTATGAAGTGCATATGTGTAGCCTATCCTCTGCATTCACTACAAAGGTCTATCATAACAAGCCACCATAGACTTGGCACTATAAGACATTCATGGATCAATATTTAAACTAAATGCCCCAATCGTAATTCTCAGTCTCCTAATTAAGCAAGAACAGACAATGTCTATTTATAGACATGATTCTAATTCAGCCGCTAGCTGTATAGCTGGTTACACCTGGCAGATGCAAGCACATTGTATAAGAACTGTTCCTTTCCAACATCATGCGCTTGCTGTGGTTGGTTCCTCTGTCTGAAACGGCCTTCCTCCATCACTAAGGACTAAACTAATGACTCGTTTACCACATCAGTCACTCGTTCTTGAAAGGCATTTTCTCCAACCCCCCCCCCACCTCACCCCCGAGTTTCAGCATTGAGAGCGACCCTGAATAGTCGTTCTGCAGAGGTGCAATTCCAATCTTTTGATACGACAATAAGTAATTAAGTTATTCAACATTGTTACTATCAAATCAATGATCATTTCAACTGAAAACAGAGTAAAAAATCATAGATATCTGTGGGAAAGGTCCTGTTGAAATTCAATTGGAAAGTGAAACCATATTCGGCTTTAGTCTGGGCAATCACATGGAACACCATGAGTCATAAGTGTAGACCTAACCTGAATTATAAGAACTGGCAGAGAACGTACAAAACTGGTTGTTAAATGCAAAACTTTTAGATCAGCAAAAGAGACGATTTAGATTATTATTTATTCTACCTTTGTAATACAAATTCAGTATTATTCAGATTAGGAGAATATTTACTAATGTCCTAAATGGAGGGAATTATATTTTTATACTATTTTCAAGGAGGACGTATATTTTTAATACTACATAAAACATGCAAGATGGTAAAATATAGCAACGCATTTATAATATGCCATAAATGACATTTGTTTGTATGTGCACTTGTTATAGCGCCCCTTCAAGCTCTCTCTACTCAGAGGCGCTCCCGATGCAAAGCGGACACTGCATCGGAGTTTCACGCCGAAGCGCTGAGCAATTGTAAGTGAAGGACTTGCCCAAGGTCCTTACGCGGCGAGGTGGATTCGAACCTCGGACCTTCCGGCTCCAAGGCAAGGATGCCACCACTAGACCACCGCGCCCCACATACCAGTAAGTTAGCACAGAATTTAAAGTGCACTTTGATGTCCACAAGACTCAGAAGGTAAACAATAAGTGTAGCAATTCTAACACGAATTTCAGAAATAATTACACAGATGAATCCTATTCCTCCCATACAGAGACAAAAGAGGCGAGCTCACTCACTTGGTGCTGAAGCCTTGAAATGGTATCGTTGAAAGAAGTTCTGCCTCTCGATCACAAGCGTGCCACTTTCCCTATCTAAAACGACTTCCTGCAAAGATAAATATAGCAAACAACGCAGTTTTTTTTATTATCGTCATCAAATTCTTAGTGCATCATAAATCTTGACATATATAAAACAATTAATTTCTTGCAACAAAGTTTCGGCCTTCAATGCTTTTGGATGTGAGAGCTTGGAAACACTTTTGTGGGATTTCGATGATATAGCCTACGTGTATGGGTGCAGTAGTGTAGGGTGTTGGGCACCTTGGAGCTGGAAGGTTACGGGTTCGATCCACATCAAGCCGCTGCGTAGGGACCCTGAGCAAGTCCTTCACTCGCAATTGCTCACGCGCTTCGGTGTGAAACTCACGATTCAGTGTGCGCGCTATAGTCAGATATGCCTCTGAGTAGAAATTTTGAAGGGGCGCTATAACAAGTGCTCGCATACATACATACTTACATACATACATGTTCAACTGGCCTCATATATTAATATCCAAGGTCATCATTAGCAGCTTCATAATCACACAAAAGTCGATTGTTTCACTAATATTAACTTGAGCAAGATCCATTATAGAAAATTAAGACATCTAAGCAAAACATCCAAACCAGTACAAACTGTCATCATATTAGATCTAACATGTCAACTTTTGTTCCTGCATGCCATTCTGCATAGTATGTATACACATGCATGTGTGTGTATGCATGGGTGTTGTGTGTGTCATATTGTATCCATAGATTTATATAGTGCCTCTTGCAGAATGACTAAATAATATGTGTGTGAGTATGATTGTTTATACTGCAAATAATTGAATGCTTAGACAACCAACCTGCCACGGATTGAAAAATGCCAAGATCCCAAAAGTTCCGAGTAGCCACAACAACACAATAAGTCCAATATTTTCTGGAGAGCAAAGTAATAGTCATGATTAATAATAATCAGTATTGACAGTTTATTTAACAAAAACAGAATCTTAAAAGTGGCCAAAATATCTTATAATGAATGCAAAGCAATGTTTTTAAAAGCATTGATGCAAATGAATGCAAGTGCGTATGTTTTTGTGGGATGCAAGCATTTGAATGTGTTATAACATCATTTTTGTGCAGTACTAGCTTCTAAAGTTGAATACATTACGTCACATATTATTACATTATTATTATTACATAAATTTCTTCAGTTAGTCAGCTACCAGAGGAAGATGCAGTTAGAGATCCATGTACTTAAAAGCCAATGGAGGGGCACTATAACAAAGAAGGGGATGTAGTAAGTTTTGAGTCGTTTTTTAAAAGAAGGGAGAGTCATATATGCAGATCTGAATGCAAAGTCAAAGCAAATACTTACTGCAGACCTCACAGCCAAAGGAAAAGGTTATCAACTCCTTCCCTCACCCATAATTAATTAGAATCGAAATGATGAATACTACTAGCTTCAGTTTTAACTTGCTAAATTGTTAGTTTGCCACACAGACCTATCTAAACTTTGGACTGTTATGATTGTTACTGGCATAATTGTATAATTAAATTCCAAAGACTAACTAAGAAAGGCGAGAAAATAAACACTTACCATAACTGTACAGAGGGTAGCCAATGATAAAAGACAACGCCCCTGTCAGCACAATAAATATGTTATCATTTTATCACAGCAAATTCATAAAAATCAAAATACTTGCATTTATTTCCTAAACTGCATGGTCTGCAAATGTGAACATTGCTGTTCTATTGTGAATACAAAAACTTCCCACCTCTGCGTGCATTGTGTACCGGTAAATTTTAAAAAAATTACAACTAAATAATTCATATTTACACCCTAATGCAATTATAATTGCTGTGCTATTCAAGAACGAACTTCATAAGACCCTAAGTCAGTGTTAGGTCAGTGTCTTCATTAGATACTGCCTAAAGATATTGCAAATGTTTTGGTCTCATGATACTGCAATTACACCAACCACGTGCAATAACTGTCTGTAAAAATACCATAAATATCGCAGAATGCAGTAGCAAAAGCACAAACCAATTGCAACAGCCCAGGTGACAGCAGTCGGCTCAATGAGAAGATGAAGTCGCTCATCTGACTCCTCTTTCACCCAAATGTTTGACATCTCTAAAACGATCCACAAACTACTCTTCATATAACGCTGCTCATGCAAATCCATGATCTTTAGAACAGCCACTGTTATGGAATTTCTTTAATACCTTCAGTCAATGCACAACCATTACAATGCTAAAGCAGTGTCTACACGATCACATAATTATATTTAACATAATATTGCCGCTAGCGTACTTTTTGAGCCTACTACCATTATTACCATTATTAGCTTAGTTATCAGGTAAGCGAGTCATTACACTCAGCTGCTTACGAGAGGGTTCAAAAATAATGCACCTTGAGTTTAAAACTTCGCCTTGAAGGTTTCGACGAAGCCGGTACCCCGAAAAAGCAATCGGTAATAGCTACAAGTTAGGGTTAAGAAGAGCAAACGATAAATCGTATAACGCAATTGTGATTACAAAGCTCTTAATCATTTGCGTAGCCCAAGATTGATCCCGCTTCGACTTCGATCAATGCATATTAAGCAAAATTAGTCAGACGAACGAACGCAGAATAAACAGCCAGACAACCTGACGGATAATATTCGTCTCGGCATCCAACACTGGATAAAACAGAGTTCGAAAGCTTCAAGAAACATGCAAGAATATGTTAGAGTCCGACGAATGACCGCGATCTGTACCTGATTTTCGATATGTTTGCGCAGTTTATCGATAACGAAACGGCGAAAACAAAAACAGCGACGACTTTGATCACCTGATAAAATATTATTGTCTCTATGTCTTGTTGACATTGAGTAAGCATCTCCGTCTAGAGCAGTTGGCAACAAGTGCGTCCTCCATCCGTTAATGAGTCATATTTTGCGTAATATGCCTTCTAGGCTACGTGTTGACTTCAATCGCTTTATAGATTATTATTTTTATGCAATATACTTTGTGATGGCATTTATAAAGCATAGAAGTCATTCGTTGGATTGTTGAATGCTGAAATCTACTTATTTAAGTCCAGGATTGAGTGGACAGGATCAAGAATCAGAAATTCTTATTAAGGCTATACTCGCTTACTTATCTACTTTTATTCTTTTTTGGATTTGTTTGGTTATGTTGCCTGGTCGATTCAACAACTGCAACTCTTGTCGGTAGCCTACAACTCGAACCTTTGACCACGCTCTAAACTTCACCAAATTTTACCTGGTCATAAACAAAAACAATCGATAAAAAGATTTTTAAAAAGCATTCAATAAATTACATTTATGAAGGCAAACTGACGAATGACTGCGTTTGCAAAGTAGCCTAAAACATTGCCTTTGAAGATTCCAGGGTGAGATCGTCAAGCCCGGTAGAGTAGGCCTAGGCCTAATGGTTAACACGCTGGCCAAGAGTGCGAGAGGTAGTGAATTCGAGCCTCCGCCCGGCCGGCAAAACCTTTATAGGAGCGATATAGCTGCGATATCTCGATGCGATAGCACTATATCGCAGCTATATCGCAACGACTATACTAACCCGATATCGGGAGGCTATAGCTTTGTCCGACGTCCGATATCGGAAATCGATCTAGTATAGCTGGCGCTATATCGAACCGATATATGTGCTATATAGCATGCGATATCGGTCCGATAATGCAAATTGGTGCTTTAGACACATTGCAGACTATTGACATACATGTGTAATCCTTATATTAATTAATTTCTGGGCATGGGATTTGAACTGTGTTCCAATCCTTTAAATCCCTGTAAAAGCTAGTGTTAGTTTCCTTCTCATCAATAATACCAAATTAATATGTTGTTATAATTCAGTGAACTGAAAAGAGGCGGTATAGAAATACACAAATACAATACTAAATAGTGATATTATTGATGTAAAAATAATTGGCATTCACATTCACCTCTATTGCATTACGCTCTCCCAGAACGTGCCGCACTGAGAATGCCAACACAGCATTTCGAAGCCTCTCCAGACGTGTCTCTTCATCGGTGTCAGGTCGATCTCCGATGTCTCGGCAAAACTTTACTGCCATCTCGTAGCTCGTTGTGTGCACCTCTGGAAAGTACAGACTTGAGACTTCATATTTGTCCCACTTCTTACCACCAATTGCATCATTCTTCTGAACATAATTTTTCGCACATGACTGTCGGTTCTTGAACGGGTAATATGCCTGCAAAACGTCATTGTCATCCACTTCTAACCAGGTTTCAGGTGTTTGCCAGATTTCCTGTTCGTCGTCATCACTTCTTTTGCAGGCAACAACGGTATAGAACTAAAAGCAAATGAGTACAATATAAATATACATATTCGGCAAACCGGTGTACATACAAACTTACATAAATACACTACTATACCCCATGTCATGACTCGTGTAATAGCTGTATTGCAGCAACATGATCATCGTCTATTGGAAGATGTGCACATTTCCGCCATCTTTTATCAAATGTAGCAAAGAACACTTCGTCCGACAACTCAGAGACAACGCGAATCCCAACATCTGTTGAGTCTACCGGCACATCAAAAAGTGGTTCCACCTTTTCATACACACTGTACACTATATACAGTTCTCCTAGGGCATTTGCTGCCAATAGGTTGCGCACAACACAGACATGGTTGTCAACTATGAAACAGCAGTCACTCTGGTCTGTCCTGTAACTGGAAATATGTATATGGTCAACCTGGGCACCAGTGTATTGGAGCAGATCAGGTCTTCCCTCGATCTGTGGTCCATTTTCGTGCCGATGTTTTAGTATTGTTCTTTTTGATGGGAGTGTGTCGCTGAGTTCTCTTTCGGAAAGTCGACGCACTACTTGCTGAACAACATGGTGTGACTTGTGCACCATTCTCTTTAATTTGCCAAGATAACTTTCAAACGGAAAGGCGGAGAAGTTATCAAGCACTCCAAAGATACGTGCGTCGTCTGTGATGTGACAGTGCGCGTGAACACTGTACACACATTTGTTGCCATAATACTTGACATAATCGTTTACAAATTGCTCCAACCAGCTGCTGGCATGATCAATGTAAACGGCTAGTAACTCATCAGAACAAAGACAACGAATAGCTGTTAACAGTAGCTTAAAGTGTTCGTACATCTTATTGTCCAGCACATCCTTCAATATAACTGGAGCAAGGTACAATAGGAATTGCCTTGCCTCTGTTGCCTTCCATGAATCGCACTCGTTGATCGCGCGACACTTACGCTGAAATTCATGAGGCATTTTCGCCGCAAGATTGACGACAGCTGCTTGTAGTGCGTTGATCGTGGGACGTCTAACACTAAACGGAAAAGCTTTCGAGTGTAACAAGCCATTTTGCCAGTCCCTTGCCATCCTTCGGACAAGACCAAGAAGTGTCAGATGCATATAGTCTATTGGGAATTGGCTCACCATGCCGACTTGTAAATCTCTCAGTATACAGTCCTGCAATCTGTACTCGTTCGGAAGTAACAGAAGCTCAAAATCTGCATCGCATCGCCTTGGTGACTTGGTGTTGTTGAAGGTCATCCGCCTTTCCTTCGTATACAATCCCTCGACAGTACACTTATCGCATCCATGGTGATAGTTCACATGCCTCGTGCTCCTAACTTCTGCGCGAGCGGGTGCATCACAAATGAAGCTGTGAATTGTTACTTTGCAAGTGACACCTGCTGAAATTGCTACACCGTTCTGTTGAATAGAAGTCATTTCCTCAATGAATGGTCGCAAGAACTCGTTGAAATCATTAGGTTTATGTCGAGCGCCATACAGTGCAACAATGAAAACAGGTGAAATAAACGGCTTCACAACACGGCAAAGTATGGGCCACATACACTGTTTACCACTGTTGAACAAAGGTACTCCGTCAATATTATACTGCAAATGAAGCTCGGTGTTATTGTCAACTTGACAGCTATGCATTCTTGATAATGTTGATCGCAGAGATCTGGCCAAGGACAGGTACACATAACTTCCTCCACATTTATCCTCCACACTGTAAGCGAGATTTGTTCGCAGCAGTGTTCGAGGGTCCAGTGGGAGATCTGGATGATTGTGAACTCGCAGACCACCAAGCAGATCTTTCATTGCTTCACGGGTGATATTGTGTCGAGAGTTCCAGTTTATGAGAAACTGAGACAGACTTTCTTCCCTATCCGACTCAGAGTCTGACTCTTTGTCTGTATGGTACTCAGTGTCAAAATCACCACTTCCAGCATTCACACCAACAGAAAGCCAACTGTGTGCTAACTCACCTTCTTCAAGTGGTTCCCCAAATTCAAACTCATCTTCAATCACATCCTCCGAGGCCTCCACTTCAAGCACTTCTTGCATTACATTCCCTTCGCCGACCATGTGTGCGTTCAACACATTTACTCCAGCACCCACATCGTACACATGCTGATCAAGCAAGTTTTCGGGGACAGCAACCATAGGCACTGCTTGAAGTGTGGCTAGACCCAGAGCGCGTTCCCGTTCAATTCGATCAATGGCTTTCTTTCTCACTCTATACTGTTGTTTGTAAAGGCGCTGATGCTCACGCTTCAAAAGCTGCAAAATTGAACATTCAAATTGAAATGTTCTCATCTTCGAAATTTACTTAATTGAAATGACATTCTGACGAAAAATTTAATGAATGTGGAAAACATTCATCCACAAAACTGAACAATACTTTTAATCCCATGCATGCAGCCTGCCAAATGTCAGCATACAGCATGTAACCAGGCATTTAATCTTCTAATGGATTATTTACCTAATTTAAAAACAAAGGGCTTTGTCGACGACATATAATTCCCTTCCAAGAATTTCAAGGTCATGAAAATAAAACGTTGAATGATTCACGAATAGTGCAAGTAAGAAGCAAATTGCAAAACATTAATGCATTAGTGAAAATCATAAGTGCAATTTCTGACGCTGCCGGAAAACCACAAGAGATGGAGATGATAGCATAGCTAGTTATTATGAAATATCAGTTATAACTGATTAAACATATACCTTTCTTTGTGCTTCTTTGCTGTTTATCGACATTTCACTATGTCACTGTAGTCTTGCTGTTATCATATGTTATGCAGCTACAAATTTCTCTTTGTCAAACCTGTATTGTAGTGTAGTGTAAAATGTATTTCAGTTGTGATAAAAGGGTACGTAAGTGGAATGAAAAATTAACCGCTACTTTTTGTCATTTTGATGGAATACCGAAATACCTCAGATGGCCGGAATACCAATCGTGGAACTATGTGAATTATATTCCACCACATAAAAATTTATTTGCATATAATTATACCGGAACTTGGTAATTGGCTAGTTCAGCATCCCAAATTATTTACGCACAAGACAAGAAGTGGAATAAGTGATTAAAACATGAGAATTAAACAGAAGCGGGATGAGAAACAAAGTTGTCAATGCTTAAACTACAAGTGGGATAAAGGATGAAATTATCGGTAACGAAACAGAAGCGAGATTATAAATTATATGCTAAAACGATAAACATGGCGCATGACTGATGGAAAATGCTGATTTTAAAATAGAACCGGGATGCCAATGAAAAAGTTGATATCAAAATAAGAAGCGGGACGACTGATTATCATGAGGAAAATGTTGATTTTCAAATAAGAAGTCGGAATATAGGTTGAAAATTATATCATGCTGACACCTGCCAAATTTGGGACGCTAAACTAGCCAATTACCCCGGAACGTTATTACTTGTAGGCCCTAGTATCGCCGAACTAGGCTTAAAATAGGTATACCGGGTAAAAAGCGGGTACGCCACGGGTGAAAGGCGGATAATTACAGCGGGCTACCCTTTGAGATGGTCGGTTAGAGTCAGGGTAACCCTCGTGAAGGTCGGTTAGGGTCAGGGTACCCGTCGTGAGGATCGGTTAGGGTCAGGGTTTGTGTCGTCTAGCTGTAGTAATTTCCGCTGTAATTACCCGCTTTTCACCCGCGTGGCGTGCCCGCTATACCCGCTCCTCGCTTTTTACCCGGTAAATACACGTTTACCCTACTTTTAATTATGAAAACTTCACAAAGCAATCCAATATGGTGCAAAGAAACAATTTCGATGATTGTCCAACACAACTTAACTTTGCAACATTTGACACTACACTAGTATACACTATAATATTTGATAAAACGACCTCGCTCACCACCATTTGCATTTCACGAACAAAGACCGTATATATAATAGGCTATATTATGATAATCACTTGCAAGATGGCGAACATTAAATACGATATCGCTCCGGTATCGGTACACGCAAAAACCCTACAGTCAGCTATATCGAAGCGATATAGGTCCGATATAGAAAGTTAAGATATCGCATCGCATATATCGCTCAGATATCGCCTCATGAAATGTCTTATAGCTTTGGTAGTGGGCTTGCCGGCCGGGCGTTGGGCGGATTTGCTTTGTAGGCTGCGATACTACCTATCGCACTCTTGGCCAGCGTGTTAACCATTACTCTACAGTCCCCCCAAGCCTCGCACAGGCCAAGAATTTATTTGAATATTCTGTTAACTGTCATTGGCGCTCTGCTGTTGTGTTGCTTGACTTGGGTTCTGCTGAAAATAAGATAGCCCCCTCCCACTTCTGGCTTGGCCGAACCAGTAGGCCTAGTGATCCTGCACTTAGGCCATTGTATGTGCACTTGTTATAGCGCCCCTTCAAGCTCTCTCTACTCAGAGGCGCTCCCGATGCAGAGCGGACACTGCATCGGAGTTTCACACCGAAGCGCTGAGCAATTGTAAGTGAAGGACTTGCCCAAGGTCCTTATGCGGTTTGAGGGTGGATTCGAACCTCGGACCTTTCGGCTCCAAGGCAACGACGCCACCACTAGACCACCGCGCCCCACAAATTAGTGTTAAAGTACCGAACCCACTGCTGTAAAGCCGACCTGCGTGTCGTGCCATAGTGGGCCGTATTTCGTATAACCTGTAAGCATTCTGCGGTTTGTCAGATTGTGTCATTAAACGAAGATTATTATTATTATTATGTATTTTTCAGAGAAATTGTCAATCTAGCCTTTTCTAACCTTTTTTCGCTCCGATCTGACCTTTTAAAAACAATTCAGAGTGGCATCCCTGATTAATAGTGATTATTCTGCTTCCTGTAATTTGTATACGCGCATGTGTATTGGAAAGGCTGCATGTTGTAGTTTGGATTATTATTAATTTGTTAGCTTAAAATGCCTTTCCTTATTGCAGATAAAAGGAGGAATAATAAAAAAAGAACGGTGTGTTTTACTAGTAAATTTTTAAAGTAGAAATATCGTTTATCTTATATTGAATGTAAATTCACTTATTATCGTTCACTCACACGAATTGTGCTGGTATAACGGAACGTTGCCCTTTCTTGTTGTTATTCGCGATTTCTGCGTCGTTTACGAAATGCTCGATGGCAATATGCAGCAGTTTGTTAGGGCCTCCAAGCGCCGTGATTTGCACATAGTAAAATAATATCTACAAACTTTTGTTTTCGACACATGCCACATGTGATGACAAGTGTTGACCAAGTGTGTTTGCAGGGCCGTACGTGCACGGGCAGAAGTCCAGTAAAAAATAGGTCAAGCCCCAAATAGCATATTTGTCAATTAAATTCTAGGACTCACCCCTTCTAGTTATAAATGTAGGATATGCCTACTAGATAGAAATGTAAGGTATGCACATTGGAAAATAGCTTTAGTCAACAGCAGGAAGATGCCAAAGACACATAAGGCTGAAGTCTTACACTCATGCTCTCATGGCTCCCTATTTACTCTCGGATCCAATACAAGGCCTTCCTCCTGGTCTCCAGATCTCAACTTGGTCTTGCCCCAAATGCCTCTTTGGCTCTGTGTATAAGTTTGTACTTCCGCTTGTATGTACTTTGCCTTGACTTTGAAAAGCATCTTCTGCAGGAAATTCTAGTAAACAGAATATTGTTGTATTTATGTTGTCAAATTTGCATGGTTCACATTTAGTAATCATGTTTTAAAGTTCTGTTGTTTTTAAACATTCTTTACAGGTTGAAGGAAAAGGAAAGAAATTACAAAAAAATGATGTCCCTAAGGCAAAGAAAAGAAAAGTAATAGATGACGAAGAGATAACGAGTGAATCAGAGAGGTGAAGCACTTTGCCAATGTACTTTGTTACCGATTTAATGGTACAGCTAACGACAAAGTGATGCCACGATTCTGTCTTTAGTAACGAAATTACCGTATCTAGTGATATAATGCACTCATGTTCACAAGCCACTCTGCTTAAAACGGCGTGTTATGTGTCCAAAACAATGAACTTAAGATGTCATACTGGTTAGCTCTGTCACAAAATCTTTACTTCGTATTATCCCTTTATAAGCATGGTTTGATTTGTATGATGTATCAAAAGAAATGTCCAGATGATTTCTCATTTGTATGACCATTGACCAAACTATTATATCTATCTATGGAATTTATATATCGCCTGTTCAATGTAACTATTCAGAGGCGCTCCCGACCTAGGCACGGCCAAAGAGGAAAGTCTCGAGTAGTTTATAAAAGAATTGGACAAGACCAGTATTCAGTTTTTTAACACATGGAGCTTCTCATTCTAGGTTTCATGCAATATATGCTCACCCATTTTCTAAATCAGTTTTGTGGTCTTGAGCTTTTCTTTGTGGATTGCCAGAGTGCAGAAATTTTATTTTTTATTTCATTCTAGTTAAGTTTGGTTTACATTTTTTTATATTTTCCTAAGTAGTGGACCTTGTTGGATTACAGCTGGACTTTCATGATGAATAAGAATTATGTTCAGTGCTATTGAAATCAGTTAGGATGTTTTACCTTACATATATATGCAGCACGATAATGGCTCTTTGAATTCACTAGGTTTTAAACATTTCTTGTGGATCATTATTGTACCTACCAATTGAGACCGTGCTCTCACAATTTTGTATTCTTTTTGTAATCTCCGTAATTTTCTGCTCTCATCCTGAGATTAATCCGATAGACATGGTTAAAGACATTCTTTAGGTATTATATTCCATTTGATCAAAGTTGCTTAAATTTGTACCTGATAGCAGTGTGTTTATCAGTTTTTGTTTCCATTTAATGAATATAATAACACTAATAATAATATTAAATTTCAGTGAAGTTGCTGATGTGAACGTCAGTTCGTCTGACGATGAATCACCGGACGAGATCCGCAAGAAGGCCGCCCTGAAGCTCCTGGAACAGAAAAGAGGCAAATACTTTAGACATTAAGATTTATGCAGGAATGACATTGCGAAACTTCTCTATATTATAAAAAAAGTACTTTGGCTATTTAATTAATATGGCTTTGTAGATGCAATTTAAAGTGGTATAATTGACTGTAAAATGGTGTTATAATGGATTTATGTAAAGGGTTGTTACTTTACAAGTCTACTTCACTGCTTTAAACAGAATTGATTTGCACATTTGCAGAAGTTTTATTTGTCAAGGAACTCAACTGGAGTCTGTTTAAAATCTTGCTTGATTGGGTACTTGCGTATTCAGAAAGTAGCTTGACAGGGTGTTTTTCTATTAGCAGGAAAATTATTGGCTATTGTCCTATCACATTGGTTTGCAAGAGATACTTGATATAACAATTTCATTTTGTTGTTGTGTTTGTTTAGCTCTCTTAAATGATGATAAAGATCTTGATGAGCAGCTAAGAGATGAACATGTAAGCCATTGTTATGTTTGATCTAACCATCTTTAGGATATTCATTCTTTTAATATAACCTCTGAATGTTTTCCTATATGTCTACACTGACAAAGGCAAGGGGAAGTTAAGCACTTCTTTGCCCTCCATATCTTCCCACTTCAGCCACAGCCTTGCATCTCTAGTTTCTCCAACAAACCTATAATTTTCCTGAATTATTTCTCAACTCACTCTGTTGCTCAAAGACTCAAGACTTTCTCTGCGGCAAGGCTTCTTCTTGTTTTCCGTGCTCAATGGCCCGTCCTTCAATGGCCCATGCTTCATACAAGCCTGACAGTTGTGGGAATTGTCAAATAAGGTGTTGCAATACGGTACTTTATTTGTCTTATATATCGAGCTTCCATTGAACAATGCAGCTGTATTGACGTCCAGCAGAATGGCAGTTACCAGCAACTTGAGTGTGTTGTAGCTTTTTTCATATCTCACTGAACTGTGCCTTTGCCCATCTATTCTTTTTTACATTAATTTCTGATGAATTGCTGGGCAAATATCAGCTACTGTAATTTTTCCTTTTGATGGCGATTGTAACAATGTAGCGATGATACTTATTGGAATTACTATTGATGATTAAATTGATTATTATTTTATGCTTCAGATGGAGAGAAGGGGCAGATTACATCGAAAAATAGCTGATACAGTAAGCATTCAAATTCTGTTTGACTTATATTTGTCTTTAGATTTTATGAATCTGTGTCATAAATTTAGAACAATTGTTTTGTTGGTTACGGCCCAGGTTTTAAGCCATTGATGTGAAAATATTATATGATGGATTTTGTCTTAGTTGTGGTTGGATAAACTGTGCAGTATATCGCTAAACATATAAAATTTAAGCATGTGTGACATTTAATTAAATATGACATAATGCTGAAATACGTAAAATGTAAACATGTGTAATATGTGGTCTCATGTAATTTATAATATTTAAATGTATGAAATGTAAACATGTGTGATTGTTTTTGTCATAGTGTTTAGCACCAACTGAAGGTGATGTCACGTGGTGCCACTGGTGTAAACTGGACGTGGTGACGTGCATTGCTATTGCACCAGATTGTTCGTCTGTTTTCAGTGGATCAAAGGACGGCACGATAGTTAAATGTTAGTTAATTTTTTCATCGTGGGCTTTGTCTCACTTTTTCATTGCTATTTGGCTTTTATGCTACATAGGTTAACGTATGGCGGCTATGGCCCTTTGCTTTTTGGAATATACTTTTAAAGCACTGCATTGAATATCTAGGCAAGTACCTACCTATCTCATTAGTAATGGTGCTTAAAAAATAGAGAAATAATTTTAATTGAACAGCAGCATGGACGGACTAGCTTACCAAGATATCCGTTTGTGCATTCTTTAGTTTGTAGCATTGGCAACTTAATATTGGCTGAATGCTGTTGCTGTGTTTGTTTTTGTCCACCTTCAGGCCAATGCCATTGTTGGCCAGGGCTTCTTTAAGGAATTTTTGTAACTGCACAATGCCTTCTCTCCCTTCCCACAAATCCATTTAGAGCTGCACATGTTTTTGTAGAGCTGCATGCTAAAAATGCCTCTTGCTAATTTGTGGATATGTGTAAAATTACAAAGCCATGCTTGCCAGTCTGATTTTTTTTCATGTCTTCTCTGCTTGTACCATTTTTGTTTGTTTTCGATCTTGTTTTTAAGTTTGTATTCCTTGTTATGCCACCTTAAGAAGATGCCACCATTTCAGCACATGTTATGCTGACTTAATTGTTAGGTTGTTCAGTCATTATACTATATATGTTTTTTATTTTTGTAGGGAGTTCGGCCACAGGAGAGAAACTGCACGTAATCCATGGGAGTCGTAAAAAGAAGGGCAATCAGTCGATCGCTCATACAGACGATGTCCTAAGTCTTGCCGTTTCATCAGATGGAAAGTTTCTTGTAAGTTTAGACTGGAATTTTTTTAATTTGGTGATCTGGTATTGTTTTACAACTTTAGTGGCTTTACAAAGTTACGTTTCCTCAGCTAACTTACCTGGTACGTTAAAAGTAGTTTGTTGTTCCTGTGTACTGTTAGTTTTTTATGTCTGCATACTGGCAGCATGATCTTTCACGTCTCAGAGCATTGTATTTAAAGGTGACCTGTTACGCTAAGTTTGCATTAGTTTTTGCATGAAGCTGACTTTTGGTTTGGAACTCCAAACTGTTTCTCTACTTGAGGATTATTAACCCTTTAGTGGTGATGGTGTACTAAAATTGACTGGGAAACCACTGCACATTGTCGTTGTTGTTAAAATATTTTAAAGAGAGAAGGTACAAGTAATGCAATTCTTACACTTTGTGAGTGTGTCTATGAAATTTCTTCAGAAGCATGGTCATTGGTTGTAGGGTGGTTTTGAAGAAAGAGCAACTGTCCCTCATCAGGATGCATTTCTTGCATACCTTGCTTGCCCACTGCCCAGGTACTCATATACAGTCGCTAGAGCAGTGGTTCTTAACCTTTTCAAGGGAGCCGAACCCCAAGAGAAATCCATGACCACTCACCGAACCCCTCAAGTTTGAAAAATAATTTGTTTCTCGACATACTATGTGGTATAAATATATAAGAAAAGGGTAATTTGCTTTTAGCGTACGTCGTAGTCGTACGATGCTATTTCTGCAGAGAACAACGAAAAATTACATATCGGTAATACCTTACGTCGCAAAAAGATGCTGCGGGTGTTAATTATCGGGAGGTGCAGTAAGACATAACTAAAGTGAACAGTATGCGCCGCAGCTTTAAATTTCATAAGGTAGGTGGACCTGGCAAGCAACCAATTTCAAACAAAATTCATTAAATGAAAGTCGAAAAATAAAAATAAAATAGCAAATATATTTTCACTGAATATGTATATAGGCCTATTTCAGAGGACCTCTGCCGAACCCCTTACACTGGCTCATCGAACCCCAATGGTTCGGTCGAACACTGGTTAAGAACCACTGCGCTAGAGGAATGGTAGACTGAGTGACAATCATAGACAGGTATTCTGTGGACCAATCAAAGTGCTACTTGAGCATGACATGGTATAACTTGACTATTGGGGATCATAGCCACAGCACCAAACTGCCACGAGCCAAATTTATGAGGAAATTTTTTAGACATTATATATGAACGACTGTATCGGGTATGAACCTTCATTTTATTGTTATATGCAATAGTTCTGTTAATAGATACGATTCAAAGAAAGCAGCAACAGCATTTGTCTTTTGTTTACAGGTCTCAGGCGGAAAAGACACCAACGTTTATATATGGAGTCCAAAAGATATGACGCATATTCAGACGTTAAGCGGTCACAAATCGTCGATTGTTGTGAGTAATACACAGTAGCGTATTTGTTCTGTATATTAGCATATGTTGTGTTCTTAATAGGTTTGAGAAAAGGTGGCATTATTTGGGCACCATCTCATTAATTGTATTGGGCATTAATTGTATTGAGAACCATCTCGTATATTGGGCACCATCTCGTATATTGGCACCATCTCGTATATTGGCACCATCTCGTATATTAGGCACCGCACCATCTCATAAATTGGGCACCATCTCGTAAAATGGGCACCATCTTATAAATTGGTCGCCTTATCATAAATTTTGCACCATTTAATAAATTGTAGTCCTAAGAGAGTTGTGCATTTGCTTTTCTTGTAGAGTCTTGCGTTCAGAGTCGGTTCTCATGAGCTCTTCAGTTGTTCAGAAAGGTTTTCAACGAGTGCCATCGTGAATGTCTGGAACCTTGACGAAATGGCTCTCATGTACAACCTGTAAGTACATGTTACAATACATTTTTTACACAACGTTTCTTTTGAACCTTTAAAAAAATTAAGATGTCATTGTTACCAGAATTTTATTTGAATTTTTTTTTTTAAATTACAATACATTTTTTACAGAACGTTTCTCTTGAATCTTTTTTCAAATTTAAATTTTAAATTGTCATTGTTACCAGAATTTTATTCGAATTTATTTTTTAACAAAGAATTTGAAACAGTTGGCATCATGAACATCAGAACAGTGTATAAAAGCTAAATGAACTAATTTCTTATTCTTGTTCCATCCTTACTTCTAATATGGCAGCAGAAGTTAGCTTTTGTGTATACAAAGCCCACCGTTGTCATGATTATAATTCACGAGCTTATTCACTTAATTGTCATTTTTTATTTTTAGTGCATTTGTTGCTATTACAAACTTCTAAATGCGAAGCTGCTGTACATTTTACAGAACAATGAGTCAATGGTGATGTTCTTTGTGTCGTATAGTTTTGCTGTCGAACTATCTGCCATCGACTGCCTTTCCAACGAACGCCCAATTGCTGCGTGCGGCCAAAAAGCGGAACTCTGGCGCTGGAAGTTGGAAGATCAGACGTACACGATTTTTTCCGGACGTGGTACTGAGCAACGAAGTCGAGATAACAAGTAATTCAATCAATCAATCAATCTTTTTATTGAAACCTTTTCATTTGCAGGACTTCTTATTCCAATATGTGTTAATAAGACTTTTTTATAATTAAAAAGACTTTCTGTTGTTTTTTGTGGTGTCATCCATAAGTTTGGATGTATAATATAATAATTATTATTGTGTTTTTTCATGCATTGCTGTGAAATATATTCCACTGGACTAAGCAGGTATACGTTACCTAGCAGTCTTCGTCATGAACTTCATGGTCTTTCTTTGCCCCTTTTCCGTAAGAGTTTGAAAACGATTCTCTTTAATTGTGAATACTGTCAGGTCGCGGGCGCCTCTGAGAAGTTCCTGTTGAAGTGGTGCTATATAAATTCATGATTAAGATTACAGGAAGCCAAAGATTTGTAAGGAAACAATATGCAGTTGTCCAGAGTGCATGAAAGTTTTTATCCTTGATTTGCCACTTGCTATACTGGATTTCCTGCAAAACATTTCTTTAGTAGTTTCTGATGCATTCTGTATGTAGTATCTGGCACTTACTGCTGAACAAAAGTGTATAAAAAATACAGGGTTTATTCACTATTTTGGAAAAATGTATTGCTGGTATTCAAAGGTTAAACGTCGGTTATTATATTTTTGTTTTAGGAAAGCATCATCAGCAAAGGAACCTTTGAATGGACACAGTTTGGTTCACTGTGCTGCCATCGACAGTGTCTGCTATATCGATGATCAGCATGCTCTATCAGGTGCTAGTGACAAGTAAGTGTGGCTGCTAGTCTTACTTTTATGTTCATAAGAGAAAGACGGTTTGATAAGAATATTCCTGCTTACTTAAAGTAGCCACTTCATTAGTTAAAAAATTATGGTTAGGAGTGAAATCCTGTGCATTTGTGTGTGTTTGTGTGTATACAACTAGGTATGACAAAAATTAAATTATTCAGTAACAATGGAAATTATATGCAAGGTTAACCCAAACTTGAAGAATTTTAGGTTGGTGATTTCGGATTTAGTTAGAAACACTTAAGCACAGTTGGCATTGTGAATATCAGAGCAGTTATTAGCAGAGTCACGTGAAAATAATAGCTTTTACCTTGACCCAGCCTTATGTCTAACATGGCAGTAAAAAGTTTTAAAAAATATGCAAAAACTGAGATGAAGTATTTAGACAACTGTACTTCTTTCTGCTATGCTATTTTTCTTACTGTGATTAAAGTTCATTACTGCCTTTCTTAACCCATTCCCGCCGGAATTGTTCCGATACCTATTGGGTTTATCGGGTCACCCGCGACCCGATCCGGCGAGAAAGAGTTAAATTGAAATTAATTATAGTCATGATGACAACAGTTTTATTGTAAGTTATTAATAATATATGTAGCTCAAATTTTTTCATCCTTCTAAGTTAGACTTGATTAACAAGTTTCTATAGACATTATATGTAATGGAGATGTTTTGTCAACAGTCACTTTGAGTAATAAAAACTATGGTTATGATTTTTCAACATTATTGCATCTTCTGACTGAATGACTTGATTAAAATTGAATTAAAAAAATTTCATCTCTCCATGCCACATGTTTTCATATCTTTTAGTTCATTGGCGGTGTGGAATCTATCAAAATCACGATTTCCAATAGCAACTGTGAAGAATGCCCACGATGGAGGAAACAGCGCTCAGCCTTGCGAGAGCTGGATTACTGCAGTCGCCGCCGTTAGATACTGCGACTTAGTGGCGTCAGGTGGTTGTGATTTTGCTCATTACAAAGTGGTTTAGATGTGCTTGCAATCTTATATTGAATAGTTATTTAAGGATCTTTGAGCAAAATTTCACTTTTTTACTACTGGGCCTAGTTTTGAATCTTGTTTTCTTCCATTGTAGGCCTACCACTGTTTTTTTTAACAATTACGTTTCTAGAGCTAATTGACCATTTACACTTGTTTTAATTACTTCCCATAGAGCTTCTGTTCTCAGTTCAAGCTAAATTAAACAACTTGTGCTTTGCTGTTTTTGAAGGACCCATGAGTGCTTTGTTAGGCCATAAAAATTCAATGAACTAGTTTATCTGGAAATTAACTGGTTGATTCGACTCTTCTTTGGCAAGCAAGAAGCTGCAGAGATGTTAGATACTTGATTTGGTTTGGCACTCCTCAACAGCTTCAAAAACTTGACTACACACTGCTCTCTCAAACTTTTCCTCACTTCAACTTCTCCTCCAGTGTTCGTGACCTAGGTGTCACCCTAGATAGTTCTCTTACATTCACTGAGCACATTGCCAATCTTACTCGCTCTTCCTACTTCCAGCTAAGGCGTCTCAGGGCTATTCGCAAATCTGTCACATCTTCGATCTTTACCTCAATTGTTCATGCTTTTGTCTGTTCTCGGCTTGACTATTGTAATTCTGTTCTTATTGGTCTACCCAAGGTTCGCCTAGCTCCTCTGCAATCTGTACTCAATGCTGCCGCTAGGCTCATTGCCCGCCTTCCTCGATTCTCCCACATTTCTTCATTCATGACTGAACAACTTCACTGGCTTCCATTCTCGACCCGTATACAATTTAAGGTCCTAATTTTGGTCATCAAGTCTCAAATGGGTCTTGCTCCGAAGTATCTGTGTGATCAGATACTTCGCCCCCCTTCTGCCACTTCGCTGCGTCCTCTTAGGTCCTCTGATCGGCTTGACCTCTTTGTCCCGCGAGTCAGGACCGCCATGGCGCAATCCAGATCATTTGCCTGCATTGGTCCCTCTCTATGGAATGGGCTTCCCCCATCAGTTCGCTCTGCCATCCTCTCTGGTAGTGTATCCTCATCTTTCTCTCGTCTAAAAACTTGCCTTTTTTCTCGGAGATGAACGCACTGGGAGCGCTTCTGAAAGGCTCTTGCTGCAAGAAGCGCTTTATAAATTGTCAGATAAGATAAGATAAGAAGATACTTAACTGTATACGCGTAGGCAAAGCCTTGAATCTTTTTTTTATCTTGACTGCAATGTCTACCCAATGGATTGTGATTTGGTAATGCAGTGTTGCTTAGAAGGAACAAATAACTGATACCTTCTGCATTATGGTAATAGAGCTACAGAAGTTTTCAAATTGGTTTGGATACATGCACAGAATACCCTTTGTAATATAATAGGCTATATAAGATGTATTTGTAAGAGGGTGTCTTCCTGCATATGTTCAATGCATTATTGTGATTTAAGTCTCAACTGAAGGCATCTTTCTTTCAGGTGTCTTATTCACAGTTTAATCCATCATTTGCTGCCTCCTTGTTTCACAGGATTAGTTTATTCACCTGACTGTCGCTTCAATTTTGTGCCATCAGTATAGTCTTGTACACTAGACACCAACATTGTGGGTGTTGTCTTGTTTAACCCTTTAATGCCAGAGGGTATAGGATTTCCCATACCATTTACTACCATCTCGGCATTAAAGGGTTAAAACCAAGTATTACATCACCTTTAAAACTCTCAAAAGAAACGAGACGACCCCCATGTGCAATGTTTCTATTGTTGTATTTAGGTAGCCATGACGGTTTCCTGAAATTGTGGAAGTTTCAAGAAAATGTCCGCTCTTTGGATTGTCTGTTTTCGATTCCTGTGGTGAGTTTGACTTTTTTAAAACTTGTTTCCATGGTTAGCAGTGAACTACAATTCCAATTCATTTGTCAGCAATGCCATTCTATTGTCAGAGAATTATACGAGATCTTCTGTTTAGCTGCCATTTCTATTCTACTACATAAATTTTCATTATTCCCTTTGTGTTCATGGGACCAGTACAATTTATGCGAGCTGTATTATACATGCTTAAGACTTTTCAGTATATTACACTGCACCTGATATGGAATTTCAATGTTTGCATGATGGTATGTATCTTGAAGATCAAGATGATGATTTTTACTGAAATGAATACACAATAATGTTAATGCTTTAGGATGGATTCTGTAATGAAACCCAGTGCAATAACGCCTAGCCAATTGAGGTTTAGGATAGTCTTATCTTGTTTCATTTCGTAACCTCCAGTTGTTTTAGCCATGTAAGAAAACTTGTGGATAGGCAGAACTTTGTGTCCAGCGGCTAATGTATCGTTATTTTGGAATGTGGCTTTGCTTACAAGCGACCATCAATTGATACAATAACTCTTTCTTCTACAAGTTCATCTTGGAATGATAAGCTAGCTGTTCCTCTGGCTTATTTATTTATTTATTAAATTTATATAGCGCCTCTTCAACGTAGACTACTCAGAAGCGCTCCCGGCCCAACCACGGATAAATAAAACAGTTTTAATCTTTTCTTCTTAAGGAACAGAACATTTATTGTTTTAGGGTGGCTTCATAAATGGAATCGAATTCTCGTCCGACGCTACATTTGTGGTTGCCGCCGTTGGCAAACAACATCGTCGCGGTCGTTGGTTTCCATCGTTCAAATCGTCGCAAACAACGTCGTTAAACAACGGACAACAACAACAGCCGGTGCGAAACGGTGTCTGCATCATTCGACTTCGGAAGAGAGACTCGACGAGTTAGAAGAAGCAATAAGAACAGTTCCAAAGGACGACTTTCTAATAGGTTGTCGTAAAAACAACGTAGCCTAGCCCAAACCTGAAGCTGGGAAATAAAAATGTACAACGTGAAAATCATGATTTTTTCAGCTGGGAATAAAAATATACAATTTGTAAACTGTAAAACCATGATTTTGTGGATGGTTTTTGTATTGGTTAACCAAAAGATTATAAAATGTTGCTACAGATCAAGTCCTGCACCTCAATTGAAATATTACATCAATGAGCGTTTTGTTAGTGGAATTTCTTCGTTCATTCAAGTATTTTTATGGCACCTCTTCAGGGAAACTACTCCGAGGTGCTCCCGACTCCATCACAGCCAAACAAAATGCTTATAGAATGTGTCGGAGAGTGATCTAGGGAACAGGTTCAGCTCAAGAGGGAGGCCATTCCATATCACTGTGCCAACCACAGAAAAAGCATGGCTTTGCATGATAGGATGGAGGCGCGAGCAAACGGGACTAAAAGCGCTCCCCTTCCACATGAATTTGGTCTTGTAGAGTTTAGAATGAGATGATTAGATGCCATCCATGCCTTCAGGGCAATCAGTACCTGACCTTGAATTGTAGAAGCAGCATTAGAATGTACAACAGTATTTAGTATTACAAAACGCTTGAGAAGTGAACAAAGCTTTTATAATCTATAAATTTGTACACACGTTGTCACAGACATTTACATGGAATGGATTACACCTGACAAAGTTTTGATTGCTGTAGTCGGTAAAAACAATTGCACACGAAAAAAAATGGAAAAGTAGTATTCAGATTCTGAGCATTGAATGTTTAGTAGTCTTGCTGCAACTAAAGTATTTGCAAACAGAGATTAAAAATACGAAATACAGAATTTAATATAAAAAAATTAGTTTAACTGCCATTCCATATCTCATTATAAACGCTAGTGTTGAAAGCTCAACATAAAGGATTGGTTGCTAAGCACCAACAAGACAATGAGCAATCGCTTGCCTTTGTTCGGTTAAATAGAACATTGTTGCTAAGCTGAAGACAGAACATGATGAGGCACAGAACCTGGGGTTCAACGTTTATTGCACTTGACTGGGAATTTGCATCTTTAGAATTTTGCTTATAATTTTGCTGCAATGGTGACATTCCTTCCATGTCTACCCACCAGGGCTTTTTTTAACGTGCACTTGTACACAAAATGTGCAGTTCTAAATGGATTTGTGCAGCTGTAAAAAGCACTTCTTGTACAGTAAAAACTAGCAAAAAGGTCATTGTCCTCTGATTGGAAGTAATTTACCATGGAAGATGGGAAAGGAAAGAAGGAGTAGTGCAGTTCTAAAAAACCCTTAAAACAGCCCTGCTACCCAGCTCCCACCCCAAGGCTTCAAGTAATTACATCTCAAAAATGCTAACACTAACATTCAGAAAGACTATTGTATTTAACCCTTTAATGCCGGAGGGTATAGGATTTCCCATACCATTTACTACCATCTCAGCATTAAAGGGTTAACTTAACCCACCACCGCCAGAGGTCACTGGTGTCAACTACATCGCACAATTACAAGAATGGTCTACGATTATTTTCATGGCGTCAACATACAAGTCCAGTCACGTAAATTCGATACATTTTCAAAATAATCTCTATACAAAGACACAACATCATGCATCTGCCAAACTGAACAGAATTTACAAAATGCACGATTGAGCAAAGTCTATTGGAAAGGAGACGCGTTTCAACGTTCGTTCAGGCGTGGCTGTCGCCTGACGAACCGTGCTTCAGCGATTTCAAGTCTTGCAGATGCACTTCTGGCGTTATGATGTGAGTTGATCCTACAACAAGCAATTCTAAACGTTAAAATTAAACCCAACCAGAATTAATATACATTAATATCATACAGCAGTGGATGAAAGAGAAATTTTTCCCCCATTTCATCTGTGTAAGTTATACAATATACACGTCCATTACTCATTTAGCTGACTCTTACAGAATGAACAAATTTCGTAAAGAATTTTCAAAGAAATAGTATTGCCTTAAGTACTTTGGCGACATAACTTCGAAGGTGGAACGTGGTCCATGTTCCATTCAAAAGTAGATGTTATATTATATTATCTATGTCACAGTCATAGATTTACCATCACCATATTTAACATAACCTGTGTAAATACTTGCAAGGGCCACCATATCGATTCCCACATATAAGACAATTTCCTCACCATTCTAGCGTCACTAACAGAGATCCAGAGAAATTATTACCGATGATGATCTCCCAGTTTTTGGCTGCCTGAGTGACCTCATAGGCAGAACGCATTTCAGAGAGCGTCACACCACCCATCACGAAGATGATGAACCGAGGACCGGTCCGAGTTGACGCCTGACCTCGCTTCTCGTGCCACTGATAACGCGCACTGTAAATCGCAATTTAACGCTGTTTAGCAAAACATTTTCAATCATCGTAAAAGCATTTATATTTAGATCAGTGCTGTTAGTCATCAGGGCTGTTTTTAAGGAATTTTTAGAACTGCACAACGTCTTCTTACCTTTCCCATACCCCATGGTAAATTACTTCAAATCGGAGGACAATGACCTTTTTGCTCGTTTTAACTGTACAGAAGTGCTTCTAAAACGGCACAATCCATTTAGAAAGTTCTGCACATTTTGTGTACAACTGCATGTTTAAAAAGACATGTTAGTCATGCATGCACTGCCTTTGTTGTGTGCTTCAAACAGATAATATCATGGTTGAGTATCTGAGGAATCCATACAAACACAAAGGGAAAGAAAACTATTTCATATTAACCCACAAGGTGCTAAATCCGGTCTGAGATCTACAACAAAGTCTTCCTGCAATGATGATGCACAAATTGTTAGCAGAAATGCCACAGGCAACATTACAAACGTAGGATACATTCTGAACTCGTGACATCCAATCCGAGAATTTCTGCTTGTCGCAAATACATCTTTACAGCTTCAGCCTGACTCAAGATTCTATGTATAAATGTTTATTTGAAGTTATTACCTGACAGGTGCAGCACCGCTTGACATAGTAGTTGCTCTTGGAGCCTCACTCAGGAAAGGAAACATCTTTGGGGATAGCTTTTCATTTTCCTACAGACACAACAAATTGGCACACACCTCGAATTGCCAGGTTTCTTATCTGAATTGACGCGAAGTCAGATATTCATAACCCCAAACATTTGAATGAGCACCACACCATTAAATTACCCATATATGAATGAAACAAATTACAAAACTTCTGAGACACATACGAGTGGCATCAGCAAAGCACAGGCAAGAGACACGTAAAAGAGTTTTATGTCTGAGATTCATAAACAAGACACCGTAAAAAAAGGTGAACAGTGAACTGTATGCACAGAAGAGCGTGGGACATATGCATTAACCAGCATAGCTAACTTTTGGCCCTGGTACACAACGGTACAAGTGACCAGGACCATATCAATTCCTATCAACACTGTCAAATTAATACACTCAAGTTGCCAGAAAGGCTCTAGGGTGCATCAACAAAACATAAATCTTGAATACCTACGATTCAAGCCTCACAGATTTCCAGATTGACATCAAAGTATGCTAAACATGAGAAACTAACTCTTGCCATTCAGAGACTCCAAACTGATTCCACATAAAACTGCTTCTAGCTCAAACTAACAGAGAAAATACCTCCATGATGGCTTTGACGTAAGGAGTCCAGCGTGACAGCTGGTACTTGGCCTGGAGTCTATCCTCCGTCAGCTGTTGAAGATACGGAGGCTGCTGTGTCTGACCCTTTCCACCCTAAACAGAAAGAACCATGCCTTGTTCAAGTGACAAACTAATAGTTGTTTTTTCTGTTGTTATATAGCTGCATTATCTTTTTTTGGTTCATTCATTCATTCGGACATTTATATAGCGCTCCTTCAAGTAAAAGAAACTACTCAGAGGTGCTCCCGACTGCAGTGCGCCTAAAAAGAACAGTTTTAAGTTTAGTAAGGAACAATCCTGGTAGTCCCAGGGTGTAGGTGTAGCTCAAAAGGAAGGCCATTCCAGACCAGCGGACCAACCACAGAGAAGGCTCAATACTGTCTGGCTTGCGGAGGTCAACCATCCATTTAGGTTTCCCTCTGTGTAACCAGCTTTTATCATTTCCACTGACTTCAATTAGTTGTTTGTATTATTGTCTGATAATTATGTGGTTACCGAATAAATAAATAAAATTAAGTAAATAAACACTCTCAAAAATCGACTAAATCCCGTGACCCCTCTGTGTGTACAGTACGTAATAATGGACAGCCCCAATGCCTCTACAGAACCAGGACTTCACCCATAATTTTTTTATTGCTTGAGACCACTGTTACATACCTCCTGAATTATGGGCACACCTAGAATTGCTAGGTTTCTTATGATGACTACGTCTTCTTCTGGTATTTGGGCAAACTGAACCAACTTTCCGAAATTTTCTTCCGATAAACCTAAAGCACAAATGACAACCACATTCTGAGTCAATTTTTAAAATTAAATTAAATGTCATGTTGTTATTATTATACATGAAATTTTCCATACCGTCCCTTCAAGGCATTCTACTCAGAAGTGCTTACAGGTCAATCCCCGGCTAAATAAAATAGTTTTAATACATTGAGTGCCACGTACGTATTACCCGGTAATACGTACCTCAGCCAGTCATTTAGCATGGCATGTAGGCAGTCAATGTGTTAAGGTTGGTTTTAAAAAAACACAACAGAGCGACGTCTTGTATCTTCCCGCAAAAAGCAATAAAGCACATTGAGCAGGAAAAGTTCTAACATTGGGTATTACCAGAGAATAAAGAAATTGAGTCAAAATTTGAAAACAAAGATCTACTGCGCATTACTGACCTCCATTCTGCAAAACGTAGATGATGACAAGTCGGATTTTGTCGTTGACGGTCAGCAATTCGTCCTGAAGAAGAGGCGCAATGAGTTTCACATCCAGCTTCACCTTATCTCCTTCAGCATTCAATCCCATGGCCATGTCCTGGCAGAAAATTTCATAAACAAGTAATGCAATTGCACGTTTGTACAGAGCACTCAGCATAAACCGATAGCCTAACCAATACACAAACCAACACCTTATAAAATAACAGTGTTTTACAGTTTTGGTCCATTTAAAAGTAGGTGTTCATCTATAAACGACACCTCATGGTGTAGCATTAGTCTATGATGCATTGGTGTCATACATGGTGTCATTCTGATATATACTTGAATCCACCATCCACCTCAAGATGCCGCTTAGGGACCCTGAGCAAGTCCTTCACTCGCAATTTCTCATGCACTTCGGCGTGAAACTCCGATTCAGTGTCCACGCTGTAGACAAGCTCGCTTCCGAGTAGAAACTCTTGAAGGGGCAGCATAAAAAGTGCTCATACATACATGGGGCGTGGTGGTGTAGTGGTGGCGTCGTTGCCTTGGAGCTGGAAGGTTCGAGGTTCGAATCCACCTCGCTGCGTAAGGACTTTGGGCAAGTCCTTCACTCACAATAATGCTCAACGCTTCGGCGTGAAACTCTGATGCAGTGTCCGCTCTGCATTCGGGAGCGCCTCTGAGTAGTAACTCTTGAAGGGGAAGTATAACAAATGCTCATACATACATACTGTTGGCTATGTGACTGACCTGTTCAACTGCACAGACTTTGTTGATGTAAGAGCTGAACTGTTTCATGCAGTCCTCAGCGAGACGCAGATGAACGGAGTACTTGGACAACTCCTTCTGATACTGCGGCATCTTCTTGATCATCTGCGACAGATCTCGCATTGACGCTTTGTCTGATGCTCCCATCTTCGTCTTGTCTCCAAACTCTCGGATTCTCTTTGGCACGTCCCTGCAAAACAATCACACAGCACAGTTCATGCTTAACCCTTTAATGCAGGAGGGTATAGGATTTCCCATACCATTTACTACCTTCTCGGCATTAAAGGGTTAATGCATATGCACACTGCACAAAATACAAGCATGTGGTGATTGTGGTGTGCAGCCTAACAGTAAAACTCTCTAACCTTGCAATTCGCATGGTTTTTGTGAATAGAGATGTCGATATAAATTAACCTGGTTGTCAAATCTACTCTCAACTACCCAAACTATCAAAGAGTTATTAAAACGTACTTAGGAGTGATTCAAAGTAAGCTATTACTATAATTATTATTATTATTATTATTGACTTTATATATAGCACACCTTCAAGATAATCTACTCAGAAGTGCCCCCAGTTCAACAACGGCTAAATAAGGCAGAAAGGAACATAGTGGTGTGACCTCTAGGCACAAGGCTTATGAGCGACAGCAACATCTGGTAGATATTGGTTTCCAATGATGCACTCTACCCTAAGATTTCACATGTGTCAAATTCTGTCTAACTGCACCCGCTGATGAAATCTAGGAGAGACTCACGCTGATACTTCGGCAATGTGACGGTGTCGCAAGTCTCGCCAGATCTCATCGTTCTCATCCAAAAGCGCCTCTTTTATCCCCTCATCTTTTCCTTTATTCATATAACTACAAAGATAAAACACACATACAGGAATTGACGTTAAAAGGGTATGTAACGGAGTGGTTCATACTAGAAAAAACAATAAGAAAATCATCAGTCCAAGGAGTGTGTGTGTTTGTGTGTGCGCGCGTACGTGCGCGCGCACTTGCCTGTGTCCATTAACATACTCCAACATCAATCCATCAGTGAAAATGTGCAACAAAAACAAGGCATGTTCTAAATTGAGAACTTGCCTGCAAATTTAACACACTACATATTACAACATTTACAAACTCAAGAGTCTGAAACTAAATTTTTTTTAAAACTATGTACGATCAAGTAACTAAACAATTCAACAGCAAACATGTCAGGCAGGCAATGAATGAAAGAAAAAACACAAGCACAAAGAGTGCAGTAAAAGAACATGTATAAAAGACCCACTTTTTTACCAAACCATCTAGCACAACTAGTGAACGAAGGAATGACTTACAATTGTGCATATGCTGCCAATCCAGTGAATAGCCATAATAGCAAGCTGATTGAAGTGCCAACCAATGACATGAATGGCTCTGGACAAGACACTTGTACAAAATAGTCCACAAATTCCTTCCAGTTAAGTCACAAGTAGTATGTTTGGTTTCTATATCACTGGTGTCATTTAGATCAGTCAAGACCAACTGAGATGCAATTGCACTCAAGAGCAAATGCAATTGCACTCAAGAGCAAATGAGATGCAATGCACTCAACAGCAAATGAGATGCAATTGCACTCAAGAGCAAATGAGATGCAATTGCACTCAACAGCAAATGAGATGCAATTGCACTCAAGAGCAAATGAGATGCAATTGCACTCAACAGCAAATGAGATACAGTTGCAGCACTCTTAGCATGTTCCCTCATCGGTAAAACTTCTCGTACACCTATGAACTCACCTGTAGACATCGTTCTTTATCTGAATCAGATCATAAGCCATCGCTTGATAAGTGAGTTCGTGCAGCAGAGGAGATATCGGATCAAATCCTCGATCCAGTAAGAGCAGCTGAGAGCGATCCTTGAACGGTCCCTACAAGCAGTAGCACATCTGTTTATCAAAAGCTTGTAGAGGAGTCATAATGTCATTTCTCAGGGATTTATACATATATACACACACACACATGCACGTACACACACTCACAACCACACACATTTTAATTTGAGGGCACTCCGTTCTAATCTGGAAATGTCTATTTTGATAATGCCATTACGACAACGTATGTAAGGCGTCAATTGATTGCTGCTTCCAAGGAAACCCACTTAAAAAAAGCGCAGTTCAAAAGGACTCATCCAGTTTACTCGTTTGATACATGTAGCAGCAAACATCCAGTCTCATCAACATTTGAAACAATCAAATTTAAGTCTGCATGTCTAATAGCTCAGTAATTCTTGTTCATTTAAAAGTTCTGACTAAATGGACCACGGATAAATCTGCTTTTCGTACCTGTCCCATGGTTGGATCCTCGGCTCTGTATGCATTCAGCTTCTGCTGAACTAAGTTGGCAAATTCCGAATTTCTGGGAAAAGCACTAAATAAAAGAAAAAACACAACAAAGAACTTGAGCAAAAAAGTGATTTGAGGTGCAACAATCTAGCCAGACAATTAATTAGCAACAATGGCAGATAAACTAACAGTTTGATTTACATTCAAAAATTCAATGGTTTAAGTGGTTTCTGGAAAGGTTATGAATACTGCAGCCAATCTGCAATGTGCTTCAGCACGTAACTGGGTGCAGCATGTCACTCAGAAATATCTCATTTCAAATAAACAAATATTTATTGGATATCAATCTCCACAATGGTTTCAAAGCGTCTTCAGTGCCAATGGTGACAGCTAGGCCGTTCAAGGCAAGTAAGAATCAATCATGTTTTGATTCAAATTTTGAAATTTCCCATTTACAAAACCCAATAAAATCAGCAAATGTTTGTCCAAGTGCATGAAAACCAGTTCCTGCAGGCAAACTGGACTTATATAGCCTTACCTGCGATATCTCACAGCTGGATATTCTCCAAGCGTTGCACAAAGTGTTGCTATTTGTTCCGCAAATCGTTCCAGTTTGGTTGAACGAATCTCGGAATTCGAATCATGACCGTAAAAAATCCCAAATGCCTCTTCGCAGTCGAGTGAAAAAACCTAGAAAAAACAAGACAGTTTTGAAAAAATTAAAATTAAAAGCTGAAAACTTAAAAATTCAAGAAAAATTCTGCAAGCTTTGCAAAAAATTTTAACTGCAAAGATGTAAGGGTTGACTTCTGTAGCACTAGATATCTTATGGAAATCCTGCACCTATCGACGCAGAGCGCCAGGTTGATTATTACTAAGCTACTGGTCAAGTGATCAATTGCCACATAGGCAGCAAAACATAACCAGACAAATGTAGATATGCACAGAGACAAAGAGGGATGAAGATACACAGATCAAAAATGTTAACCTATATAATAATAATAACAGTAATAGGAACTTTCCATCAATTACCTCCCAAGGAAAATTCATGCTCTTTAATTAACACTAATAATCATTCAGGCCAGCAAGGATCGCCTTCAAGAGGCAACTAGACGTTACAATAAAAAACTGAGTTACAAACACACATGAACATCACTTTCATTTTAAAACTCAGTCCAACCTCAACGAAATGTTAATTTTTACTATGAATAGCTTCAAATTTATGTTTTGTCGACTGCACCTGGCTTTCATGTGGTAGAAATGCAACGTTGATCTCCTTCAGTGTTTTGATGTGTCTCGCAGCCGTTGATTTGCATAACTTAGAGAACAGTTCATCAGGACAGGCTGCAAAAATCATACACAGAACTCCATATCAAAAACAAGAAAGCAATACAAGTTAACATCACTGAACCAATTCCTGAGAATGAATATCCTAATAAATGCGCTCTTATCAGGACTATCCAAATTATCTGCAATAATCATTTGCAATGATTTAATTAAATTGCACTTTGAAAAACCTCCTTAACAACTTCACCTGGTACACAATAAGAACACAACTCATATTTCGGCTGCAACATTTGGCCATATCAATTCTCTCCTTACATTAAGTCCTTAAAATTTTCAACACCTACACTAACTTATAAATAATACATTATCTTTATCCTGCACCACTTTAGCAAACAACACGAAGGCTACCTTCTGTGAAAAACACGTGAGCCAGTTTGTAGCGAGTTGGATATTCGCTGAAGTCCTTCATCAGCTTCTTTACGGACTACACAGTTCAAAAAATCATCACACAAATTTCAGGAAGTCTAGGAACCATAACTACAGACAATGCACAGTTCCACTCATCACAACACAAACCATTGTAAAACTCATTCTTTTAACATATTATAGTCAGATTGTCAACCAGTCCTCAAATGCAGATTTAAAGAAAATAAAGTCAGCAACACTTCATACCCAAGGCTGCCGCTTTGGTATAATAGTTTAACCCTTTAACGACATGCTGCGCTGGTTTCCCAGTTGCATTTAAGACACACTCGTTATTTTACAGGGTTAAGGGACTGATCTTCTTTCTTCTAAATTTTTTAAATTATCACTGAACAGCAAACGGTAAAGGCAAAGCTAGCTGTGGGTTTGGTCGATATTCCAGCCAAACCACAATATCATCAGAGCACTTCAAAGCGGATTTGCCAAATTGCAATGGAACTCGTTTAATCTAGAATCCAAATGCACTCAGCAGTGCTTGGTATTACTTTACTTTACAGCGCCAAGCTGACACCTTCGAGTGTAATCATCAGACTACCTCATCGTTTTGTCATTCTCAAAATGCCTGTTCGCCATCACCCATCTTCTTCTTCATCATCTTCATCGTCGATATCATCACCAACATCATTGTCATCATCACGATCATCAACATCAAAATCACCAACACAATAAATAATGATTATGCCCTCACCAAAGCAATGTTGCTTCTACAACTCCATCATTTAAATGGCTCGTGTTGAATTTAAGTGGGTGAAAATCTACCTTCACTAACTGGTTCCACTAATGTCATTGTTGTCCTACTGATCTCTTCCAGCTCACTGAGGCACTGGACATCATGCCTTGCAATGCCCTGGCATGGTCATCACATGATATCACTCAGGCTTAGATTATTGTCTGAGGAATATCCCTAACACACTCACCACCAACACCTACTAATTTGAAACTTAAAAGCACCAACACCACCATCATCTATCTCATTGCAAATAACACCCAAAACAGTTATCACAACACAAATACCACCGCCCTGCCGTTAACACTTAAAGCTGAGGTGATAGAAACGTAACAACACCGCAAACCAAGACAACAACAAAAATCGTGCAAAACAGATTGAATAATCCACAAAAAATGGTATCTGAAGGTATATTTTTTATCATTGGCACCTTCATGGATATTGGAACATTACTGATTTAACCGAATAGGTCAATTGAGCAAGCACTAGCTACGACAATGAGATATAAATAGGTAAACAATCTCAGATAGGTCTATTATGTGATTTCATTTCTAAGCTTCCCGATGAAAGTCATAAATGCACCTGACTTTCAGCAAAACATTTCATGTTAGCATTTTATGAATTTATTTTAAGTTCCACATAATAACATACGTGAAATGAAACAACATCGGGTGCCAATGAAAATTTAACATAAGTCATGCAAAATCAAAAATGACGAAGCAAAATTATTGGGTAATCTGCTGTACCTTCCCAAGATCCTACAGTAGGCTGCTACTAAGCAAACAACATAAATAACTCACATTATGAAATAAACTGCCATATGTCAAATAATTAATCAGGTAAGAATTGAACTGTAGGAAAGCGTCAAGTAACAAAATACACTTCTTCTCAATATCTACTTAGACTGGACAACAAGTCTCACACCACGAAAGGTTTCAATTAAAAGATGCTTAAAATCTAAATACAGAAATTGTGCAATAAATAAACAACTGTAGTTTCTAAATAACTAATGAATTTACTACGATTCACAAGATATAACATGGAATCACGTTACACGAAATCTAGCTAAATAAACTAAGCACAATACTTGGCTACCGTACTAAACAGTTAAGATTAACTTATTTTATTTTCTGCACCTCTAAAGGTAAAACCAAATCTACAGAGAGGCATTCATCATTGTGAACTAATATCACCTCATCCCAAAATTATCTAAAATTCTAAATATTAGGATGGATTAGGCAAAATTGTAGCTTGTTTTATCATCAAAAGCCCGTTTCCTGGTATGTATGTATCTTTCACTAAAGTGCAAATACAATAGTTCCCACACAATAAACACACTCAATCTGTTGTACTGAAACTTCTGCACTATGCATAGGCAGCATGGGCAGCCCCAAGCAGATGAATTTACTAGAGCTACACAATCCACCTAGTCGTCATGAAGGGATAAAACCTGCATTCAATAACTAAATCATGGTATCCGTACAGCTGTGATGACTCAGGCATATGAACAGCTGTACAGGCATATGCACAACAGTTAAAAATCATTAAATTTTTATTTATAAAAAAACAACAGTAGCATTTGAACGTTATGATCAACTATTAGTACGTTCAAAATACCTCTTCTGATGGTGTTATCAGGTACACTGCTTCCATAGTCGGCAAGGGCTCACGTGATTTCAACAAGTCTTCTACCACTGAAAATGCAGTAAATTGCATAAAAAGGTTGAAAGAAAGTAGAA
>OX243823.1:17544589-17632089 GCA_945859605.1 Lumbricus rubellus
GACGGGGTTGATGGCTCCTAGCAACCGCCCTAGCAACCATAGACGCCATGGGCAAAATGGATAAATATATACGCCAACAATTGGACAATTGCAACCTCCGTAAACTAACATAACTATTTGAACTGCACATTAAATATGATGAGTAATAATAACTGTTATATACTAATGTATTTTATTAGAAGGTTTATGTTTAAAACGTGCGACTCTTACAGGGATCTGGACAATGCTATTTCGTTCTATTTATAGCGCTAAAAACCCATCACAAGGTAGGTGAGGCGACCATTAAGGTACATTATGATACATTATGTGGCGCATCTTAGTCTACGACTCTAATATCTTTGCCTAAGCTGCATACTAAGTTATAATAAAAAAATTTCATTTAGCCTACATTTGTGTTTGACTGCAGTATTGACACAAAGGTTTGTTGAATTGTTACATTTCTCTCATTATTTTACTTGACTTGTTGTTGTTGCATTCGCTTGTTGTGACAGGTAGCGAGTACTGCAGCCTGTCTCAGTTTTCTTGCTCAAATGGCAACTGCATTCCATCTCAGTGGAAGTGTGATGAGGAGGATGACTGCCAAGATAACTCTGATGAAAGTGAATGTGGTAGGTCCATGAGACTACTTAATAGGTTCTTCGGCCCAGTAGTATCACATATATACCCAAAGCTGTCAGGCCATGCCATGCAGTAATGGTTTAATGTTGAGCCAGCTCTTAACAGCCCGTCTGTGTTTCTTCTTGCTTTGCATCTCATGTAGTACTCGTGATTGATTAACCGCCTTGAGGAGTGATGACTGGAGAAGATGGAACAGCGAGAGACTGAGGCTGTGGGTGATCCACTGATTAGTGCCAAATGATACACACTATGTACTGTAGAAAGCAGCCTGTCTTCTCAAACATGTGCTCACTGCTCAGGCAAATTTATTGCACCAATCGACTTTGTAATGTAATGTAATGTAAATATCTCCGAAAATTTCTCAGCGCCCACAAAAGCCACGTCAGGGAGACCAGCTTATTTATCAGCGTCATATCAAATCAAGTTCACGATAGCCAGAGCTGCTCTTTTCCTTTTTCTGGTGCCGGGTAAAAATCTGAGGAGGTCAAGCCGGGGACACTTTAGTTGTTTAAAGTCATTCAGCAAGCACTCTGATGGTTTGAATATGTGCCAAAAGAATGCCAGTTGATTGTTTTACAGTAAAGAGACTAATAAAGACCGTGATCCTGTGACCATGATCATGTGACCATGACCATGTGAATTAAGTCATACGTAAGTCATACATAGCATGGCTTGGGTCTACTAAATAAATTTGCTAGTTTGAAAGTGCCTGAAAAGACTGGAGAGCAGATACATTTTACACTACTCATAGCCAATTGTTTGCAAAGTCTGTAAGTTTTTATTGTTATCATAGAGATTTATATAGCACCTCTTTTAGAGAGACTCATCAGAAGTGCTCACGTGACCTAGTGATGGAAAACCAAGATTGAAAACAATTGCACGATTAAGGTAAGGATTGACCAATGACCGTGGAATTCATGTCATAAAACGTTGGACAACTTATTTCAGAAAGTTGAACCGACGACAGCAGAGTCTCTGTACTGCACTGTGGATATTCTGGCTTGAGGAACAGAGCAAGGGAATCTACAGCCAGGAATAGATGAGACTGGGACACACAACTTCCCAAGATAAGATGAAGTCCAGCCTTAATTAAGTTAATAACACATAGACAGTAACACTAACCGCAAAGCTCAATGCATTCTAATTCTATCCTGAGAAGCTGGATATGTGCCAAAACCTAGGTATACCTTCAATCAGACAAGATGCAGCATGATATAATTAGTATATGGTGTCATTGTATGTCTCTGTGTTTATAGGTTTGTCTGTATGTATGTATGTTTGTTTGTCTGTCTGTCTGTCTGTCTGTTTTTCCTAATAGACTCGTCCCAAATTGTGTACAAAGTAAATGCTTTTGTTTTGATGTTTTTATATAATCAGCTGTTGGCAAGGTTGTTTATGACAGTCTATGAGCGTCTTAATCAGGTGCAACTCATCTCTTGGGCATAAGGAACCTGGGGCAGCACAGTGCCACTGGGCGTGGGAAAACTACCGGCTCTGGTAGTCGAGTTAACGTCAACATATCTAACCCTTTAATGCCGAGATGGTAGTAAATGGTATGGGAAATCCTATACCCTCCGGCATTAAAGGGTTAAGTGGTAGATGGGTGTCCAGAGCCTGGCATGGTTGGTGGTGTGCCTAGCCGGAGAAACTTAAAGGCCAAGTTTTCCTTTTGGCAGTTTCTAGGTAAACCAGGCTGATTGGTCAGCAGGTCTCTATGTAGTGGGCGTGACGCTGACCAATCAGCATCTGCTCCAAGTTCACCTGAAAGCACTGGCAGCTGCTTTAGATTGCCAGGCTGTCTAAACTAGGTCGAGGAATTGTTCTGTAAAGATTCTATAGACTCCTCTGAGTGGGTCTCTGTATGCAGATAGCCAATTGTTGGACCTTCTATTTGAGATTTGCATTCTGCCAAGGCATCAAGGCAAGGTTGTATTACATCACTTGAACGCTTCTCAATTCATCAATTGAGATCTCAGCTGAAGCCTATGAAGCTCTAGCTGCATGGTAACCAGACTTATAAACAAATGTGGGCTATGCTCTGATGTAAAGACAAACACATGAACTAGGGGTTGCCAGGGTTGTATAGAACTATAATAGAATATAGATAGCTAGTACACCATCGGCTCAAGGTTCTTTGAATCTTTGTGTGGATTGATCTTGCCATCGGCTATACTCGGCCGGTCAACTGCCCTGTCAAATGTCCTGTCGCAGTGTAGCGTGGTAAGTTGCTGGCCTGGTCTTATGCAGATTAGCTATAGCTGGTGTACACTCAAGATCTTTCCATTCATTGGCGGAAGTATATATCTTGGTGTATAGTCTACTATATATTTTATATACACATAATTATTATATATGTAGGCCTATACAGTCTATATACATTATATATATATATATATATATATATATATATATATATACGGTGTGCCTCCCATTAGAGATTAGCAAGCAAGTTATCAAGCTGCTGGATGAAACATCATGGAGCTGTGGGCCGGTAAATCAAAGCACCAGCTAGAGTTTTATAGGCCTACAGGAACTGAGAAGGGAAAGAGTCTAAAGTGATGTAATACAACCTGGCTTTGGTTTTGCTAGCAGTTGGCATGAGACTAATCTCTAATGGGAGGCATTTCAAAATAGGAGGCTCAACCATTGAAAAGCAGAGGAGCAGGCTGAGAGGAACAAACAATTCCACCCCTCCCTCTCCTCCCTCCAGCAGAATATCGAAAGGCTCGATGGTCAGCCAAGGTTCTTTGAATGATCTTGATGGTTCTGTCTTTTCCTTCGCGTATACGGCCTGTGTGTACATGTCTCTGTCTGTGTCTATTGCTATGGAAATGAGCAGACACTAGCACTGAAGTCTGGCTGACAGCTATCAAGATCATTCCAATGCTGTATACATGTATACAGGTATGGCCGGCCGCCGTTGGTATTGATGGCTAGTCCCCGGTGGCATGGTCTAGGGCCTCTAGACAAACCGTCCAACAGCTTAGCTGACCTGCAAAAGTTCTGGTCCGCGGCATCAGTGGTACACAACTGCACACACACGCGCGCACACACACACTCACGGCAGTATACGCCAAGCTAATCTGCATGAGGTACCCACTCAGGGAAGTCTAGAGACAATTCCTCAACCTGGTTTAGATAGGCTATAGCTATCTATAGCAGTGGTCAGTGCTCTCATGCAGGTGCGCTTGAAAGCTGATTGACAAGCCGGTCTCTATAGGCCACGCCAGTTTACTGGGACCAAAACTTGGCCTTTAAGCTATCTCTTGTTGTTTGGGAGATGTGTAGGCTGAAGGGAGTGCACTCTCTGGCCACGGAGAGGAGGCTGTGCTGCCCAGCAGATGCATAGTATGGTAGCTGACATAGTCCTGAAGTGAAGCAATAAACCAGAGACTGCAGGCGATCTGTGGCCTCTGACCTCAACAGATGGATAGTTAACTGGGAATGGGGGAGAGAGGGAGAGAGGACTGGCCACCCATGCACTCACTGACAGACAAGCTGATACATGGACTTCTTTCTATTAGGATTTGGATAGGCTAAGTTATGGACTCTAACACGTCTGATTCAAATACTGACTGCTGGCACATTAATCTCGTAAATATTATTATTTGTATTATTATTATTATTATTTAATACTATTAGTTATTATTTCGCCTTGAGGGACTTCAGAGACTTAGAAATTATAAAAGTATTGTGTCTGGAATGGCTATACCTCGTCCATCATTATTATTATTACTGTTATTATTGTTATTATTTTCCATTCATATATTAGCTAATATAATTATGGAAGTTAATTGATGAGACTAAGAATCTCAATTGATTAAATAATTCTTTTCGAGGAACTCCCTTTCGGATTTCGTCTGTGAGACTGCCTTTCATGGTAAGCGTGCTTAGCTCAATAGTTACAGATTTTTGTGCCTTGCATGGTGTTGTGTGTGCTTTTGTGCTTTCATCATCATCATCATCAAGAACCGAGGGACCAGTGCCTGTAGGTGCCCGCTGCCATCCTCATTATTCCTCGCCATTTTTGTCGTTCCATCGCCGCATGTGCTTTACAGTTTCAAAATAATTATAAGAATGCTGAACTTCTTGAATTAGGCGAACGATTTTGTTGACCTACTAAGATTGTATAATTGGCTAATTAATCTGTTAATTGTGTTGATTTCTAGGTCCTCGAGTCTGCAATGCTGTGGACGAATTCCGCTGTGCGAATGGAAAGTGTATTCCGTCACGATGGCATTGCGATGGAGAACCAGATTGTACGGATAATTCCGACGAAGGCTCACAGTTCTGTGGTTAGTCCATTTATTTTAAGATCAGTAGAAGTAAATGCGTGCATGTGTGATTTCATGGATGTGTATGTTTGAATAGAAGCAGTAGATATTTGAATAGAATCAGTGGATGTTTGAAAAGAATCAATGTATGGTTGAATAGAATCAATTTATGTTTGAATAGACTCGATGGACGTTTGAAAAGAATGAATGACGTTTGAGCTTTGAAAAAAATCAATGTATGTTTGAATAGAATCAATGGATATTTGAATAGACTCGATGGATGTTTGAAAAGAATGAATGGATGTTTTAATAGAATCAATGGATGTTTGAATAGTTGCAGCTTGAAATAAATCATAGTTGTAAAAAACGTTTTTTTCCGTTTTTTATTCTCTCCCAAAAACGTCGATTTTTCGTTTTGTATTTTTTCCATCAGTTTTTAATCTCTTTTTTGTCTTTATCTTTATTTATACATTTACTTTCTATTATTATTTTCCTTAATTTTATTTTTTTCTCATATTTCTTATGTTTTTCCGCCAACTCTCAAGGATCCAGCTATGTAAAGTCATTATTTCATCATTTAACACCATAATTTAAGAGATAGCCTACGTGTAGGTTCCTAATCAAGATTTTCATGGTTAAAATGCGGTTTTAGATGTAGCAAAGTCAGATTATTTTTCGTTTCCGTTTTTTTATAATTTTTTTTGTTGTTGAAAAAAAACCGTCGTTTTTTAACGGTTTTTATTTTGTTTTCATCGTTTTTTACATCTATGAAATAAATAGATGAGTGAATGCAAAATTGAGGGAATGGTGAATGAATGAATGCAGTTATGAATGAATGAATGAATAAATGGATACACTGATACAGGTATGAATGAATTACTGGACACAGGTATGACTGATACAGGTATGAATGAATTATTGGACACAGGTATGAATGGATGCCATTGTTCTCAACTATGCAGAAATTTAAAATGAAACCAGGAATATTAATGAACGCATTTGTAACTGCATTGATATTGTCATTATTATTATTTTTGTGAAATTATTATTATTATTATTATTGATATGTGATCCCTTAAGAAAAGAAACTAGGGGAGCATTGTTCTTGAATAACTAATCATATCACTGCTGGCTTTCATTGTTACTGTTGTTGGTTTTTGAATTTTAATTACTAAGATTAATGCCAGTGTATAGGTCACTCGAGCTGTCATGTCAGTTTGCTTTCAAAATCATTTAGTAGAGACCTGTTTGATCTCGATTGGTTTGCCTAAATTGCTTGATGGTTTCTAGTGAAAAGCAACTAAGTTGAAGTGACATGCCACCCAGCAACATGTTTAATGTGGCCGGCATGACTGGCATACTATTTGCAGAGCAAATGACTCACTAGTGCACATACAAACTAGACCTGTCAATGGCAGTTTGCTTTCTTTCTCCACTATTTTAATAAGATATTGACACAGTTGTCAAGTCGGTACTTTGTAAGTTTGTTACCTCTATGCATATTCATAAGCATATTTAATAAGCCCGAACAATTTTTTGTGTGCAGAACTGTTCTGTGAATTTATGATTACTTAAAGGAGCATTAAGGACTTTCATGATTCCATGAAAGACAGTTTTGGCAAAGCTGTACAAGGAAGTAGCTTGCTACTTATGGTGCTGCATACCATAAATTGTCATTACATTTATTAAATTCCATTGGCTTGCATAATTTTACGACAGTCTGAAAGAGCAGGTTCATCATGTCACACCACTGTGAAATTTGTGTGAATTATTGAGCAAAGGTTTTCCATGAAAATGCTTCATCCATGTGGTCCCAATGCCAACACTTTTTCCGTCTCTGCCATATAGAAAGATGTTTACATAGAACGGAGATATATGTTTTGTTTCTCCCATTGAGATGAAGTTACTGTGTTGTGATAACCTTAGTTTCTGCTGAAGGCAGACTTTCCTGATATAATTATATGAAGCTAAGTGTTGTTAAATCTCAGGCAACAGATCAATAATATTGGTATATAGTATACCAACAAGAATGCCAATATTTAATAAACCTATCATTAAAAACTATTATTGCTATTTCTGTGGACGTAATTATTTATCGCCATTACTACTTGGTGTCAGAATGAATTTTAGAACTTGAGTTTGATTTGGTTGACAGAGACGAGAGATTGTCCATCTGATCATTTCAGCTGTGGAGTTGGAAAGGCCTGCATTCCCAACATATGGAAATGCGATGGACACGAAGATTGTTCATCTGGCCTCGACGAAGATCGAGCCACCTGTAAGTAAATACACAGACCACTTAGACTTGTTTTTATTTATAATTTGAATATATATATATATGTATATAGCTCTTGGACTGGATGATGGAGGAGGGATATGGAAAACTAAAAGAAGTTATAAGCACAACACCGAGAGAAGTGGCGTCGTTGGGCATCTGGACCTGCCGAGAGGCAGCTAACCTAAAGAAGAAGTGAAACAATCTGTAGTTTTTCTCTAAACCAATTAAGTTTATGTTCTTGGTTGAATCGTTTCATTGCTATGATTTTGTTTATTTTTAAAGGTGGAAATGGAAGTTGTGGGACAAATGAGTTCATGTGTCGAAAGTCCAAACGTTGCATCACAACACGCTGGTTATGTGACTTAGACAACGATTGTGAGGACGGATCGGATGAAGCTGGATGCGGTTGGTAACACTTTTGTAACCATCACAACAATATATGGTGACAATTTATATGGCGCCGTAACGCGGCCATACCGCTACAAGGGCGCCTCACAAACAGCCAACTGCGGGATAAGCCTTAGCAAACAGATAAGTTTTAGGCTTTGATTTAAAAGAATCCACTGAGGGAGCCAATACATGGTGATAATAAGTTTCTGCCACGCTCAAGTCATTTTCTGTTACTTTTTATGTAGTGTTTTTGGGTAGCTGTCAATAATGTTATGAGCACTGCCATTTTGATGTTTTTTCATAACGCTTCTTTGCCTTTTTACAGTATTTCAAACAGATGTAGCGTTATATAGATCTGCTATTTTGATACTTTAAAAATTATCTTTCTTAACTGGAAGAGCAAGTACACATCAGTTTAGAGACTTATTAATTTAATATTGTAGCATTTCAAACAATATTTGTTTAGTACTATGACTTCATGTGTGCATGCATGCTTATTATTGGAATTTTTATATTTGTTTTATTTATGTAAAAACGCTAGTACACTGTCACAGTCAAATATTTTTCATTTATTTGCAAAAAATGTTCTTTTAATCAACAAAGGTCGAACATTATTTTAATTTTTGCCTTAAGATTGGCTGCACATGAATTTTGGTGATAATTCAATTGATCGCCACTTAACTGAAAATTCTGACTTCTCTCCATGTACAAATTTTACATATACCTATATTATTGACAACACTTCCATGTCATTGGGTTCATTTATATGACGCTGCAATGTTGTTATCCTTCAGCAGAGCCTGCGGTCTGCACTAGTTCGCAGTGGCAGTGTCAGAACATGCACTGCATCCCTGGTGGGTGGCTGTGCGATGGTGACGTAGACTGTCAGGATGGATCGGATGAGCATAACTGCACTGGCACTCCCCATCACTTGAAGCCGTGTGGTGAAAGTGAGTTCATGTGCAACTCGAGCCGCGAATGCATCCACGAGGCATGGCAATGCGATGGAGATGACGACTGCCTCGACGGAAGCGACGAGAAGAACTGTGAGTGCACGCTGCATGTTTGTTAATTTGACCCTTTAATGCCGAGATGGTTGTAAATGCAGCTGGAAATGACACAGGTTGCCAAATTGAATTGATATTACAGTGCTATATAGCATTTAGAAATTTATATTGGTCAGTTATTTTGTTATCTTTGCACTCTTTTATTTCGTGAAGATTTACTGCAAAAAAATATGAACTCTGTGATGTTGATTTTTACTTGTTTTCTGTCAAATTTACAATTTATTGAGGGACAGCAACAGTGATCATTGTGCTTGATTGTGAAAATGACAAGTTCAAACAATTTGCTTTTTGCAGTAGACTTTTCTGATGTGAATGTTGGCTATACTTGATTACTTGAAAAACAGTTATGGCAGTAGCTGTATAGAACTTTTAAGATAGCTTGCTGCTTAGGGTGCTATGCAAATTGTCAATGTTACATTTAGTATATTATGTAATTTTTGACATAATTGGTACGTGTAAAACTTTGGTTTTTTTGCAATGGTAGATGCAAATTGATCATGTTTGTTTTATGAATGGATGAAGGCGGAGAAAGAGTTTGCAGTGACTTGGAATACCAATGTGCCGTTACTGGAAGCTGCATTCCGAAGCATCTGCTGTGCGATGGAATTGCCCAGTGCCACGACTCATCCGACGAACGAAATTGTCCACAAGGTATTAAAGGCATTTAACGACTAAACTGCAAATTTTACGTGTTTTCAGCCACTTGTTTCAATGTTCGAGTGTCAATCTTCTTGATTGAACTTTGAAATGAGTGACTGACAATTTGAACTTTTGGCAAGGTTCAGATCCCATGTAGGGCAGAAATTTAATTTAAGGTTTCTCCTCCACCTGCACCTGACTTAGCTATAGTGAGCACACTGATCAGACACTCTCGGTGTGAAGATGAAATGGCGAGGGAGAGGACTGGCCACTCGTACACGGTTAAGGTATGAAGTTGCTAAAACTTCAAACCCATGGCTGCCTTTCATGGGGGGGGGGTATGTGGGGGGGGGGGGGGTGGATCAAGGAGTTTGTGATGGACAATAATATTAATCATTGTTCGTTTGTTTTGCCCCTGAACTTATAATTTATTGTTAATTTTGATGTTTATTGCTGTAAAATACAAGAAATCCAGCATTCATTAATCTTCTTCACGGAAGTCAATTTGTGATTATTTCATTGCATTTCTTGAAGATGCCTGCCTAGATGACATTCACCATTCACGACAAGTTCTGTCAAGTTAGAACTGTTCTCAGTTTAAGGGACGATGTTGTGTCTGGTGGCTTTCACTGCATTCAGAAGACAAGATAAAGGAATAGGACCATTCTTCCAGACAGGTGTTGCATGCAAAACTTACTGTCTTTAGAGTTCATATGCACTGGTGACGTATAATTTTTCTTTTTTTGATGCAGAGGTGCATTGTGATCCACACACGACCTTTGACTGCAGTCGTGGCAACAAGTTGAACTGCATCGACATTCGTCTCGTTTGCAACGGAGTCGACGACTGTGGATTGGCCGAGGATGAGACAACCAGCCTCTGTGTCAACCATAGTAAGTATCTGCATCGTTCAATGTGTACATTGGATTTTGTGGATGTAGTGGTGTAGGGGTATGCTTGGTGCTTTGGAGGCGGAACATTATGGGCTCGAATCCACCTCAAGCTGTTGCGTAGGGACCCTGAGCAAGTCCTTCACTCGCAATTGCTCATGCGCTTTGGCGTGAAAGTTCGATTTAGTGTCTGCGCTGGAGTGCCTCTGAGTAGAATCTTGAAACGGCGCTAGAGCATGAATACATTTCGGTCGATGCTTGTATTGAAATGGATGAATAGCCTATGGGTTACAATGTATCTATAGTTCAATGTTGCTATGTGTGTTTATTTCAAATGTGGAGTCTAGGATTTGAACGAAATTGAGGAAAGTCAGAATGATTGATTCTCAGATATCATGCATCCTGTACACAATGCACAGGCAGATAATAACAGCACGAAAGTTGAACCTTTGAAACACTGCTATGCTTTTTATTCAGTAATTAAAATTAAATACTGACAATGTCGTATAAACTTTCGCTGTAGTCATCTTGCAATGGGCTAAATCAATCTGAATGTGTGTTAAGATAATTGTTTTGAAAGCTGCTTCTGATGTCAATGCTCTATTTTAAATATTCAATCAATAAGTCAGTCAACCTCATTAAATCATTCACAAAATCTATGCTGTACAAATGCCACACATTCCGCACTGTGCTGTTGTTTAGGGTCATGCAGTTAGCGTAACCTCTGGACATAATAATTCTTTTCTCTAGCGTAAGGTAATAAAAAATGCATACTTATTACCAGTCAGTGACACTTGCTGCTCAGTAATTGGCTTTGTTATTTTCGTATCTCTTATTTTTAGCCAATCCGTGTAACATAAACAATGGAGGTTGTTCTCATCATTGTGAATTCACTTACGTCGGCTTCTACTGCAGATGTCCACAAGGTTACGCACTCCACAGCGACTTAAGAACATGCAAAGGTATCGGCTGTTGAATCCTAAATCATAAATCATAACTGACTGCTGAGAAAGATGCAAGATCAGAAATGTTTTAAACGTTAAATGCTAAACAGCGTTGACTCGTTAAAGCGATCGAATAATTAAATCTGAATTCATGTAAGTTAATGAGTTTCTTTATTTTCTTGCAGAGTCCTGATCGGTTTAATGTTGAAACAAAATGAGCAATATATGTCATACTTGGTCAACGTTATATTTTTCTGATTTTGTGAATAGATTGATTTCTTTGACATAGTCGGAAAGAATTATACATTTCTGTGAACAAGTAAAAATATCAAAGTGTTGTGTTTCAACCTTACACTTGTTATTATATCTCGATTCGAACAGATCTATTATATGGAATGCCTGTTGTATGGTTTGTGATAGATATCGATGAGTGTGCAGTGTTTGGAACATGTCTGTTGTATGGTTTGTGATAGATATCGATGAGTGTGCAGTGTTTGGAACATGTCTGTTGTATGGTTTGTGATAGATATCGATGAGTGTGCAGTGTTTGGAACATGCTCCCAGACCTGTGAGAACCGAAAGGGTGGATACAAGTGCAGCTGTCGCACAGGATACGAATGGGATTCCTCAGACAAAACATGTCGAGCGATTGGTAGGTCTGTGGCACGATCAGCTTGCCAGTAATTATTTCCTTCAGTTCGTATAAATCTCATTCATTAAAAAAATGTATATAGTGCCCATTCAAGAAGCCTACTCAGAGCCGCTCCCAGCCCAGCCACGGCTAAAAAGAAAGGTCTTGAGTAACTGGTAGAAAGCAGGCAAATTATTCCAAGGTAGTAATCGCAGTATGTAAACAAGTATTCAAGTACATAATTTAAATCTGGCGTGAAACTTGAATACGACTATGCTAGTGTATGTTTTGAACTATTTCCGAAGGCCATTGCGAGCGGTGATTAACAATTTCTTGTCAAGTGATTTCTTTAAGTACATTGATGAATCAAGGTTTTGCATTTTATTTGTGTTATATATTGTATCCACAAATTTTAGGTTGATCTGTCCTGCCATGTTGTATATGGAAAGAAAGGAGGAAGTTACATATAATCTGCTAAGATTGAAGGAAAGTTTCTTTTGCACCGTCAATCTTTACATTACAAAATTGCAATGTAAGTAGAGAATTGGTGCATTCTTAATGCTGCGTTACTGTGATTCATTGCACTGCAGGATGTATTGTGAATGACGTTTTAGGTGAATTGCCTTCTCTTCTGTTTGCCAATCGCCACGACATTCGCCGGATAAATCTCTACTCTCACAATTCTCAGCTGCTGGTCGATGGCCTGAAGAGCGCTGTGGCAATCGACTACGATTACGAAGAGGACAAGTTCTTCTGGACAGATATTGCCTTGGAAACTATCAACATGTGAGTGGCTGTGTGGTGCCTTGTCTTACTGTGACCTAACGCCCAAGTATCTTTATGATCTCATTTGTCTACCAACTTCAGCATCCTCTCTTCATCCACTTTGCTTACGTGACAGATGTGATATAATTGTTCTGCGAGCCTGGACTGCTTTGGCCAATACTCGAGCTTTTGCCTTATTTGGTCCTGCACTTTGGAATCGGCTCTCTCCATTGACATGCTCTTCACTATTAACTCGTACCCAAAGCATATCTTTTTGCTGTCTCAAAACTGCTTTATTTTCTTTGTGTCTTTCGCACTGGAAGCGCCTCCGATTGGGGTGCACTGTGAAAGGCGCTTTATCATTTTATAGATACAATACAATAGTTGTGGAAGGTTTTCTTCCACTTTCCTATGAAGACACCAAAGACAGAGGAAAGTAGAAGAGGAGGATCCGAGTTGCTGACCCCTCCGTAGAGAGGGATTAATTCGAGCCTGAAGGAAAAGAAGAAGAAGTTGTGGAAGGTTTTGAAAATGTTATGTCAATCAAAAGGGAGAGCTGGCCTATGACTACACAGATCTTGACAAAAGTGTAGCTGCATTTGAAGTGGACAGTTTGAGGTCTTGAGGTGACTCATCGAACCACATCCAATGTGACACTTACTAATGTTAACCCTTTACCCGTTCATTTTAAATTTTAAGACCATTTTCAGCGGATATTCTTGGGGCAAACGGGTAAAAGATTAATTGCAGAGCACTTAATTAACATTGTTGAAATGGTTTTCTATGTTTGATTAAGAGTTGTATATATGTTGAATTGTTGATGTTAGGGTTCAGGTGTCAAACAATTCTCAGAGGAACGTCAGTGTGCTTGTTCATCACGACGTTTCCACACCAGACGGTCTCGCGTACGACTGGATCCACAAGAATCTCTACTGGACGGACACTGGCAACAATCGCATTGACGTTCTAACGTTGTCAAGCGACGTTCATCTGCGTAAGACGCTCGTCAACACCAACCTCGATGAACCAAGAGCCATCGTTGTTGACCCACGACAGGGTCAGAGGTCAGTTGAACAGTGAACCATGAACCAGTTAGTTAGAACCCTGAGGTAGAGCGTCAGTTAGAGTGAACTAAATTGCCAGGCGTTCAGTTGCTTCATGCTGATTGATAGCGAGTATGTATTTCATGTGAAACTTGTAATTTTTGAATGAAATTGATGTAAAATAAAATTTAGTTTGTTTGACCATTGTCTGTTGTACTCCAGCCACCTTGATCGCGAATTTCTGGGGCCCCAAAGGGTTATTGAAACAGGTTTCATATTACGTGTATCATTGACTGAAATGATTGATTCGTTCTGTTGATTCAGTTCTATGTATTGGACCGACTGGGGAACTGACACAAAAATCGAAAAGTCTTTTCTTGACGGAAGCCATCGAAAAAAGCTCATCAGCACAGACCTCCAGTGGCCAAACGGTCTAGCAATCGGTCAGTTCGGGAACCAAAAGGTTTCTTTGTAAATAATTATTACTGCATAGTAAGATGCATGTACGGGGAATGAGAATACGGTCACAGCTCAACTGCTGACTGAAGACTTTGTGAACTTTGTGGTGTGTTTGCGTATACATATCTGTAATTCTATAAAGTGTATTCTATGTTTAAAGTGTATTCCAGGTTTTTAGGAATCCCTCAGTATTTCTGAGATGTTCCTAAAAGACTGTGTATGCGATGCAACTTCCCTACATTCTTGTGTGCATATGGTTACAGTTGTCTGATTTTGTGCACTTCTGCAGATAACGTGTATTTATATGTATTCTTTCCAGAATTATTGGCCTGGTTGTTGATTGTTTATATTTATGTATGTTAGCCATTTATTGACAGAGTAATAACACCATAAGCTCACAATAACAGCAGTCAATGTGGTACTGCTTGCATATTCAAAAGTTACTTGGATTATATGATGCAGAATTCAAGGTGTCAATCCAAAAGTGTCAAATACTTGAATGAATAGGCATCAGCTGAGGCTGGATTTAATCTTTTTCAGGATTTTTGGCAGTAGTAACAGTGCAAGACCTAAATGTACTGGATGAGAGTGTAATACACAATACAGCCGAACTAAAGTTAACTGATAGCTTAAGTTTATTAAATACTTTTGTGTCCAACTTTTTAGTCTGTTGTGCTGAAACAATTAAGCCATTGTTACTCTACTGATTGTTTGAATTATCTGATGAATTTGATTGAATTTGGTATAATTTAGACTACGAAAGCAATCTTCTGTTTTGGGTTGATGCCAAGCGGCAGACAATCTCCAGCTGTGATTTGGATGGCATGAATAGACGCATCATTTTCTCAACAAATGAATTTCTTCGGCACCCGTTTGCAGCCGCTATCTTTGAGGTGAGCATCTGCTGAATGGATATTCTGCATTTCAAAGAGTAACTTTATGATATTTAATAGTGTGTTATATAATTAGAATATTCTTGAAAGGTTTGAAGCTGTTTTAATAGCCCTAAACACTCAGTTGTCAAGATTCATTATTTCTGGCATGCTCCTTCATTAAGTATTGTCATTTCCATGCTTTGCTGTATCTCTTCTGTGCTTGTCTCCAAGCAGCATGCAACCAGAGTTCAGTTAGTGCAGATCAGCTTCCATTGTGTTGGTCCGTGTGTAGTGAAGCTGTCCATCATGGCTCTTCCTATCTATCTGCTGTCCATTATCTCCTCCTCCTCTTGGTGTTTGACGCTCTGTCCAATTCAAGTGTTGACGTTTACCAATTAAATATTTGTTCATTACTAATGAAGCCCATGTTTTAGAACATTTGTGATGTGTTTACCATAGTTATAGTATATTATGTTATATTAATTGCACTTTATAAATCTTCTTATGAAAGCAGTAATAATAATAGTAATGAGATGAAGAAGAGAAGGGGAAAGAGCCTAAGAGCATAATATCCTACTTACGATGTTGCTGTTGGGGTCATGGTTAGGGTCACGGTTTAGTTCATGTAAAGTTTTTAGTCAATAGTTTGCTGTTGATTTGCTGTTTTTGGAAGAATGCTTTTGGAACAATGCATTATTTTAAGGTTATTCCTTTCTTTGCAAGGATTTTGTCATTTGGACCGACTGGGAGGCAGAGTCCATCTTCCAGGTGAATAAGTTCACCGGTATTCAACAAACACCCGTCAGACGTGTTGCAAGGGACCTGCACTCACCAATGGGTGTACAGGTCTACCACCGACTAAAGCAACCCGCAGGTAATCATTACTCAGTTACATGCAGATATGCCAACTTTGAACGATGTGCTTTCTGGATTAGCTGTACTTCTACTCCTTAACCCTTTAATGTCGAGATGGTAGTAAATGGTATGGTAATACCCTCCGGCATTAAAGGGTTAATGAGTCACTGATGCTGTGATTCCACTTGGTATTTGCTAATCAATAAATTATTAAAATTATCTTGATGTATTGAATGATCAGTTTACTAAGCTCTAGGTTTTTAACCCTATACCGACCATGGTGTGGGAAATCGTATACCTTTGGTTAGTAAGGGTTAAGACTATTTTTCATCTCAACTTTAGCCCAGTTCGTAAAAATTCTCCGTACCATATTTACTACAATCCTTCTTTTGCTATTTTTTCAGGTGTGAATCGTTGCTTGGGTAGTGGTTGTTCCCACATCTGTCTTCCAACTGGATCGTCGCGTGGTTACACGTGTCTCTGTCCCGATCACAAAGACGTTCTGTACTACCTCGCAGAAGATGAGAAGACTTGTCTTCGAGAGATTGTTACAGGTGCGAATAGTTTGAAACTAAAGCTGTGCAGCCGATATGATTTGCTGGCATAAATATTTGGATATTTCTCCATTAGATTTAACTACTGAATGCTTGTAGTATTGTAGTGGATAATAAATAATGAAATGGAGCATTTGTTTGTTTGTTTGTGCACTTGTTATAGCGCCCCTTCAATCTCTCTCTACTCAAAGGCGCTCCCGAATGCAGAGTGGACACTGCATCAGAGTTTCACTCCGAAGCGCTGAGCAATTGTGAGTGAAGGACTTGCCCAAGGTCCTTATACGGCGAGGTGGATTCGAACCTCGAACCTTCTGGCTCCAAGGCAGTGACGCCACCACTACACCAATGTCAAGTATACTTCAGACTGTCTCTAGTGTGTCTTGAGATTGAATCTGAAGGCATGCATCATAAAATAAGTACTGACATTTATTTCTAATCTGTTGCATTCGTGCTTCAATTAAAAAGCTAGCGTGATCCAAGGTTGCGGATACAGGGCGATGGATACAGGAGTATAAGATTTACGACTACTTTATTCCTTTCTTGGTGTTTATAATAACTATGACCATCGGGTCACTTTCTGTATGGGCTGCTTCCACCCAAAAAAGCTCCAACAACATGCCATGATTGCTTGATCGTTGCCTACCTGTTGAGAACTTTAGAACGTTGTGCTCATATCGATAGTTTATTGTTGTTAAGATGCATGTACACCAGAATGCAGTATATGCAGTTGGCTAATAAATTATGTACTTACTTACTTTTTACCAGGTTCTCCAACAACGACCTTGAGTTCGGGAGGCGTGCATGAACCAGACGGAAGCAGTTCTTCTCTTTGGAACAGCTCAGTTTCTCCTGTTGTGGAGAAAGTGGTGGCACCAACCGAAAAGAGCCGAACTAAAGGGCAGATAGCTGGCGCAATTATAACTATCCTCATCCTAATAGCAATCGCTTTTCTAATCGTAAGTTACCTTACTTACTTTAACTGAAATTAACACAGAATGTCTTCTTTGTAACTGACTTTGAATGACATCTGATCTGGACATGATTCTATTGTGTACATCTGACATCTGTTAGTTTGTGGTTCTGTGGTTCAAACTGACCTATTGATCCGATGGAAGTGTAAATGGCAGTGAGCATGTGTGTGTGTGTGTGTGTGAGCAATGTATAGAAGCTTAGTGCAACAATTAGATTAAATTTGAGACGTGTCTTATAAGTAGCCGGATGCAAAGGAACAACTTCTTGGAAGCACAATGCAATTCGACTGAGGCACTAATCCAACAGTTGTAATCCAGTAAAAGAAACCAATATTGACTGCCAGTCTTTGAATCTTGGAGTTGTTGGCACCAGAAGAAATGATCTGACTTCCATAATGTGTGGAATGCATTCAAGGCGTTCACTGCGTCCCAGAGTTATTTGAAAGTTCTGTCATGCCTAGGATGATCTGTGTCAGATCTATGCATTTGACATTATAAATATTTATACGTGGGTTATTTCTAAAAATTTCAGTTCTTTTACAGTTTCTTTTTTTAACAATAAGTATGTGAAAAGGTTAATTTACTGTATGACAATGAAAGATCCTGTAATTAATAGTCAAGTCACTGCTACTGTGTTAATAGGTTATTAAAATTAATTTAACAGGGTACTTCTCGGTGCATGCTTTTCATCACATTTTACTGCAATTTAATGAATTAATTAACTGTAGCTACAGTACTCAATTTGCATTTTACACAATGTACTTTTGTGATTTTGAATCGGCAGAAGAGATACGAAGACGTGGTGACGATGACTAATATTGTGTGCATTTGACGTCTGTTGTAGGTTGGCATTGCGATGTATCGCTGTCATGTGAAGCAACCGTTACGAGTTATGAACTTTGACAACCCAGTCTATCGTAAAACGACGCCAGAACACCAAACTCTTGATGACAAGATTCACTACCAACCGGCTCTACCTCCAGTTAGTGCATTATGCTTTCCGGCCTCCTATAATCAGTGTTCAAATGTTTTGTTATTGTAAGTGTAAGGTTAATATAGTCCCTGTCCAAGACAGTCTCGCCTGAGAAGCAACAAAACTATATGGACGAATAAACATTTCCAAATATTTGTGGAGTGAGTGCAGGCCTAGATTTAGGCAGGTGCTTAGGGTACTGCAGCAGCCAGTTTTGAGAGATCCACAGTTATAAATGTTGCATGGTGGACCAGTGGGTTGTCAGAGGGGCTACTGGAGGGTAATCACAGCACCTGGGCCCGCACTGGCCTTTATGCGGCCTTTGGAATAAAGGTGAAAAACTTGAACTTTTACAGACTTGATGTCTGTAGTAAAGCTTCCATATTTCATGTTCCCTTTCCTGTGCCCTGGTAATCATAGGCCAATGACGTTACTGACAGATAACTCGCATAGTAAATTTTCTGAATTATACATTAAAGTGAAATCAGATTTGCAATTCAGAATTATGAACTCTTCTCTAAAACTGTGTATGAAAGTAATAAAACAATAAATGTTATATATTACTGTCACACCTGTATAAAATCTTGTCAAAAGTCATTCTATCGCTAACTGAAACTAGCAGAACTGTTGCAATCCAACAGCAGACCATTTTTCTGTCTTTTTGCTTTGATCAAAGAGTACTTTTGATGGAGATTAAAGTGCTGCTGATTAAGCACAGATTTGGGTTTTAACCCTTTAATGCCATGATGGTAGTAAATGGTATGGGAAATCCTATACCCTACGGCATTAAAGGGTTAAAGGATGTCGGTTGCTGAAGTCGGCAGTGTTGCAAGTGTAGCAAAACTACCCAAAATATTCCACTCCATTGTTTGTATAGTTGTGTTTAATATAGATGTTTTTATTTGATTTGATAAGACTTTTTGCCATTGCTGAATTTTCAGGTGTTCGAACCTTTGACATCTGGCGGCTATGTCTGATTTTTCTACCTCCTAACGGATCTCATTGACTGAATCTTCTTGCTTAGGCGATAACATCTTTGGTGTGTCAAAGGCTGGCTAAGATATTAAGCGAACAGAAAGAAAAATCCAAGCTCCAAAGCCTCCGATCGTGTTTTAGTGTAACTTTCATACAATTCATCCTACATCCTCAAATGTTCGTCGTCGTCATGTCGTTTATCTTACATGTTAAATGTTGAACTGAGACTGTGCCAAGCTGCGTGGAAGTAGATCTATAGCCATGAGCTTTGTTTATTATTGGTAAATTATTATCTCATTCTTATTATTAAGTTGCTCTGTTGTATAAATTGTTTTATTATATTATTACCATTGCTTCTAAAACTGTTGGTGATACAAATTTCAGTACAGTTTGTTATAATTTAGTAATTTATCTACTTATGATGTTAAAAAGTCCTCTGAAAAAAAGCAAACTAAGTACTGGTACCTTTTCAAGCCGTTTGTTCCTTTACATTTACGGTTGAGTATCACAATTATAAAGTGCATTTAGTGTATTATCGCCTTCGTCAAAACCAAAAATTTTAAGATTTGACTCCACACAAATCGCGTGGTTGAAGCTGTGAGAAATCATGTTGTTACATGATGCAGAAGGCATGTTTTACACTGGATCCTCCCTGTGGCACTCATAATAATGGGAACTATAGACTCAATCCTTCATTTTAATGCTGTCAGGTTCCTGAATTGTAAATTTTAGTTCAGCTTTAGCTAGCAACCTCACTATAGGGTGATCCATGATATAGCTTTCAAAGATGGCGACGTACTTAGCTCCAGTATAATTAATAAGGTATTGTTACTTTGATTGTTGCTTGGAGACAGGGCCGGATTAAGGCATGTTCAACATGTTCGGCGGAACAGAGACCCCCACAGTTTAGGGGGCCCCCACACATGCGAAAAAAAATATTTCAGGATAAATTTTTATATTTTGACGGATGAAATGGTATTATTTCCCGAAAATTTGGCCAGATGACTAAAAAAAGGTCAACTTTTTTGGCGGATGAAATGATAAAATTTTCCCGATAATTTGTCATAATTTTCGGCTGAATATCCGCAAAAAAATTCCGAACAGGGCCCCCACATTTCTTAATCCGGCCCTGCTTGGAGAACTTGACTTGAAAGTCTTCTTTTTACGTGTTCCATGAAATATCAGCTGATTATTTTTTATGCATGGCTATGTTGTTGTATCCCGGTTTCAGCACAGTTTCTTTCATATCCGTTTTGGTTTGGAAGAACCAATTTACTTGCTGAAGACAGGCGTACAACTTGTTTTGCTATTAATTTGAACAGAATTGTTATTTTTTAAAGCGCAATGTGCGTTTTGGGAAGTATGTTTGTTACGCCAATACAGTAAGGAACTGGTCGTGTTGAGATTTATTTTAGTCCTTGGTCACTTTGTGATCAAATTAGTCAACTGATATGGAAGTATTCATTTTCTGTTGGATCATTTGTCAATTTTACAAGAACCATAGAGTTTTAACAAATCAGTTTTGGTAAACATTGACTTGTTGGAGGTTCATCTGATGTGAGCATAAATTTGTTCAAGATTTTTTGCTTCACCTGGCCAACTCGGCTTTTATGAGTACACTGAGAAGTTCAGATGGTGAAGAAGAGAACTCGTATGCCGAGGCCAAGAACCATGAAGATGCTAATAGTACTTTGTACCTATGGCTACCTGTCAGGGTAACTTAAGGGACTGCGCTTCTTACGTGATCACTGATCAAATAAGTCATGAAACATCTGTTGTTTTGCTTTGTAAAATTTTGTGTCCTGTGGTTACAGAGATTAATATTACTGTTTTAGACTTGTTGCAGTGCTGTTTCAGTAACGCGTGTGTTTTTAATGCCAACCATGGAATTGAACCTTAGACCACGGAGTTAGTAGCACAGATGTAAATGTGCTCTATTTTATATATATCAACCCCATGGCCTTGACCCTGCTCAATACTCATTTTTTGATGGATTGAATCAGGTGACACCCTTCATCACCAATGTCAGTTTTAAGCAGCACCCCGCAGTAACACAACTGTGATAGCCCAAGATATAAAATCTCTTAGATAAGCCATCTGTGGGAAGCGAATGGTGAACCAAATACCACGTTACACAGAACATTATTGTTGTTATGGTGCACAACCTATGCTCTAACAAATGTAGCTAACTGACTTGGTCACTTGCCTGTCGCACTGGTTTAGCGATCTTGAAAAGTCACATGAAATGCAACTGTACTTGTTTTGTGTAAATATGTTTATAAGCACACAGTTGCTAGAAGGTAATCCAGCTTTATATTCTACCTGTCTTTCCGTGTGTTGCTGAACTGTTGGGAATCTTGGGATGGTGGGTGAAAAGTTGGAACTTGAACAGCGAGCGTGTAAACTACAGTTTATTTCAGCAAAGAAATTACGAATGTAACCAGAGCAGGCTTTGTGCATTTCTTACGACTGAAATGTCAAAGTGGGGACACTTTTGTAAAAAAAAAAGTTCAACATTTTGTGGTTATTTCTTTGGCATTTAAAAAACTTGTTCAGTCGCAGCAATCTCTTAAATAAGCCTTTCAACTTGCATTGCTGGACCTCAGAGGTGCATTTCTTACGTCTTCATTGGAATTTTGGAAAAATCACAAAGACTTTGTAGCGAAGCAGATTAATCACTTTTAGAGTAGGACAGCAATATTTTTCAAGTAACACTGGACTGTTTCTTCATTTTACCAATTTCATATTATTCACCAGGATTCAGACATCAACTACAGTAGCTACAACCATCACTGACAGAGGTACTAAAAAACATCCGAAACACTGGTAAAATTACTCTTAACCAAACAACACACATAATTAATAAACTGACGCAGTTAACATCCGATATATTATTCAGTCTGCATCGTCCGCGACAAACGCTTTCGGTTGCCGTCTCTGTCGATAAAGTTTGATGGCGTTTTCTCGTTCTTTCTCCAGCGCCTCTCGTGTTGCCACGGACAGATGTTTGCTCTTAATTGTCTTTCCAACTTCTCTTTGTTTCACTTCGTGCGTTGTCTGTTTCTGCTGCCTTGACAACACCGTCTGTTCTTTCGGCTGTACGCAACAAAACGACAATCAGAGATTTACATATCTCGCGTTTGCTACCTTTGGTGAAACGAGTAGTCAAGTAAAGAACTTCAGCATGTCCACATGTTAATTAACCCTTTAATGCCAGAGGGTATAGGATTTCCCATACCATTTACTACCATCTCGGCATTAAAGGGTAAATGTGCCACTTCCTTTACTTATGGTGCTACTATACTGGAAGATAAAACAGCACTAGCACTAGGTTAAAGCTTTTTAAGTTCTGCTAAATGTGTTAATATAGTTAGTTCAGTTTTTTCTGCCATCGCAGAATGTTTGGTTTAATTTGATATTATGATGCCCCTAAGTAGCGGGATCTTCAATCCTTTCTAGGTTCGTTCCTTTTGTAACCACAGAAACTATGTTGTCGTTTTTCTTTCCTTTGCCTTTTGTGCTTGTGGTCGGCTACAAATTGAAAAAAATGCTGCTATGACAACAGAAAGACAGGACCTCTTAATTGTTCACTGCGCATCAATAAGATATTTTTAATTGATATCAAATGTTCCACTGCTTACTTCCTGGTTCTTCAAGTTGGCCTGCTGTCCTGGCTTCCACTTTGACTCGGTTCCTTCATCACCACAGAGCAATGGATCTATAAATAGAAACACATCTTTAAAAAACATTTCTATTAAAAGCATTAAAACACGAATATAATATTTAATGTTAAAAGTGAAAAACATGTTAACATTGTATTTTATAATTCTATATTTTTCCAAAAGTCTGTCAAATAGACGACCTTCAGAATATCAGGTTTATATAATTAAATAAGAAACAAAACAGTTTTTTGTATTTACTCGCTAAGTCTTTCTCAAGTTGATCTTCTCTTCGGTTTATTTTCTTCAGTAGAATCTTTTTCCTCTTTTCCATAAGTCGACTAAAACAAAATAAATGACCAAAATTAAGAACAGCACTGACCAAAACTGGTTATTACAATGTGAGCTATCAACGTTCCAAGAACGTTTGTTTCATGCAAGTTGAAGCACCCAAAAATCAAAGATATATAGCAACAATGAAGTCATAACAGTGAGATGATTGTACTCAAGCTGATTTTGATGTTTTGCTTACCCTTTCTTTTTTGCAGTTCGGTCAGAAGTCTCGTTTTTCTTTCCTTTGCCTTTCACCTTTTTTTCAGTTTTCAGGACATCTGTTTCATTTAACTGAATCATTCAAACAAATATAAATATTGTCACTCTTTTTCCACTTATTAAATACTGTACAACTACTGTTACATGTCTAATTCTCAATGCTACTTTACTATTTAATCACTTACAAAACATGACTTTAACATCAAGCCCTGACTACCGAATGGGCATTGAAAAGACAACTACAGATACAACCACAAACAATAAAACTGCTAAAAGAAGCGTATTCAAGATATGGAGCACAGGTAATTCTGACAAGACATTATATTTATATTATAAATATGGTATTTAAATTACAGCTTAGGGCATTTCATACATATTATGTAAGCAGGGAGTGATCACTGGATTTAGGAAATTTATGGGGAGGGGGAGAGTCTTAAAAAAAATGTACGTACGCAAAATAAATGTCTAACGACGCCCACATTATCCTATTACATACAAATATCTGATAGCAATGAACTTTATTAAAAGTTTATTAGGCACTTTGCTGTCAGATAAATTGCTGCTCAATTTACTTAGATACACCTTTAACAAATGTGCAAGAATTTTACAAAAACTTACCCACAAATGATTCACTTAAATTACAGTATAGTAGTTTATAGAGCTCAAAGTAAACAGCCGCTTAAATTAATTTATTCCTTACTGTATTTAAGTACGAATGTTGTACGGTTTTACCGATTAAAAAGTCTACATACCCCATACTTGTCTTCAAACTGCGCTCTCTGAATGACTGCCTCCGTTAATCGGTCAACCCTAGTCATGAAGGCTTCATCAGTCTCACCCCGCATCCTCTTAAATGCTAAAACAGTCATAGGCAAACAAAATTCCATTTTAATATAAGATTCATCTTTAAAACTAAACAGACATATATAAATCGAGCTTTGCTAGAAAGACTATAGAACTGATCACGGACAATTCTTCCTCTTAGTCAGTATTTAGCAATGTCTTGCAATGCCTATAGCAGACTGGCATAAGCTGAGATTACAGTGTCTTCCATACAATAATAATTAATCAAATAACTCATGCTACTAATTGTATTATTATCTAAAGGTTTAATTATGTTGTATGACATCAAAGGTCGTTTTTGCTCATATACATGCATAAAAGTACTGACACTGGTCATAGGTATTTTCTGTGACAACAGTATATAATCTTAAAATGATAAGGACAAGTGGACTAAGGTGAAAAATACATATGAACAAGTCAAAATCACAGAAATGCAATGTGCCAATCGTCAGCAGTTACATGAAGTCCTGTCAAGAAATTCGTTAAAATTCTATGTAGACTTTCACTGGCTTTGTGCAAAAAATTTACAGAACTGGTCAACAATTATTCAGACTAGTTTCAGAGATTTTTAGATTTACTTTTTTCCGAATGCTTTCGCCTTTTTCTCTTCATCGTTTTCGCCAGCGTTTTAAGTCTCGTGATTTCTTGAGCTCGGTGTGAAAATTCCTGTTTGCCATTTGTTTCTTTTGGTGTCTGATTGTGCTTTTCTGCATCTCTATAGTAAATAATCTGACAGAGTTGTAACTTAGTAGATATTCAACTAAAATCTGCTTTAATTTCCTAATATTGGAAAGTTCGCTTATATCCTGACCAAGTTAGGACTAATTAAAGTAGAGAATAGCTCTAACTTTATTTCTTGAACTGCCATTTGACAATTTTACTGGAAATGTGATATTCAAATTACAGCTTTATCAAAATCGCCCCACTAGCTCCGCCTTCTGCAGCAAACTATTTACAGGGTATCTACTTTGGCATGGCACTGCCTTTTGGGTTTAGCTCCTGTATACCTGGTGAGCCTTGATGAGCTACATGCACTGCAAGATCGAAGGATGTGTGGCTAATTGCAGTGAATAGTAAAACCCAGACCACATGAAAAAATCACAATTAAATAGAAAAAAATTACCACATCAAGTTGTCACTTCATTGATCACCTTTATCCTACTTAATACCGACCATTGACGTATTTGTGTTGGTGTAACCACGCCAATGTTATCATATCTATGTGTACTACAATATTACAACAGTGTTCATGTGAACTGATTTATGCATTGAGTATAGTTGAAGATCGATACCTGTCTGCAACTCGATCTCCTGTGTAAAATGGATCGATAGCCTTAATCTTCTTGTGCTTGTTGCTTCGCTGTGGTTTCAAATACTGGCCAACTTTCCCCATTTTTCACGGGAAAAAGAATTTTTCCTAAAAATAATAACCAACATGTATTGGTCTTCGCAACATTAGTCTACATGAAATTTTACAGCAGAAACATTAGAAGTTGGATTAGCATATTTTCTGCAGCAGCAGAAGTTGGATGAGTGAAGTAACTGTGTACTTTATGCTACATTATTGCAGTAAAACTAGAAGCTGGATGGGCGATCAAAATATTTTAGTAGAAGTAGAAGTTGGGTGAGATTGTGAGAAATGGAATTGTTGCAGTAGAACCAGAACTTAGATTAGCAACAAAAACATGGTTAGATATGTTTTAAATAATTTTACGATGCTGTACATATTGATATATGGGTTAAATGACTGCAACCCGCACACTTTCTAGAACTGCTATGGCTCAGTCTCGATCATTTGTCTCAATTGGTCCTTCTCTTTGGAATGCTCTTTCTCCTTCTGTTCGCTCTACACTTCTTTCTGGTAGTCTCTCCTCTGCTTTATCTCTTCTCAAAACCTGTTTCTTCTCGCGGGGCCTTGCGCACTGGGAGCGCCTCTGAACGGTTCACCCTACTAGAGGCGCTTTATAAATGTTTAAATACAATGCAATACAATACAATACAATACATTCGTGTTAGTGTTGTGGAATCGTTGACTAACACAATGTCTTATATTATCGCTCATCTACCAAACCTGCCAACATATTAGTATCCAACTCGCCAAATTTGAATACATACAATAATATAACCTCTTATTCTAACATATACCTTGATTAGTATATAACGCTGGCGTTATTTCTGAAGTTGCAATGTATTATTTTATTTAACGTGCGGATCACGTTTTACGCCAAAATCAAATTTCAGAAGATAGCAACGATCTTTCTATAGCGCTATTATAGGTAAGTATGTCGGATCTAAGTCATTCTGTGGTCATACCATAGGTTTATTATATCTATGGGTCATACCACAGAACAGATGAAGAACAAAAATAAGAGAATTCAAAGGCAGTAGGCCTAAACAGTGGGTGAGCTGCATTATTTGCGTAAAAATTGATAATAATTATATATATGGCCCCGTAACGCGATAGCCATTGTCCGGTAATTTCTTCAAGGGCAACCTGGCAAGCAGTGGCAACCCTATGAACATTTCAAGATTATGCCACTCTAATATCTTTGATTATACCTCTAGACTCGGCTTGACCCTCGGGATGCTGGCATCACTGACATGGCAACAAACTTGTCATTTTCTTTTACGTAGCTAGCGCCATCGTTAGCATAAGGCTGATCCGTGGGCTCTATTAGCCTAATTGACTACAATCAGGCTGAGAATTGTCTGATCCGAGTGGCTGACCCCCTCCCCTGCGAGGGATTAATTCCAGCCGGAAGGACAAGAAGAAGAGGCTGAGAATTGTCGGGTTCAACACTTTACACCTAGTATTTCTTAGAACGTTCCAGGGCTGAAACAGCCTGAAAGCATGGGCATAACGGTCATGGACGGCGTCCAGGCACTTATTTTCAAACTTCTATGCCACCCTGCCACATATTCGACCAGCACACCCTGAAAAGGCGACCGGCGTCCAGGCCCTTCTCTTTTACACTTTAGGCCATGCACTGGAACGTAGGGCCTGTCGCCTACCCACATTGTCCACAACAGTCTTCTTAATATGAATACCTCAAGTCCAAGTCGATTATGTTAGTGTTCTACAATAGGCCTAGGCCCCTAATGATTATTGTCTATAGGCTAGGTCTATTATAAAGATTTGCGCAGATCCTCTAGGCCTACATATAATAGCCCTATAAGCAATTAATAGGCCTAGGCTATAATGATTTTACATGGCATATATTATAGGCCTAGTATAATATGTAATAAAATAGGCCGAAGCAACTTCTCGAGCCTGACCTGCCTTTCAAACCTCGTTCTCACACTCTCAATAGGCTAATAATGTAATGCTTCGCTTAGGCGACCTAGATGATAAGTAGATTAGCAGACTACCGTTTATTCTCGAGACTCGAGAGAAAAGCCCACAGACCGAGCTCGCAGCAATTACAAAGTTTGCTCAAATTAGTAGCCAGCGGCAGACAACCGGCTTGGCAGGTGCACTCGAGGATCGAGCGGCCTGCAGTGCAGCCAGTAGGCCGGTGTCTGCATGCCCATGGTCAGCCAGTACTTCACGCAAAGAGCTCGCCATTTTCTTAACGCCGCACGCGTTGCTCCGTGAATCTTATTTGTAAACACTGGCGTCACCAGACGCCGCGACGAATTGCGAATGAGGGGTCGAGGGCAGGAGGGAGGATCGGAGTAAGAGAGAGAGCAGGCACAGGTGGCCTCCCCCTTCTCTCCGCGCTGATTTACAACTCATTTGTCGACGGTAAGCATACCGCTTCTTAGCAATCGTGTGTTGCCTGCTCTAACGCCATCGCCGATTGGCCGACTGTTCCACTTTCGCCATCCTGATAATGTCGTGTAACGCCGTCTGCGATTCGCTGAGCATGTAACCGACGCTGCGATTGGCTTCTTGCGTGACACAAACGCGCGCTTCACGATGTAACGTCGTCTGTGATTCGCTGAAGCTGCACGGCGTGCTGCGATTGGTCAGGTAACTTAACTCCGAACGACGTCCCCGGCTCCCCGCTCGGCGTAGCGGGCTGTCGTTAGCGAGAAGTGATTAGTGCGAGAAAAACTTCAAAAGGAACTTTATCCGAACGATTTAATCGATGTGCTGCTGCTGCCTCTATCAGGGGCCGCTCGGATTCCCCGCCACGACGTAGCCTACCACCACCTGTTTTCCCGCCGATCTGGTTGACCATGCCTCACGGGAGCTCCAGCGGGGATGACTTTGCGTCCACGGACGAGGTTAAAATCTACAAGGAGGAGGGCGAGGAGGAGAACAAGTCGTCGGCGGAGAATCTGTCGGAGGAGAAGATCGGCCTGCTGACGGAAACCGAGCAGGTAGGCGCGCCTCCTTTGGCGGCACAAGATCAAAGCGGCCGACTCTTTGTTGTGCTGATTACCGGTGATTATTGGGACGTCGCGAGAATCTGCTTAGCGCTGTCGTGGACGCATAATGGGCTGGCTATCTAATAACGGAGTGCTTTATTTTCACGGCGAGAGGAACACGATACGAATTGCTTTTACGAGATTGAAACAAGTGCTGTAGATCGAGCGCAGATGAAATTATGATAATTATTGCTCCGATATCATATTCCTCGGAAGCGGGTTGTTAAGTGAAGTGGGATTCATTTGATCGTCAACCAGGTATAGCCTACCGGTGTGGTGACCAAACAGAAGCTAAAGAGTCATAATCAACTGATCACAATGTCGATGTCTGGAAATCGTGATTAAATTCAGAGATTGCTATAGCGCCAGAAAATGCCATATGCCTAGAGGTTTTAGTTCAATGCCCACTTCAGACAGTCAGACGAATATATGGTGAACTTGTGAACGGTAGCATTCAGAATTGATGGGCAATAGAAAGATAGATGACGAATCTACTAGATAGATAGGATTTATAGGAAAAGAATGCTTGAATGATAAAAGACCAACGCAGAGATAAACAACCTGCAGTGCAGTCCGCTCTTATCTGGTTGATAAGAAAAACTGCTTAATTTACACTGTCTGTTGTTACTCATTGCCCCAGCACACTGCATTATCATATTATTGTGAAACAGAGCCACTAGAAAAACCTACATTACAAAAGCCTTTAATTAGGCCCCTGCACTTCACTAAATTATGCTGCACTATAACACACTACGCTGGACTGCACGTTGTGTGCACAGTCAAGTTAAAGTAGTTATTTTGAAGGAAGTAGAACTTATGAACATATTTATTTAACAATAAATAAATATATTTAATCAATTTATTTATATTTTTATAATTTTTATTTTATTTTTTATAAATTTATTTATATTTATTTATTTTAATATATGTCCAGGCACTTATTTGAAATCTGATGCCATATTGTTACCTATTATTCTAAGCCAACACGACCTAGAAAGGTAATGGGGTGTCAAGGCACTTCTTTTTCTACACTTTAAGCATTATAATAATCTTCGTTTACTTAGACAAATCAGTATGACACACCACACCCAGTTACATGTCGATGCACTTTAAAATAACAACAAAAAAATGTAATGTGAAGATAACAATGTCTTTAATGGGCGACAAAGAGAACCCTCGGAATAAAGTTTCGAACATCTTTAACTGGTAGAACAAAAGGATGCGGTTTTGGGCGTAAGTTATGGGTGGTAATAGCATTGATGAAACCATTTCGCTTGTGATATGCAACTTCAGCTTTTTAACGGTAATTCAGGACTTAAAGTGTGGCTGGACGGTCATGGACATCGTCCAGGCACTTATTTTCAAATATTGACACTGTCCTGCCACTTATTATGCTGTTCTGCCACTTATTGTGCTGTCCTGCCACTTATTTGGACAGCAGAACGTGGAGAAGTGACGAGCATCCAGGCACATCGTTTTCTTTACTTTAAGCACTGTGGTAATTTTTTACGTGTAACTAGAGTAAAATCTTATTTTTAGGGCAAAGGCTTGACACATTCATCTGCTACCAACTGTTTCAACATCTCCGACTGCCAGATAGGATTCGGCAGCTGCTTAGGTTAGTAGCCTACTTTACCAGACAGCTGAATAGAATTAACAAGTGAATTTGGCCAAGTATAATTATCCTGCTATGTATAATACACCAGTATCATTAAAAACCCACTGAAGATCAATTGTTAACTTTTAACAGTGTGCAACCACTGTTACCAGTATTCCGCATCTCCACAATGGTGTGGTGTTGTTCGCTTAATTACATGTTCAGTTGGTAGGATGTAAATTAGGGGCAAACTGTTCATGACCGCTTGTCTGATTAACAATGGCTGACGCGTGGCCGTTGGATTCACCATACAATGATTCCATGGCTGGCTGATAATGATGGGGTACAAAGACTGATTTGACCCGGGGCATGTCCATGCATCCTGCAGTCCACTGAGCAGTGCATGGGGAAATTACCATAATATGCTTCGAAACTAATACAGTAGATTGCATTGTTTTCCTACAGTATAGGCTGCTGGAGGTTAGAAACTCCTCCTTTAGTTTGGTGTTGTAATGCACAGTTTTCAGGAATTGTTTAGCAACATTTTTACTGCTGTTCACCATATTAGCATGGAGCTTTTTAACGTGCTTTCAAAAGTGACAGGTTTTGTGAATGACAATGACATTGTTGCTCTGTCTGTGACCATTTATAATGTACTTGTATACACATTGTATATATATTTATATATTTATTTATAATATTTATATTATAGCTGCACATCTCTGTATATATACACATTATAGGCATACACAGAGGGTAGTATTGTCAATGCTATGCATGATAAAACTATATATAAATACATGCTTGTATAATTATAAAATAGAACATCAATCATAAGAAAGTCACACACATCGCATATGCACACACGTGTGCACGCACATACACACGTGCACACACACACATGCATGCACATCCAGTTGAAAGCCCAGGAAGAGTGGAAAAGACAGTAATGGATGGTTGATGCGCTCATTCTTTGATGTTAGAGGGCCTTTGGGCGAATAATCCATTGCCATTGTGTTTGCTGCTGTTACCAGTTTTTCATTAAGACTTGACACTTTTGTCAGGACTTCTGTAGTAAAAGAGAGAAGTCTCAGTGAAGTCACTGTTCCTGTCATCTATTCTTGCATGAATAGAAATCTTACAATTGAATAGCACAATAATCACAGATCGGCTGTTACCTAGCAGTGCTCATCCTGCAGTTCCTATCACCGATACTTTCAATTGAAACTGAAATCTTAAAAACTCTGATGAGTGAGCCATGTTCAGCAGACCCTAGAGGAAGCAGAAGAAGAATTGCCAAGAGGCAGAGCCATGTATTGAAATACTCTATTTCTTATAGTCCAGCATGTATTTTAATGACTGGTGGCAAGTCTTCTCCAATGTGGTGGCAAGTCTTTTTCAATATGTGGTGGCAAGTCTTCTTCTCTGCATGTGGTGGCAAGTCCTGCTCCTATATGCCGTGGCAAGTCTTCTCCTCTATGGGGGAAGTCTTCTCCTCTGTGGGGGCAAGTCTTCTCTGCAGTGGCAAGTCTTCTCCTCTGTGGGGGCAAGTCTTCTCTGCAGTGGCAAGTCTTCTCCTCTGTGGGAGCAAGTCTTCTCTGCAGTGGCAAGTCTTCTCCTTTGTGGGGGCAAGTCTTCTCTGCAGTGGCAAGTCTTCTCCTCTGTGGGAGCAAGTCTTCTCTGCAGTTGCAAGTCTTCTCCTCTGTGGGGGCAAGTCTTCTCCTCTTTGGTGACAAGTGTTCTCCTGTTGGCAAGTCTTCTTGTATGTGGTGGCAAGTCTTCTCTTTTGTGATGGCAAGTCTTCTCCTCTGTGATGGCAAGTCTTCTCCTCTGTGGTGGGTGCCTGATTTTCCTGCTAACAAGGTGGACTGGTGTTCTGCCCAGTCTGAAATAATTATTGTAAAAAAGACGGGGGTGGGGGTCAGACGTTGATATATGTGGCGTCGGGGCGTGCAATGAGGACTTTACTAATTACTATATATATACGGCATCCCAAGAAAGACTGGATGGGTTTAACCCCACAACCCCTCCCGGCAATTCTCACTCTGTCTGCCCCAACCTCTGTCTTGATTGTCTATACTATGTGTGCCACTACATATACATGTAGGTTCTCAATAACTCGGATTCTATATATTCTGCTCTTTCTCATATCTCTTTTGTAATGAGGGAGATGGACTGAAGAAAAGATGAACTATGTGAAGAATAGGGGTCGAGGTGTTTGGATAGCGATGGAGAGACTCTGCTGGAGGTGGGGAGGAATTGTGGAAACTTAGAGCGGTCCCTTGAGCTAGCCTGGGCCAGCTGTGGGTCATTGGAAATCCTCTGAATGGATATAGAATGAATGACTGGATTGATTGATAGATTGATTGAAATCGGATTGATTGACATGTCTGTTTGTTTGGTTTCAGCGGATTACTATTCTTTCCACAGTCGCATTCCATTTGGTTACCACACACTCCTCAATCCATATTCCTATGCTACGGGGAGTGCCATCCCTGGTCTGGTAAGTTGTTTTTCTCATGCATTTTACTCAGTTTTATCGAAAGGATTACAGTGCATGTGACTAAAGGTTATAGATCTAGATAACTCCCATTAAATTGATACCTTTGAATTCCTGTGAGTATCATACTCACTGAGACTGCATATGATATACCTAATAATGAATAATTGTAGGGCTAACTGCTAATGTTTGATAACCTGTCAGAACAATTTCTAATTTCTGATGGCCTGTCAGAACAATTTCTAATTTCAGATGGCCTGTCAGAACAGTTTCAGATGGCCTGTCAGCATCAATTATGATTGAAGAATGGGTTTTTTCATAGTTCTAGTTGCCCGACAACTGAAATAATATGTTTAGGCCTAAAAAAATGTTGTGTTTCCGGTAACAGAGCTAAAAAAATTGGGTAGGTAGGTCGGAAAATATTTTTATTTTGTAAAATATTTTTATGCAGTGACTATCCGAAAAAGTATACCCCACTGGGCCACTAGTCTTTTTTGCACGCTGAAACAAAGTATGTGTTCTAAGCAAGTATAAACTGCCTATTTCCCGACTGTCTGCACCTAAAACTGCTCTAGAAACAGTCTTATTAATTTTATTTTGTTGACGTCTCTTATGTTATGTCAATACAAATGTTTAAAAAAATAACTTTTTTTTAAAATTAATTTTTTTTGACAAAAATTATTTTTTGTTAATAAAATTTTTTTACAAACCTTTTTGAGTCGCGGCCATAAAAATGGGTCGGTCGGGTTACCGGAAACACAACAATTTTTTTTCTACGCCTTACTTGTGAATTCTTTACATTGCTTCTCTGTGCATTAAAGGAATCATCAATATCACAATACTAAGTAAGATTAATGTTCCTGTTCAAATAATGATGAAAGGAAGTTGATTCAATATTAATGATGAAAGAAAGTATCACCAATTTTAACATTGTTCCAAAATAGATGAATAGATAATAAGATTTGGTTTGAGCAGTTGAATAGAGTCATTGATATCTCTGTAACAACTTGTTAAGACTATGTTTACTCATGCCAAGATCCAGACAGTTTAATGTCTATAATAGCGTATAATATGGTGTTAGGTTACTGTGAGATATCTTCAGGGCATGAACCTGATAACTGTTCCGAGCATGCATGCTGTGATATTAACAACAGCACCTGTGTGTCTCAATTGCACCAATTGCACTGATTTAATGTGATTTTTGTAAGACCCTGCAGGTCATTTCTGACCTGTATAACGTGGCTGTAAGAAAACCATTTGACAAAAAATACATTTTGCGGTTGTGACCTAGTATAACAATTTCGAGTCTAAATTGAGATAAATCATTCCCTGTTGTTGTGTATGACTGGAGTAATTTTCATTGTTGTAAATTATAGGTATTGTATAAGGTATCTGACTACAATAGCATCTTTTAGATTCTGTGCTCCTGGCTAGTAATGAAAGGGAAATAAATATCTTTTGTCCATTTGTGATGTGATTGCCTTGATTTCCTAAAGCAATTTTGTGTACTTTTTGCAGTTCATCCATTGGCATTTCAGGGCCACCTGAAACGATAAATATAATTATATATATATTTATCATATATATAATTATATATATACATATATATTATATATAATTATATATACCCTATGCTTGTTCTCTTTGGATTTCTTCTGTGTGTTGCCTTGACATATTTTGTGATAAGTTTGAGCAATTTCTTTATTACATGCACGATGGAAAATAGAATATAATTTTATTGTGCTGAATCTGTTAACGCCCAGAACCAGAAGCTGTGCATAGGTGGCCCTAACCAGCGTGACTCTGCAGTCCCTTCTGGGTTTCCTTTTGTGACCATTAGCGTTCATGTTTTATTTTGATGTGTTGATATACATCTTGTGTGCTCTTTTGGCTCAATAAAAAAATTGATTGATTGATATAGCAATCTGAAACTTGCCCATACTATGCTATTTAAAGTTAAAATGGAATGTGAGCAATTTGTTAAAGAGTATATAGTAAGTTAGTAACCAACAAACCAAATGTATATGTGCCATTGTTTCTATGGCAACTATATAGCCTCACCCCCCGCATATTTTGCAATGAATTAACTAGGTGAGTTCCTTCAGGCTTCAGCACAGACAGCTCTACCCATTTGAATGGGTGCTACAGATGCCACACTGCCAGTTAAGGTCCCCAATGCAATTGCAAGGATCGCACTTGTCTAAAATTCTTATTCCGATATCAGCCGTTATCAGTATTTGAATCGGCAGCCTTAAGTTGTAACTGCAAGTGCCTTGACGTGCTTTAAGCCTTTAACTAACTAGAGTCTTCCTGCTTGATTAATTATCGCATATTTAAAAAAAAGATTGCTGGTTGGGGGGAGGGTCTGAAACAGAGAATCTCTTTCCTTGATGATATGGCATTGCACAAAAATTAACCCAATACAGTGTGAGCGTTTGGTGCATGAAGGGGAGGAAATGTGGACATTTGGACGCACAACCTGAAACTCCACCCAGACTTGACGAAGAAGTACAATGGTTCAATAGGAAAGACCCTCTACAGCAGTCATCCATCATGTGTAGTCGTCTGCTAACAACAGTCTGAGCAGATCACAGATCAACAGCGTTTCACCCACTTCTATTGACTTGTCAGTTTTCAGGCTTAGCAATGGTTACACTTTACCCTTCGGGGAGGGGGCCCTCCTCTCCTCCCTCCCCCACCCCCCACCGCCCGTTAAACCACCCGGCGTTCCCCTCGCCTGCAGACACGTTGAAATGTTTTAAGCCCCGAGGGGAAAATGAGCCCGAAGACACTAAACGAGTATCTGTCAAAATCCGGGCAATCTTTCTCATGGAATGCCGTATGATCGTTGAGTGTAAAAGATGAATGCTCTCTCGAAAGTCCGTGACAGCCAGCATGAGGCGAGACTTGTTTGTGGCCAGTCATGCGCGACGGAGTCCTCTAAAGGGTGGCCCTGTCACCCCCGACAACCCTCTTGCTCCTCCTCCTACCCCTCCCTCTCTCCCCTCCTCCTCTAACTATTCAAAGCTGATCATTGCCTCTACATGTATATGCCCCCAACTCCCCCCCCCGATCTACCCAGCCGCCATGAGAACGACGAGGAGGTTAAACTGAAACAAAAATGACCGACTTGAAGAGATCTCTTTTGGTCGGTCCGACAGTTCGTAACGAGACCGTATGATCGATGCAGTCAGCACCGACAGCTGTCAAACGCAGCGGATGAGAGAGAGGGAAATAATGTCAGCGTAAAATGCAACACGACCGATGGTAGCATTGATCAGTGGTTTGAGGTAGGGGAGAGTGGGGGAGGGTAGTGGTGGTGCAGTCGGAACCTTTCGCAAATAATAAAATAGTCATGGGTCATGAATACGAGGGTCTTAGGGCAGAAGTAGTAGACCTCCCAAACTATAACTCTAAAAATCAGCTTTTCGGATCGAGAGAAGGACGATGACGATGACGACAAAGCCGAAAGAGAGAGGCAGGGCTGCGGAACCATGATTGGTGACCTGACCAAGCAATTACTAAAAGATGACCTTTTATCAATCGATCATTGCAGAAGTGGAACAGTCATGGCAGAAAATAATAAGTCCGACCAATGCATAAGCAATTAATAAATGGTTTAAAGCCACTTAAATCTGACATTAAATTAAACGGGCAATTATTAGACGATGTCCCATTGAGATGAAGAAATTCTGGATGCATTGAAGGAATTCTGATTTCAATGAGACGAGCAACTCAGAAATTGACACTGTTTTATGACTTTCCATGCATGGGTCAATTGCTAAATCAAACTTTATATATTGATCGTTAGCTCTATTGAACAACATTGCAGCTGATAAATCTATGAATGAATGAATCATTCAGTTGGTCAATCAGTAAGACTTTAAGTGTGGTCACTCAGACAATTGGTTGGTCAGTCAACAATTATTGATTTTTCAGTTGGTTGGTCTTTCCGTCTGTCTGCCTATAGGCCTATGCATATCCATTTGTCTGTCTGTCTGTCTGTCTGTCCGTCTGTGTGTCTGTCTGGTTATCTTTGGAGGGCCTACAGTTTTATGTTGGATCTTCCTACAATCGACCTTACCATATAGTGACATAATATGTACAAAGCAGTACTAACAGTCAGCCAGTATAAGAATTGCAGAAAAATATTAAACCGAGGGGTCATAATTTATGTTGATTTATGTGGAGTTTTGGTGTGCTTTGTGCAATGAAGACTTTACTACACATGGGAATTCTACAGTAGTGGCGCCAGAGGGTGTAGAGGGGCTAAGCCCCTAAAAAGGCCATCTGGGTTTTTACATGGAAAAATGAAATATTTTCACAATAAGCCCCCAGAAAAAGAACCAAATGACTGAAAAAAGGGTCATCAAAAATTTTTGCGAACGAAAATGGAAAATTTTCTCCGCCAGTTCAGCCCCCCCCCCCAAAAAAAACTGAAATCCTGGCGCCGCCACTGGAATTCTACCAAAGGAAGTGAATTCGAACCACACACAAAGGATGTAAAAAACAGCAGCAGTGGATATGAAAAGTGGCAATTGATTTATTCCATGTTGTATATTTAAGTTTTAAAAATAGTTTCACTTTCTGGGTTGAGTAGGTTTTGCGTATGAACTAATTATCTCCACAGTTGAGATTTTGCTGCACTTTGTGTAATTAACATCATAAACGGTTCTACGTTGCCATCGTTACAGCTGCTAATTGGTGACCTCATTTGAGTGGCTGTAGGCCTACTGTCCGTTTTGGGTGTGCCAATCTTTTCCTTCCATTATCCTGCTAATATTTCCTGTTCGGCTGTGTATTATAATTTTGATTTTTGTTTTTGGTGAAACCACAGTTTACGTTGCTAAATTAGTTTATATTATTATTTTGATTTTCTTTTTGGTAAAGCCACAGTTTAAGCTACGTTGCTAAATTAGTCGATATTGTCAATTTAAAATGAAAGATGGACTGATGAAAATAACTGTTTCCGTAAATGGAAGCTGGATTTATGAAACCAAGTTTGTGCTTCAATAGAAGCTAGATCGATGAAGTCCTTTCTGCCTAAATAGAAGTAGGTTTGACAGGAAAATTCATGCACAAATTGAAGCTGGATTGATGGTAAATTTTTGGTTAAATAGAAGTTGTATTGATGACAATAATTCTTATCTAAATAGATAATTTATTGATGTAAGTTTTTCTTCCTTAAATGAAAGCTGGATTGATGACAGTTAGCATGGACAGGGCATTTGTAGGCTGCTTACTTACCAAAGTCAGATACGACATTGAAGACATTAAAATAATTTGGCAAAGAAAATAAATACGGTTTAACCATCCAGTGAATGAACAATGATGAGATGATATTAGATTCAGTGCAGCCATGTGTGATAACATTGTCGCATTTCAAACCAATTTGAATGCCTGCATAAATGAGGGTCAAGCCACATTCTCAGTTACACAGTTTTCAGGCAAATGACATCCACCTTAACGCTACTCTGTCTCTCTTACCCTCTGACAACTGGACTCGGACTTTCTTTGAACTACCCTTTGGACGACCCTCTGAATTGATGCACAGCACTCATGAATAAAGTGGTGCCCTGCCCTTGACTTTCGAGTGGCACTTTAGAGGTTTAAGATTACAATGTGCACACCAATGTACCACCATATGAACCTGCAGTACATGTATGTGTTGTACTGTAATCTAACATTGCATACAAAGAAATCTATTAAATTTATGTGTGTGTTAAATTCATCTGTGAGTTGCAAAAGTGGGTGCTATATAAATCAAGTATGCTAGAGCATTTGTTCAGTGTTGATACTGGGCCAAACTGTGGGTCACAGTAAAACCAGGCAAGGAAGAAGCAGAGTACGAAGATTGAAGTAGCGTTTACGTTTAGGTGTTTGTCACATGTCTTATTTGTTGTTATTTTTCAGAACAATGTTCCGGCAATTCTGCCTCCCAGTCCTTGGTTCTACATGTGCAACAACAACCACTGTGCTGCTCAAGGTCCACCGCAACCCCACATGGGTCTACCACAGCCCCACATGGGTCTACCACCTGCACCACCGCCACCTGCACCTCCACCACCGTCGCTTCATATCAGCTCCAGAACGGGTTGGTCTGTCGGCTGACAAAAATTATTTCTTTGTGATCGCTGTGATCTAGTGAAATGTGAGGAGGAAATTTATATTGCTGCGTTAAAAATAGAGATGTTAAAAACATGGTTTTTTGGCGTTGAAATATTTCAATATTTCAATGAAATATTTCAGTTTTATTTGAAATATTTCAGTTTTTTTGGAAACATTTGAAATTATTTTTTTCTTTACATTTTACAACTAATTACAACCATAATAACAGTTTATTTATTTCTCATATTACATATTGTATGCATTATTGTGTTAGTGATGACCATCCTCGAGATACTCAATTTATTTCTAATTACCTGTTTTTAAGAATGACTTTTATGAGAGTTACATTGTATGTTGAAAAACATATTTTATTCACCAAATGTCACAAATTACAGTTTGATCTAATAAAGTATATGTTATTGTTCATTGTTATGCTTAACATTTATTATTAATCACTTGTTTTGTCATAAATGAAATAAATGTAATTTTAGTCAATTCTAAATAATAATAATAATGATACCGTACGTTTATTTAAGTAAGTCTTTTATTCGTCAAACAACATAAATAAAACCAGGAATAGGCATAAATAAAACCAGGAATAGGCATGAGGACGGAAACTGTGTACAAGAAATCCATCATGGCTGCCATCGACTACGATCAAATAGAGTGCAAACAATGACAAGTAAAGTAACGTCTGCTATTATAAAGTTAATATCCGATTGCAGAACAGACCATATCTTTGGAACAGCACCATGTCATTGGAACAGCACAAACTGGTCCAACTCAAGACATTGTGTCAATTTGTGTGCATCCAGTACTTCAAAACATGTTGATTTTTTTGGTCATTGAAATATTTTTTAAAAACATGTTTTTTTGGTCATTGAAATATTTTTTAAAAAACTGTCAGAAATGAAATATTTCAAATGAAATATTTCACGCTCACATCACTAGTTAAAAAGCTGCTCAACAGTGCTGTTACAACAAAATGCAACTTCTCTTCAAAATATTGTTTAGAAAGAATGTGTGTTGTGTAGAAAAACGTTTAAATTGTATGGTAGAACTTTGATAAAATCTGCAGACAAATCCCTCAAGACCTTCATAAGAAATTGCAAGAATGATGTTAAAGAAATTTTAAAATGTCTCAGGATCATTTGTGAATTGGAGTTAAAAAACCTAACTGGTCTATTCTTCCAAATGTATACTTGGGTTGTTCCTATTCGTTCTATGATAATGACTCATTAAGAGGAAGTTAATTAAGAAACTAATCTATAGTAGTGGTGCCAGAGTAAGCATCACTTCAATCAGTAGTTTTTAAAGAAACTCAAAAGGCCTTTATAGTACTGTTGTCAATGAAGTTTGTTCATCTGCTGAGTAACAAGTACCGATTAATAATAATAAATAATTATAATAATAAATTATAAATTAGTATTAATATAAAAAGTAATAACCATTAAAAACAGAAGTTTAATGAAGAGAGGACTGAAGGAACAGGACTTTGTAACTATGTAGAAATCCTGGAATGACAAACAATGCATCAAGACAAAGAAAAATGGATATATTTTATGTAGGCTATAGGTTTGAATTGGACCTAACAGGGAACTAATTAAAATCATTTTAAATGTATCACTGTGTGAACTGAAAACATGATGATGACAGGAAATGTGAATTGTAAGAAACTAGGTTACAATTACATATCACCACCACTTCTGTGTAGCCTATTTCATGGAAGGCATGGCCTTCCCCACATCTATGTCCTATGCAGTGGTTAATTCAGCAGGATCTCGGTTGATCTAAGATCCGACACCTGAAAAAAAGACCTGTCACCTATAAAATGTGTTTTTGTCACAATATAATCAACCACGATTCCTGTTTCACACATTTTATGTGTTTTCCATCTAAACAAATTGAGAATTAGTTACTGATTTATCCGATTGGCTTACGTTTTAGATCTGCAGAAATCTGGAGATTTGTTAGCTCTGGGTGAGAAAATTCGTAACCACTGAATTTTTTGTCTATGATAGGCATGGAGTTAATTCTTTCATGTTTAATTCTGTCTTTTGCTGAACAGGTTATTCGCCTTCTTCATCAATGTACCACATACCGGGTGCACCAACATCCCACCAGTTGTCTCACCTCTTTGTCTCCAGAGAATTCTCTCCGATCTCATGGTATGCAGTTTCACCCTATTAAATTAAATTATTAAATTATTAAATTAAATTATTAAATTATTAAATTAAATTATTAAATTAAATTATTAAATTAAATTATTAAATTAAATTATTAAATTAAATTATTAAATTAAATTATTAAATTAACTGCTCAATTGGTTCTCGTATGTTTAAATGTTTCTCTCGGCTGAATTAAGCATTTCATAATTTGTTGAATTAAACATTTAGCGAAGTATGGGTGTATTTGGGGCAGGTTTTACAAGTTCAGACCCACAAATAAAAGTATTTACTGTTATCAGAGACAAAAGTATCCGATAATACACAAAAATATCTAATGGAAAGCCCTGATAACCAAAATAACGTCGCAAAAGCGTCTCCTGGCTGCACCTTTTTTTACCAGTATTAACTTTACTATTTGCGAAACAATTAATTCACCGTATAAATTTATTGTTAAAACACCACCAACATTGTTGCGATTTTAACCCTTTAATGACCAGCTACGTTTGTTTTCCATGCATTTTAGTACACGCTGGTAGTTAAAGGGTTAATGGTTGCTGTTTCCTTTGTTGTTTCTTTGCCAGCTTTGACCAGTTTTCTCGTGGCAACCACGCTCCGTACCCGCTGCCATTTGGCGCTCCGTATCATCTGCCTTCGATGATGTCCGGTCCATCTCTCACTCGACTCAACGCAAACGATTACTTCTCCTCTCAGCCTCCGCATCCGCCTCATCATCCTCATCATCGTCACCATCATCATCATCACTCCCATCCTCCTCCTCCTCCTCCGCCTCTCAACATTCCGTGTCCTGGCGTGTCGCATCCGGCGCTCGTCTGTCCGTATCCAGCGGAGGATGTTGTCGATCGACGGAAGTCATGTGAATCAGCGGAAGGCAGCAGCAGGTACGATGTCTGTCTCATTTTCAGATTTTTCCACAGAAGGACTTTTTGAGGGGTTTCGAGAATGAATGTATTGCTTCAGTGTGAGAATTGTGGAAAAATAACTGGGGGGGGGGGTTGGACCATTATCCACTTGGAATTTGGGTGTGAAAAACAGACTTTACTATGGGGTTCTAAGAAAGACTGGGAGGGTTGAAACCCCCAACCCCCCGGCAATTCTCACCCTGCATTGCTTATTTGGAGTGCAGTACCACGTTTAGTTAGGGTCCTAGTTAAGATTGTAGGTAAGTTTTTAATATGATAATGTAATGCTTCCATAGCCAGTGCTAGTTTATGAACTTTGTCTGCTCGTGAAGTTTCTACAGTGACTGTTTTATTTTTCACCGTGCATCATTTTTTTGTTCCATCTTTGTTTCATCTTTCAATTTTATTTGGTAATATATCGTTCTGTGGCGGTTAATGATTGATTGCTAAGTCTGTTAGAAATTTCTTGATCTCGTCACCATTCGTATAAATATTATTTCTTCCTTCAGTCGCCAGATGGTGTGGTTTCCGCTTGGTCGCTCTTCCGAAAACTCGTCAAAGCCGAAGTCATCGTCTGTCGAGAAGTCAGCCAGCTCGACGCAGTCGTCGTCGTCCGACGCAAAAGTCTTCTCACGACGAATGCACATAAAAAAGCCGCTGAACGCGTTCATGTTGTTCATGAAGGAGATGAGGTCAAAGGTCGTCGACGAGTGCACCCTGAAGGAGTCTGCTGCCATCAACCAGATACTTGGTCGAAAGGTCAGCGATTGCAGTATATCTGCAAAAAATGTCTAGATACATGCAGACATACGTACACAAGTATGAAATATTTGTAGAATAAGTGTGAAATGAGGGAAGCAGTCTCGAGATCTTACTGATTTGATAACATGCTAAGATGTGTGAGCCATGTTCTAATAAACACTAAAATCATCTGTTTGATGATTCTAATAAACACGTCTGGAATTCAGTGTGATTTTTTCTCGGTTGCTGGTCCTGCGACCTGGAATGGCCTCCCTCTTACACTGCGCTTAGTGCCGGTGTGACCGTTCCACTCTGTTTCTAAAGAATCTAAACAATTGCCCTATTTAGACGCAGTTGGGCCGGGAGCACTTCTGAGTAGTCCTTGAAGAGGCATTATATGAAAGCTTACTGAATAATAATAATAGTAATAGCTTTCGAATGCATGTTGCTATAATAAATGTTTAAATTTTAGCACAATATTTTTTTAAAGAGAAAGCCACCTAATTCTCCAGTTCTCTCTCCCTAAAACCCCCTAAAATTACATATTTTCAGGGTTGTTTATCGAGACTATGACTTTCCTGTATATATATGCTAAGGCAGAATTGAGAATTATTATTCTTTCTAATCATGAAAGGCATTCAAAAATTTTTTCCATCCAGTGGCGCGATCTATGGTAGCGCCGCCACTAATTCGAAATCACAACAATTAGTAAATGTCTTTCCAACAAAAATAACCGTATTGAGCCGTATATATATGTTACAGTGGCACTCGTTGAATCAGTCAGAGCAGAACAAGTATTACGAGATGGCTCGCAAGGAGAAGCTGCTGCACAGACAGAAGTTTCCAGGATGGAGCGCACGAGACAACTACGCAACGCAGATCAGGAAGAAGAGGAAAAGAGAACAGATGAATCAGTTGAATCGACGAATGATGTCACGAGATGAAGATCGAGGTATTTATTTAATTTATGATTCATTGCAGAAGATTTGGTGTAGCACCCCTTCAAGGTTAAACATTATTAGGCTACTGTCATAATTAGAATTACGTCACAACGTAGATTACAACCAACGATAATTTATGATGTTATATATTACTGCAGTGGAGACTGTAAGATCAGTTTACCAGGAATTATCTCGTCGTATCTTACTTTGTGAACAAAAATGGCGTGGAATAATGAGGATGGCAGTGGGCACCTACGGGCACTGGTCCCTTGGTTCTTGATGATGATGATGATGATGATGATGATGATGATGATGATGATGATCTTACTTTGTGGTTTTTCAGAAACGTCCACCTCAAAGAAATGTCGTGCTAGGTACGGGTTAGACCAGCAGCATCGATGGTGCAAGCCTTGCAGGTAAACTCAGATTTCCCCAGTTGGGGTATTCAAGATTATATTTATGCAAGCCCAATTTAAGGTGGGTGTTAATGGTCCTGCAGCAACACCCGGGCCCGCAGTTTTGGTGCCTGCAGTTATAAATACCAGGTATGTGCGTGGTGGGCTGGTGGGTTCTCAGAGAGGGCCAGTGTAGGGTAATCACAGCACCCAGGCCTGCACTGGTCTTAATGCAGCCCTGTACCTAGGGTTTAACGGGATTCCAGAGTAATAGGTATAATTGTAATCATCTTCTGTGCTGTGTTGAAAACGGATATGAATTTCTTTGTGATCTTTATGATCGTCGTATAAGTATAAGAAGAGGCTTTTCAGTTTCAGCATCCTAATAACAGTAATACATTTTAATGATGTCCAGTTTTATCAAATTGCTCTCGTTAGCTCGTAGTCTATGAACGCCTCTGCTTTTATGTAAGTGAATGATTTACATGGTGCCAGTTAAATGTAAGTGGAGTACTGGTGGTATTAGTAGTGCACTAGTGCTGTCAGTTGTCCTGCTGTTGATTATCTGTATTTCAGGCTTTCGGCTGAAAGATCCTAAATCTCCTATTAAGTATACAATAGTAGTGTTGTTATCTGAAATTACCAGTACTGATAACCTTTGTGGGGCGCGGTGGTGTAGTGGTGGCGTCATTGCCTTGGAGCCGAAAGGTTCGAGGTTCGAAACCACCTTGCCGCGTAAGGACCTTGGGCAAGTCCTTCACTTACAGTTGCTCAGTGCTTCGGTGTGAAACTCCGATGCAGTGTCCGCTGGAGCACCTCTGAGTAGAATGATCACTTGTCAATGAAGGGTCGCTATAACAAGTGCACATACAAACAAAAAAAAACCTAACCGATTTAACCCTTTGCGTGCCAGAGGTGCAGAATTGCGACATTTATAACAATGCCGCCCGTGCCAGAGGTGCAGAATTGCGACATTAGAGGTGTGTCCACTAAAGCCGATGCCAATTGAAAACTAGTCCTCTCTCAATGTAAACAAGGGCATCGGTAATTAGGGCAATAACAAGGCTAAAAGTTTCCCATGGACAATGTTGATATAAGGTCGACGGTTAGGGGGGTAATTGACCCGAAGGGGGGGGGGGATTTTCTCACGGTCATTCGCGGTAATATTGGCTCAAAGCTGACAGCCGTATTCATTGTATTGACAACATGTAGGCATAATATACAGTACCATTCTGCAAGTAGGCATTCTTAGAAACTAGCCTATAGCTCACTCAGACTTCTTAGCAACCTGCATACTTGACAACCAACCTTTGTAGCATTCAACTTCCTTAGCAACCAGCCTCCTTAGCAACCAATCTTTGTAGTGCAAGTAGACTGAACATCAGGCACAGCCACGTTTGTAGTTTTTGCATGAAATTCGAAGTTTGACAATCGCGTCAGTAACAAGCCTAATTTAGCAACTACTATGCTTAGCAACAGCTCATCTAAGCAACGAATCTCCTTAGCAACGAATCTCCTTAGCAACAAGTATATTACAAAAGTCTATCGTCAGCAAAAAACTTCCAGGTGAACCTCAATCTCTTTAGCGCCTTTATAGAATCGCAACTGCATCTCTTCGGAGCCGGTTTCATTAGCAACCATTCTCCTTAGTAACCATCCTCCTTAGCAACCATTCCATTAGCTGTCATTCACCTAAGCAAACATTCTCATTAGAATGCCTTCCCTTAGCAAAATCACCTTATTTAGCAACGGCCTTAACTAGCAACAGAGTGACTTGGCAACCATTTTCCTTAGCAACCATTCTCCATAGCAACCGCCTTCCTTAGCAACCATTCTCCATAGCAACCGCCTTCTTTAGCAACCATTCTCCATAGCAACCGCTGATTTTTAGCATCCATTTTTCATAACAATCATTCTCCTTAGCAGCCGCGGTCCTTAGCAACCATACTCCATAGCAACCGCCCTTCCTTAGCAACCGCCGTTTTTAGCAACCATTGTCCATAGCAACCGCTGATTTTTAGCATCCATTTTTCATAACAATCATTCTCCTTAGCAGCCGCGGTCCTTAGCAACCATACTCCATAGCAACCGCCCTTCCTTAGCAACCGCCGTTTTTAGCAACCATTGTCCATAGCAACCGCTGATTTTTAGCATCCATTTTTCATAACAATCATTCTCTTTAGCAGCCGCGGTCCTTAGCAACCATACTCCATAGCAACCGCCCTTCCTTAGCAACCGCCGTCTTTAGCAACCATTGTCCATAGCAACCGCTGATTTTTAGCATCCATTCTTCATAACAACCATTATCCTTAGCAGCCGCGGTCCTTAGCAACCATTCTCCATAGCAACCGCTCTTCCTTAGCAACCGCCGTCCTTAGCAACCATTCTCCATAGCAACCGCCCTTCCTTAGCAACCGCCGTTCTTAGCAACCATTCTCCATAGCAACCGCCCTTCCTTAGCAACCGCCGTCTTTAGCAACCATTGTCCATAGCAACCGCTGATTTTTAGCATCCATTTTTCATAACAATCATTCTCTTTAGCAGCCGCGGTCCTTAGCAACCATTCTCCATAGCAACCGCCCTTCCTTAGCAACCGCCGTCTTTAGCAACCATTGTCCATAGCAACCGCTGATTTTTAGCAACCATTTTTCATAACAATCATTTTCCTTAGCAGCCGCCGTCCTTAGCAACCATTCTCCATAGCAACCGCCCTTCCTTAGCAACCATTTTTCATAACAATCATTTTCCTTAGCAGCCGCCGTCCTTAGCAACCATTCTCCATAGCAACCGCCCTTCCTTAGCAACCATTTTTCATAACAATCATTTTCCTTAGCAGCCGCCGTCCTTAGCAACCATTGTCCATAGCAACCGCCCTTTCTTAGCATCCATTCTTCATAACAACCATTACCCATAGCAACCATTCTGTCTTCCATATCAATGACACTCTATGCAACTAGCCTTCTTTGACAGAAGAAGGTGGGCAATCGACTGTCTTTCTTATCTTAATTAATATGCTAATTCGAGCAATATTTATGCTAATAATTCGGCTAATTTCCCATGGACAATTCACATTACTATGATCTTGCAACTTGGGCTCGAAAGTCAACGTTACGCGCTAGTTAAATTGTTTGAACTACCATGATAGGGACATACGGCCTGCCCAGAGCCGTTAGATTAGAGCGCCGCGATCTGCCTCAGTCCAAGTCAAGGAAGTTATGTAAAGTCTCTACTTTAGGTAAGTATTGAGTCTCAAGCACCATTTTGACGAAGGTTGAAACGGAATTTCTACTTGGTGAATAATCGAGTAAGTGTCGTGTGTCCATTCTTTATCTCACAACTGTGCGCAACACTCTTATTATTTTCAACTCTGAGGACGGCCATATTTGTTTATTTATCAGGTAATCGGTAGCAGACGATCGGACATAAATTACAATGGATTATAATGCGGTTAATTAATTTATTGAACTATCTTAAATGATATTTAACGGTGCTAACTATTTAAAAGAAACTTTACGCTAGCTTTGACGAAATACATTTTGTTAAAAAACTGGATTTATTAGCAGTAGCGTGAAGTTAGTGGCCGTCGTCACGCACCGGTTAGGCAAATGTAAACAATGGCCAATAAAAACAGAAATCAAGCCTTCTTAGCGAACTCACAATTGGATGAGGATTTTGAGGGATTTGAAACGGCCACTCACAGAGACAGTGAAACCAGTAGTATAGTGAGTAGTGTTCACACTAGTGATTTATCTGACTATTCTAGCGAAACCGAAGCCGAAATTCGAGATGATAATTCCGCCGCGTTAGGAACGTTTGGCTTTGATGTTGCGTCCGCTTATGCAGCACAGTGGTTGACAGACTTCAGTGAAAGAGTTGGCCCGCTTGTTCATACGAGTGAGTCAACAGCCCCCGAAATATTTTCCCACTTTTTCACTCACGAATTGTTGCAACACATAGTCACAGAAACAAATCGTTTTAGTATGAGCGTTTACAAACCGAACAAGCCGCATAAATGGGGCTTAAATGCATGGGCTTTATCAGATTCGAAGACTGGCTACGTATGGAATTTGGACATCTACACGGGTCGAAAAGCAGAGCCTGAAATTGGCATTACAAAGCAAGTTGTACTCAATTTATGCCAACCATTGTACAACTCTGGACATCACGTTTACATGGACAATTATTTTAGCTCACCAGCGCTGTTTGTTGACCTGAAAACGAAGCAACTGGGTGCTTGTGGAACTTTACGGACAAATCGAATGGGAGTACCACAGGAAATAAAATCAACCAAGCTAAAGAAGGAGGGTCCGGCTGTGACAGAGAGGGATGCAGATGATCTGCTATACATTTCATGGTTCGACAGAAAACAGGTAAATCTCATATCGTCAATTCACAGCACACTCGTGTTTCGAAAAACAGTCCGCACGAAATCCACAACAAGCCGAAGAAGAATAGTTGACAAACCAGTGGCTATTGAACTGTACACACGCTACATGCAGGGTGTCGACCGCTCAGATCAACTTTTGTGGTACAATCTGTGCAGACATAGGCAACAAAAATGGTGGAAGAAACTCTTCATCTATCTTCTTGAAATCTGTGTTGTCAACGCCGGGGTCATACACCGGGAACTACATCAAGGTGAGCGGTTCGAACCAACAAAGTTCCGCATGGATGTCGCACGAGGGCTGCTTGCTGGATATCAGCGACCAGTTGGAAGAGTTGGTCGCAGGCCGTTGCAACCACTGCCAAGTCGACTAAGCGAGAGACATTTCCTAACAAACATTACAAGCACAACCTCTGGGGGCAAATCTCCACGACCGGACTGTGTGGTTTGTTCTGATCGGAAGTTAAAGCGGCACCAGATTAGTACAATCTGCAAACAGTGTGGAGTTCCATTGTGTGCTGTACCATGCTTCGAACGATATCACACACTGTTCGAATATAGAGCTAAGTGTACTGAAGAGTACCACCAGTAAACAATCTAGCTATTCATTAAATCTGCAATATATTTATTTTAGTATTCAATCCAAACTGAAAAACTGCTGCACGATTAAATGAAATATTACAAACAATTAGCACATGATAACATGCCGAACAATATTCAAATGACAAATGTAAATTATCAGAATGAATTGCACTACTTATAGGGCTAGTCAAGCGGTCATTGCACCCATGTCCTTTTGTTCTTCGTACATCAGAGCTGTTTTTTATCACTGCTGGGTGTTGAAGCTGCTTTTTTAAATGCAAATATGATTTCTTTAACTTTGTTCTTTTCTGTAATGACATACTTGAATATGTCTGTTGCAATTAAAAAGAATATATTATGTATATTTATTTAAAAATGTTTAGTCTGCTCGTCTGTTTATAGGCCTACGTTTGTTTGCTTATATGTGCACTTGTTATGGCGCTCCTTCAAGCTATATCTACACAGAGGCGCTCCCGAATGCAGAACGGACACTGCATCGGAGTTTCATGCCGAACAATTGTGAGTGAAGGACTTGCCCAAGGTCCTTACGCGGCGAGGTGGATTCGAACCCCGAACCTTCCGGCTCCAAGGCCACGACACCACCACTGTACTGTAGTGGTGTATGTGAGATTTGGTTGCTAAGGAGAATGGTTGCTATGGAAAATGGTTGCTATGGAGATTTGGTTGCTAAGAAGAATGGTTGCTAAAGAGAATGGTTGCTATGAAGATTTGGTTGCTAAGGAGAATGGTTGCTAAGGAGAATGGTTGCTATGGAGATTTGGTTGCAATGGAAAATGGTTGCTATGGAGATTTGGTTGCTAAGGAGAATGGTTGCTACGGAAAATGGTTGCTATGGAGATTTGGTTGCTATGGAAAATGGTTGCTATGGAGATTTGGTTGCTATGGAAAATGGTTGCTATGGAGATTTGGTTGCTATGGAAAATGGTTGTTATGGAGATTTAGTGGCTAAGGAGAATGGTTGTTATGGAAAATGGTTGCTATGGAGATTTGGTTGCTAAGAAGAATGGTTGCTAAAGAGAATGGTTGCTATGAAGATTTGGTTGCTAAGGAGAATGGTTGCTAAGGAGAATGGTTGCTATGGAGATTTGGTTGCAATGGAAAATGGTTGCTATGGAGATTTGGTTGCTAAGGAGAATGGTTGCTACGGAAAATGGTTGCTATGGAGATTTGGTTGCTATGGAAAATGGTTGCTATGGAGATTTGGTTGCTATGGAAAATGGTTGCTATGGAGATTTGGTTGCTATGGAAAATGGTTGTTATGGAGATTTAGTGGCTAAGGAGAATGGTTGTTATGGAAAATGGTTGCTATGGAGATTTGGTTGCTATGGAAAATGGTTGCTATGGAGATTTGGTTGCTATGGAAAATGGTTGCTATGGAGATTTGGTTGCTATGGAAAATGGTTGCTATGGAGATTTGGTTGCTATGGAAAATGGTTGCTATGGAGATTTGGTTGCTAAGGAAGGTTGGTTGCTAAGGAAAGGCTCACGTGGATGTTACAAAAGAAGCTAAAGAAGATAAAAACATTAAGATGCGGTGGCTGATCAAAAGGTTGGTTGCTAAGAGAATGCAAATAATAATGGTTGCTAGGGAGAATGGTTGCCAAGGAAAGGCGGTTGCTAAAGAGAGAGGTTACTAAGGGTGCTGGTATCTAGTGAGGCTTGTTACTAAGGATTCTGATGATGACCTTGACACTGCGTTCCATAGAGAATATTTGCTAAGAAGAATGATTGTTAGAGTGAGCGGTTGCTAAGGAAGCTGGTTGTTAAGGAGACAGAAGTCAATTGGTACTGGTGGTGGGTTGTATTGTGGCACACTACCTTGTGAAATAACAAGTACCAACATTTTTGCAGCCTTTTATTATATGCCATCATGATATTTTTTACATATTTGTGCTAAGACACATTTTAAGACCACCATACCTAAAAAGAACAAGACTTTACCTGCAAATTCATACTGGATATTTGTGCATAATTAAATTCTAAACAAATTTGATGTTTACACTTTTGCTCTATCTGCTGTATTTCACGAGATACAAAGCTTTCACCACTAAGGTGTGAAATGGACCAGAATCTCAAAAAGAATCTGGCCGTGGAGGGAACAACAGCTAAAAAAATCTGGCATGCAAAGGGTTAATGTGTGTGTGTCGATGTGTAGGCGAAAGAAGCGGTGCATCCGATTTCTCGACGACGACGACACGGTCGGCACCGACGACTTCCACGACGACGAGAGCAGCAGCCAAATGCCAACGGTCGATTCAACGACCGTCAACGAGTCTCATCTCTTCATCTCGATGCCGTCCTCCTCCATGACCTCGTCCACTCTCGACGCAGACTGTATGGTCAGCGAACCAGTTGCCCCAAAGCCCAGTCGATCTCTGTCCACTCCTGGTCAAGGTGGTCATCGCGCGACGACCCGTGAAGACTTTCCGATGACATCATTCCAGTGTTATCAGAAGAAGAGCTTGGTGTCTTCGTGGAGCGATGGCTCCAGTTCATCGATTGGTTCCCCGTCTCAACATAATAATATATTGTCAGGTTCCAGTGCAATACGGACACACGAGTCAAACAGGAAACTGTTGTCGTCGTCTTCGTTGCATTCGACTTCATGAATGATGATGAAAAACGTGAAAACAATTGATCAGTCATTTGATTAGCCTTGGACCTGGTTGTCATCAGCCAAGCTATGACCAAGACATGCAGGAATGTAGCTGGTCATGGTGTGACTGAGCCATGGTGTGATAAGCAATGGTGTGACTGAGCCATGGTGTGATTGAGCCATGGTGTGACAAGCCATGGTGTGACTGAGCCATGGTGTGATGAGCCATGGTGTGACTGAGCCATGGTGTGATAAGCCATGGTGTGATGAACCATGGTGTGACTGAGCCATGGTGTGACGAGCCATGGTGTGACAAGCCATGGTGTGATGAGCCATGGTGTGACGAGCCATGGTGTGATGAGCCATGGTGTGACTGAGCCATGGTGTGATGAGCCATGGTGTGACGAGCCATGGTGTGATGAGCCATGGTGTGACTGAGCCATGGTGTGACTGAGCCATGGTGTGGCTGAGCCGTGTGTGGTTGATCCATGCTGAGGCTATAGGCTAAACTGTACTTTCGTGTACATATGTGTGATGACTAAAGTTTAGATTGTTGTGACTATTGCATGCAAAACTGGGATTGAATGCTACGAGACTGAGCAAGTTACAACAGCAATGCTAAGCATGAACCATGCTTCGTATCGACCATCCTAATAGTATGCAGATTTTGTCCGACGATGTGCCTTGTGCGATTTTAGGATCAAGTAGGATGACTTGACAGTCAGAATGCCTCAGAAATGTCAGGGATGAGTGCCAATGAATAGTTGTTTCTGGTACCTAGAATTAGCTTTGTTTAAATACTTTTTGTGGCTGGGCTCAGTGATTTCCATTGTTAACTCTTATATAAGCTGATGATAGTAGATTGTTATTTTTTTTATTTTTAAACCGAACGCGTGCGTGTACATGTTAATTGGTATGATTGTGAACGTTCATAGTGTCAACAACTATTGTGTGTGGCCTTTAATCTGACAATGGTTAGTTCTACTTAGGCAGTTTTTTTGGGAACTTGCATTCCAATAATTTGTACAATTAATGAGTCTTTTTTATACTAATTTTTCAGTTTGAGAGTGTAACTTGAATTCTTGTTATGTAAGTTTATGCATGTCATTACTTAGCTATTGTGTAATAATTAAAGTTCATGTTAGAATTTATGCCTGGTGACACCACTTCAGCAAGCATGTATGTATGTGCACTTGCTATTGCGCCCTTCAAGAAATGCTACTCAGAAGCGCTCCCGACTACAGCACGGACACTGCATAGGAGTTTCACTCCAAAGCGCCCAAGCAATTGCGAGTGAAGGACTTGCCAAAGGTCCTTACACGGCGACTTGAGGTGGATTTGAACCTGCAACCCACTGGCTGGAAGGCCACGATCATACCCACTACACCACCGTGCCCCACTAAAGCAGCATTAGATGCGAACTGTGAACTTACTTAAGTGCAACTTCTGTGGTCTCGTCGCCAAAGAGTGCCCTAGGGGACCATCCTTTCATGCACACGTAACTCAGGGACCCACCTCAGACAGTGTTGTTATTGTTATGTTGTTTCATTGGTTTACATTGGGTTGCATTGAGTGCATGGTATCAACATTTAGACTTGCCTCTTACAGTGCTATCCTACCTACCATCTGAACAAGGGTAGATGCACGGAGGCAATGTGATTCTCCTTACAGATTTTATTTTAGTCACAGTTATAGACTACTTATAGTTAATGGTTAATTCTGTACTTTTTATTTTTAGTTGCAGAAATAACAAGGCATCTTTGTCAGTGTTATTTTTGTAATAGCCATAGGTAATGATGTTTGTTAGTTATAGTTATTGTTAACGAGTTCATCTTATTGTTCGTTAACATTTTCATTACTGTTATTGTTAACAAGAATCACTCTGCAAGAGCGGGCCTAATGTTTAAGGGAGCTTGCTTTCGGTTGCGGAGACAGGCTCCATTGTTTGCATATTTGATTACGCCATTGTTTCCTTTGATTTTGACTTGGCACTTGTTTATTAGTACATTATAATATCCCTAAATTTGTATGCAAAGCATCCACGTTAATTATTGTTAGCAATTATGCATGATGTGATGGATAGAATTAGATGTTTCTTTCAAAATGTTTTTCCTCCATACTTACGTGAGCGATGGACAAAATACAACCTCAATGGGTATAAGATTAAGCCATATAGAAGCACTAGTGAATGCGACTATGCTGTACCAAACTTTACCCAAACGTGTCGTGTAGGACTTGCATCAGGAAGAGTGGAGTATTAGATGACCCATGTAAGTTAGTTCGTGTAAAGATGTGAGGATTAAAGTTCAAACGCTAATGGATTGTCTGATACTGTCAATGCTGTTTGAAACATAGTCAGGATATGACTATGGAGAATTATAGGCAATATAAAGTGTCACAAGCTAATTATTCAGAGATTTAAAATCCAACTATGTACATTTACATTTAATATGCCAGTTTACTGTTATTTAGTATATTGTAATTTACTCTGAGTTGGCATGAAATGTGAAAACAAATTTAACTGGGTCCAGAGTGCCTTACTTAACATACGCCGTGTTTCACATTTTGCACTCAAGTCACTACATGATGTCATTGATATGATGCTAATTTGTGCATTAGGTGCTAGATTGCAGCAACTCGGAACATTATGTGAATTGTTTGCTCAGCTCTTAAAGAATGGCCAAAATACTTATACGTTTTTGTAATTTCATAGAGAATAAGAAATTTTTGAAGTAACGTTGCACTTTGATGTCAAATAGTGACCTCGAAAGGACCAATAATTGCTGCTTATGATGTTACCCAGGTACTGTATCTGTTTTGTTAACTGTTTATTGTTGTTGCCATTGTTATTTAGTGAGGAGGTTAAGGTCCAAAAACGCAGTGCATTGTGCATCTTGTGGATAAAAGCAACAAATTTTTACAGCTTCAAGACAAACATATTTTAAAACTTTTCAGCCAGAGGCATCAAAAAATTCAACTGGGAACATACTTAAACAGATGGTTGAAAGTATGCTAAAAATGCACATGCTCCAGAGTTGATATGCAGCTCTAAACTGCACTTGGATGCAGAATATGTGGTCTTTTGACAACATGAAACATTACTAATCTGATTTAAACATTACACATTGTGGAACAATCGATACAGAACAAGTATACTATAAAAGTATGCTAAAAAATGACATTCCAGAGCTGATATGCAACTATTTATAGCACTAATATGCAGAATATGTGGTCTTTTGACAATATCAAACGTTACTAGTCCGATTTAAACATTACACAGTGTCAGGCAATTGATAAAAAACAAGTACACTATGAAAGTATGCTAAAAATTCACATTTCCAGAGCCGATACGCATCCCTTTATGCACATAGATGCAGAATATGTGGTCTTTTGACAACATGAAACATTGTTAACCTAATTAAAACAATACACACATGCATACTGGTGTGGAACAATTGATAGAGCACAAGTATACTATGGAAACTATACAAAACATTCACATTTCCAGAGCCGATACGCAACTTTTTATGCACATAGATGCAGAATATGTGGTCTTTTGACAGCATGAAACATTACTAACCTAATTGAAACATTACACACATGCATACTGGTGTGGAACAATTGATAGAGCACAAGTATACTATGAAAGTATGCAAAAAATTCACATTTCTAGAGCCGATACGCAACTCTTTATGCACGTAGATGCAGAATATGTGGTCTTTTGACAACATGAAACATTACTAACCTAATTAAAACAATACACATATGCATACTTGCTAAAACTGCACTTTTCCAGAACCGATATGCAACTCCATATTGCACTTAGATGTAGAATATGTGGTCTTTTGACAACATGACACATTACAATATCCGGTTGCAATATAGTCGTGTGGAGTAGCACAATGTTCTGCACACCAATACAACTTTAGAACTTGAAGAGTACTTTCAGCAGATACCAAATACTAATATCAGTGTGCTTCCGTCATGGAAAACATAACATCAAAATAATGTCATAAATAGACACAATGTCAAAATTATAGTTGTAAAACAGGTCTTTTACATTTGGGAATTTTCCTATAAAAATGCATGCTGGCACCACAATTTTTAGAAAATATTTGATTTACATTTTGTATCACTAGTAATTAAATAATAACAATAATTTAAAAAAATTATAATAATAAGACGATTTATATAGCACCATAGCTCAGCCGAGGCCAAATGTCAGTTTAAATATGCTGTCATTTATTTCTGTCACTATTTTAACATAATGTCAAAGTGTTTTCTCTACAAAATTGTCCAATTATTCACGATCTGCCCATCAGTTGTCTCATTAAGATTACCCTGACAACCAGTACTTGTGACAATAATTCCTGGTCATTTGGTATGAAGAACTGGACAGTTTGAAGCGTCTAAAGTAAAAAAATGACCAAGATATGTTTGCTGCTGAAGTTGGCTGGGTAGAACAAAAAAGTATGTGAATTTGCATCTGTGTAATTTATGACATTTTCAGACTTCTTCAATAACTTTTGATCTAGAGCAGCTAAACACATTTGCTTTCCAGTTTTGAGTTCTGAGCATTGCATAGAATTGCATGATCAAAAACCTTTCATCTCCGTGATAGCAGTCACTTTCAACTGACCAAATGGGCATGTGGGACACCTGATAAACAAGTTAAATACATGTCATTGGAGAAATTGAAGAAAAACCTTTTTATTGACACCAAACTCCAAGTAAGTAATCTTTAAAGCAGTGTAATGTTTGTAGAATAGCCTGCAGGAATTGGTAATACAGGCAGTGCCCCTAAAGCTTGACTCCAAACATATCCAGCCTGATGCCCAGAATGTTTGAGATGTCACATGATGCATTTTGCCTTGGTGGAACGTTCTCAATTGTTCTACCTTTTCATGCAATACTTCCTGACAAGTTCATTAGCTCCGGTCAACAAAGGCTGAAACTGTGTCACAGATAATGAATGCAACGAACATGGTGACTTAATGATTCCTTTCACTCTCTCTGCAACAATGCAGTTTGACTGATGGGTCATCATGCAAAGGCTAGTTCTGGGCTCAAAATTCATGCAACCTCATGAGCAGCAATGTATTGAAGCTGAGACCATGCCCCTATTGTCACCAAGAATTTGCGACACACTATTTTCTTTGGTTTTTATGTCTCAATTGTGTCTTTCTCCGAAGCATCTTTGTGATCTCATGCTTCGTCTCCTCTCTGCCTCACCACTGGGTCCTCTCGTATCCTCTGATCAGCCTGACTTATATGTTCCTTATGTCTGCACTGGTTCAATACAGTTGCTTTGCCTGCATAGATACCTCTCTACGGAATGGAATTCCACAATCAATTCGCTCCACCTTTTTGCTCGACAGCAACTTTATTCTGGCACACACAAACACACAGGGTAATCTAACGCTTTAGCATTCTAAAAATTATTCATCATTTAGTGGATTGTAGCGTTGGATGCAGATAAGTAGGATTGACAAAAAGATTTCTCACTAAACAGAAGTTGGATTGATGAAAAATGTTTACTTAAATAGAAGTGGAATCAATGAAAAGATTCTTGCTGAAATTAAAGCTGGATTGATGAACAATATATTTTATTTAAAAACAGATTAAATACAGATTGATAAGAAATAGTTGCTGTAGACCAAATAGAAGCAATTTACTGATTTAAAAATAAATTCTTGCCTTAATGAAACTTATGGAAGCTCGATCGATGAAAAGAGTAATCATGCAGACAACGACCCTGTTCATGCAAGCAGTATAGCCACCCAGAAAATCGCTAAAATAGAGTGCTGTGACCTATCAGCCCTTTCCCATGATGCAATGCATCAATTGAGTAAATAATCAACACAACAAATTAACACAATTTCTAAGTAAGTAAATAGGACATTTTATTTTGGTACAGCAATAGAAGAAATTAAGAAATGTAGACCAAATTCATGAAAAATAAGCTTTCATATTAAGACGAAATAGGGATAATTAAAACAGGTCTACCAAATTGATGAAAAAATAAGTGTTCAAGTTAATAAGAAAAAGGTTGGGGAAAAATAAAAATAGGTTAAGGCGTCATAAGTGTAGGTTAGAGTTAGGTTGTGTTCTTATTAGATACTGTTCACTGGCATATAATACTGTTCACTGGCATATACAGTATCTTTGCACAGTAGGCCTATCTGATGTTAACACTATTCTTAACCCAAACCAACAAACATGACGCCAACAAGACCCTAACCGCAAATCACAATGCATAACCTGACCCAAGACATCAAGAGACGCTTAAAAGCGAATAATCAGTTTTAGGAGAGCAGGTTTCTTCACTTTCGAACTTCCTATTTGATGGTAATATTTACTTAATATTTTAAATTATAATTATTAACTTTTTACCTATTAACTTAACCCTTTTACTTGGTATCTCGTGTTGATTACTTAATGAGAGCATTGCATCATGGCAATGATGCTGATAAGTCACAGCGCTCTATTTTAGCGATTTCTTGGGCGGCCATACCGTTTACATGGACAGGCCATAGTCTGCAAAATTAAAATTAAAAGTATTCATGCCAAATCCGAATAGGATTGATGGAAAAATACTTATGCTGCGATAGGAGAATAATTTAGAACGCTATTTAAGCGATACATTACCCACACTGCACGTTCAATTAACTGGCAAGTACTGAGACTGCCGAGTCGATTAAAAACACTGGCTAAACATCGCTACGTTATTCAAATTCTAACCTTCCAAACACAACTGTTCAAATGCATGCACATTTACATAATCCATGTTCAAAAATATTAATGTTTTTGCGCACAATACGAGCGAAAAACAACTTTAATTAATAATTGTTTATAAGTGTTCAGCCCAATCATCGCTCATGAAACTAGTTTTCAAGCCTAGCTGTCGCACAAGGTTGGCTCTGTAGATCGAAAATAGCCCAATAAATTCGCCCAAATGGTCGATCTAAGAGCAAAAGTAACCGAATTTTTCGGACATTTTACTAATTTTTTTAGTTATGTTCCGGATCGAATTTATTTATGCCTCTGGCTGAAAAGTCTTAAAATATGTTTTTCTTCAATACAAAAAAGTTTGTTGCTTTTATCCACAGTTTGCACAATGCACGAGCTTAACGTCCTCACTAATTGCTTTTGTTACACTGTCGTTATAATTTTTAAAATATGTTGTTTCCCATCAATACGAACAAAATATGTACATTTTAACTGTTGTATGAAAGATTTGTCAAATGTAATTCATTTTGTGTGTTTAATAATTTTAGGCCTGCCAGTGAAATGAACTGCATGTTTGAATTTGGATGTATTTCTTTGATAAAGCTGCATTAATAGTGGAATCTAAAGTGCATGTATATTCGGTTCTCGAATTTGTTACCGCGGCCCACAATGTTTTGTTTACATACTTTCTGAATCTATGATGATAGGCCCAAATTTTAAGAGGTTTTTGAAAATGATACGATTAAAATCAATATTTTTTGTTTGCTTGTTTGTTTGTATATGCACTTGTTATAGCGCCCCTTCAAGCTCTCTCTACTCAGAGGCGCTCCCGATGCAGAACGGACACTGCATCGGAGTTTCACGCCGAAGCACTGAGCAATTGTGAGTGAAGGACTTGCCCAAGGTCCTGACGCAGCAAGGTGGATTCGAACCTCGGACCTTCCGGCTCCAAGGCAACGACGCCACCACTACACCACCGCGCCCCACACTATTTTGTAATAGTTTTATATGCGATTACTTTCTGTAATAGTACTTTTCTTTTTCACGATTCTCTTCAATCAGACAAGGTTTAGATGCTCCAAGATGTTAATGGTATGGAGCAGACCTGCTGACCCAACCGGTTGAAGCTGGGCAACATGGCATGAGACAGACTCAGACAGAGAGTGGCATCGGACTCCTACGGGCATTGAGCCTAAGGATATTGATGATGATGATGATGAATAGTACTAATGCTGAAGCTTTGTTACTTTAAAAGAACTGCAGTGAGCTATAGTGCAGAATTTGCATTCAAGTCGTTGTGATTATAAATCAATAATTGTGTAAATGATTTTTGTAATAGCACTACTTGACTTACTTGACTTGTGGCCTTGGCGATGCCGCAGCACGCAGAAGCCGCTCATGAAAAAAAAATAGCACTACTGCTGAAACTTTATTACTTAAAAGAACTGCACTGAACTATAGTGCAGAATTTGCATTAAGTTGCTGTGATTAGAAATCAATAATTATGTAATAGTCTTATATGCAATTGCTCTGTGTAATAGTACTACTGCTGAAACTTTGTTACTTAAGAAAATTAAGAGAACTGCAGTGAACTAGAGTGTAGAATTTGCAGTTTAAGGCAAATCTAATATGTGTATTTTAAAATGTTGTTTGTCTGTATTTTTGCAATTCATATTGATTTTTTAAAAATATTTTGCTGTTTGAGCTGTTTTATTGTTACAATTGTATAATATGTTTGGGATTTATATCATGTTAAAGTGTTTGCTGTTCATGTTTTGTTGTTTTCATTGTTTTTTCATTTTACTGTGGTATAAGTACTGTTTTCATACTTGCGAAGCATGAGTTTCAGTTTTTCATATAGGCCTACATAAAGGCCGAAATTCAGTATTTCTGCAAAAAGTTATTTAAACAGCAGGTTTGAACAGGCTTACCACAAAGATTAGCCTATTTAAAAGCATTACAGTTAGAATTTTTTTGCCTTGAACCGCTGTAATCGTGATCATCAAACTCTGTGGCTGGGCTCAGTGAGCTGAAAGCACCTCTGAGTTGATCTATTGAAGAGGTGCCATATAAATTATCGCCATGAATGAATTAACTCTAAAGTTCTAAAGTGCCATTGCCCACCTGAAAGTCGTGCAGTCTAGCAGTTTAATCCCGAGGGCTGTATCGAGTCAGAGGTATCAAAAAGGTGCTCAGTGCTCATTAGAAGGTCTATAGCTCGTTTTGTAGAGGGAGCCCATATCCTTTACCAATCACCATTCGGAGCAAATAGATCATGTGACGGACTTAGGCCTAAGCATATTGCACGTGTGCCGTCATTCGTTTGTTGCTTGCAGACTAATACCAAGCGCTAAAAGATATACAGTAAATTTCATGATAACGTAATCGTAAATGACAAATTTTTAAAGCGCTCATTTACGGGAGAGAAACGAACATTATTTACCATCGAGTTTTTGAGCTTTATTAACAAACTGACGCGTAGCGAATGACCGAAATAATAATAATAGTATACAATCAATTTATTTATAGACCTACATATCTTCAAACTTTACTTGATTTTTAAGTAGAACATATAAAATATTCGGACAGAAGTCAGCGTTAGCAACTTGTTTACATACTTTCAGAACAATGACTCTTACATTGTAATATAGCATCCTTGCTTTCTGAATTTAGTTGCTGCGGAGATCTCGCGCAGCTGTTGACGAGATCTCGCTAGCTAGACTCCGCCCATCGTCGTCTAAATATAGCAGACGCCGCCCACTCGTCCTCGGTCGGGACTCGGAAGGAAGAATCGACGGGTTCGCGTTGTTTGTTCCAGTACGGAATATATTGTATAAACAATCGTTTTATTATTTCTGTAGCTTAATTATTATTAAAACAAGTGAACAATGACTTCTTCCACCACCACCAAGTTCAGCGACTCGTACGAACTGAAGGAAGAGCTCGGCAAGTGAGTATGCCTGTAGAGTTGCAAAATGATCGTTATGTCCGTTCGTTCGTTCTTCTGTGTGTTCCCTGTCGTTGGTTCCTGTGCGTTTTGAGCCTTTTAGGATGCTCGATTAATATCATCCACTGAAATACCAGTGGGCACATGATTATACACCAGTTTGGATTCATATTTGGCATATTTATGTATTCCAAAAGCGGATGCTTGATCATGTTTTGTATGTATACCGCAGTTTTCGGATGAAATTGGCGCTGCACACCGCAAAGCCGAGGCGGTATTAGGATTAGGCAGAAACCTACCGGTAGTAGAGGGTGAATGCCACCGAATGAATAGATCCTGATTAACCACGTGAGGATCGGTCAAATTTGATTTATCGTTGTTTGGAGTTTAGAAGGGATCTTTCACTAGGCCTCACTTTGTTTGTCGATTTGGAATGAATGTGAAAGTAATTAACGCTAGGCCTAGTTAGTAAGATTAGGCATACTGTATGTAAGAGCAATAATATTTATGTTGAATTGAACCTCATACCTTTATGAAGTTGGTCCTCTAGTCCAGAGTTTTCAACTCTGTACCAGCTTTTATTGCAAAGTTCAAGTTTAGGTAGGGCATATGCAGCATGCTTCTAAAGTGGGCAGAAATGTAGGCCTACATGTATATCTTATTTTATGATTTTATTGGAGAAATTTCATTTGTATGCTCTGCAGAGCTTTGTTCTGTATTCGTTTGCTTTGCAATGTTATGATGATCTGTAGCATCGTTTTGAGCCATCGTTATGAGCACTGCTCACATGCTCTATGCTCACATGCTCAATGCACACTGCTCCTGAGAATGTGATGTCGGTGCTAGAAATCTGCAATTTGTTTTTGCTCTGGTAAAAACACTGCATGCTTGCAGATTCGTCACAGTTTGCTGTTTAACCACTTGGTGTAGGATATGCCAGAGATTAGTTTTGAGCTGACCAATAATGGGAGTAACTAAACAAGCTTGTGGCCAAGTCTGATGATGATGGTGCTGAAGGGAATAGTATAGTACCAGTGGTAGTTTTCCGGTGGTCACGTATCAGAAGAAAGTAGACGTTATGGCCGACGGACGCAATGTCTGTGACACATTGAACGACCGTCCCTTCAGGTTTCGTATTAGTGAGTGTGCATTAGGGGGTAATATTCCTTACGACAGAGATCTGCTGCCACTATCGAACCGAAATGGTTTCAGAACGTGTATTGATTTATAGATGCTGGGCACGGGATAGAATACTACCGGACGTTTGCTTGATGTCTGTTTGCTTTGTCTGTAAGGAATATTTTATCGTGCGGAATAATGAAATGGAGCTATTTACGGGCGTCTTGCTGACTGTTATTTGAGGACTCGACGGTGCTGCTTGCACTGTATGAAGAAGTGCACATAATTTCATCTGGGTGCTATGGCTTGACTATATGTGAAGATGGATTGCAGAGCTGCACAGTTCAGAGTTTGAGTGTGCAGAGAAATGTCATATAGGAACTAAATAAACCAGTTTTATTAGCATTTCCTATGCATTAGCATGCGTAAGGAAATGCAGCTGTTTATATGTGCTTTTGATGTAGTGGACACTATTAAGTGCATCCTGTAACAGTTGAGGGTTGGGTCTCATTGTTGAGGTATCATGGTGTTGCCAAGGGTTAGACAGCATAAAATAGGGTATACCTACTATATAGCAGAATTGGTGCCTGCTCTGGGTGTTGCTGTGTGGAACCGTTGTTGACCGGAGCAGCACCCTAATTATTTTAACTGTGGCTGGACTGGGAGCGTCTCTGAGTAGGTTTCTTGAAGAAGCGCTATATAAATTCATGAAATGAATGAATGAATGAATGAACTGCATGAAGCATTATTTCCATTGGATGGCCAAGACACAGTTCTAAGCTAATTGTTTCATTTTCTGAGCACTTTGTACTAATATGTGGTGCTTTCTTTCAGCATCTAACACAGAATTGTAGACATGGGACTCTGGGGCCTTTGTTAACTTCCTTTAATAGCATTATATATAACAGCTGTAATTTGTGTTAAATTATTATTGTAATCATGAGATATCTACAGACCTAAAAAAGCAAATCCATGGTAACTACATTTATTTAGAATGGTTGTTGATGCATAGAAATAGTTCTGCAGGAAGGCTGATTAACAACGTTTGATGTTTGTATCATTGATACCTTGTGCTTGCCATGTCGATATCATGCAAGTTATTGCATGATTTTTTTTATTTATATATTAAAGGATGATGTGGTGAACTTGCTGAAAATCGATTTGGTCTTTTACTAAAAAATAGTTGAAGATAAATGTCATAATAGTTGAAATTCTGCACCACGCTAGTTTGAGCTTCACATTTGATATTTTTATTTGATATTTTTGATTATGCGTATTGTATGATATATGGCATTGCTATACTTTGAAAATCGCTTTGAGGACATAAATTCTCGTTCTTGAATGAACTGCTCTTACTTACACATGCTTCCTTTACCTTTAACTGTGGATTATTATTGGTTCACATCGTTATTTTACATAAATAAGATTAATAAATTGTAATAATTGCTATATAGCGCACGATAGATTCGTGATTGCATTTAGCTCTAATGGCCTCCATCAATAGGAGTAAACAGTATGTGTCCTGTCAGCATGATTGTGGAATAAATGAAAATGCAATAAGTTTATGGCTTTGTTATGGTTTGCATTCAACACAATCTCTACCTTTGATCAGTTTTCATGTCATTTGCAATGACAGCCTCTATACAGAGCTGAGCATATATATAGAGTTGTTGTGCGTGTGCTTGACTTCGCTGGCTACAGGTGCTGGTTGTGTGCTTTCTATGTCTTTAATGTGTGCTTATTAATCAAAAGAAACACAGGTCTGACCACCTGCACAATGTTGATGGGATGATGGTCTCATTGTTATTAAAAGTAAGGTTGTGCTTTCTGTCAACATTTTAATGTTAAACTGGAACAGATATATTATACACGAACCTTAAGAAATTGTAGCTTCACGAGTTACTAAGGAGTTCTTGGCGCCTGTGACATGAGCTTCTCAGCTCATGTCTCTTTTCCACAATCACTTGAGGATGATTCTATTTGATCATGGTTTTATTTTGGTTATTTTTTAAATTGATTTATATATTTCTAGCCTTTGCTATAGTGTCACTTCAAGCTCTGTTCTGCTCAGAGACGCTCCCGACTACAATGCGGACACTGCATTGGAGTTCACGCCGAAGTGCATGAGCAATTGCAAGTGAAGGACTTGCTCAAGCTTAAGGTGGATTCGAACCTGGAGCCCTCCAACTTCAAGGCATCGAACCCACCACTATACCACTGTGTCCCGTTTGGTTGGGAGTGCCTCTGATGAGTCGCTATTTTAGTAGTGCTGTATAAATTTGTGGTTACCAATGTTACCATTACATCATCTGACAAATGATTGCACGCGGTGCCATGCACCTCTGCTACCCCTGGAACAAACTACCATTCGTACCTGTGTGGAATATAAATGGTGATTTATACCGGTTATCCCTTAACATGCACTTGCAGTGCACCAGCACTGTGTCCATGTCAAGACAATAAATGTTTGGTCGAGACTGTATATTATATCCTGAACAGATTGACAGGCCAGCCACTGCCTCGTCCAGCAGTTCGTTTATCAGTCATTTATAATTATCAGCTTGTCACTCCTGTGCGATGGCCGCCTTTCATGGCATGCCATTCATATATGAACTGGACCTAGATTACACTATCAAATAGTGTACACTGTACAGCTTTTGCGACCATCACCTTAGTGGCATATTCCACTATTGATTTATTTAAATACAAGATGAGTTTATTTGTTTATGCCTACATTTAAAGTGTGCATTTAAGTTGACATGTAGGCTATACATGGTTTATTGTTCCAAAGCAAAGGAACAATGAAACTGACTTAAATATCATTTCTTGTCTTATTCATAACAACAGATTGTGCAGTTCCTACAATTCTTTGCCAGTTATTCATTGTCGAACCTTTCTGTGCGCTGAGCTCAGTTGAAATGTGATTACATTGTTCAATGTCCACTTATGGAACCCACATTTAATAATTCAATGTTGTCATGTAACGTATGACGTGTGTAATTTTTTTAAATTTTAAATTAATTTTGAAATTTGATTTTATCATAAGACAGCATGCACAAGCATTTTAACAAGTTTGTAGTTTGTGGGTCTTGCGCATAAATCTCTCTGCCTCTAATGCTTACACTTTTGAATTTGTGTGCTCAATGTACATGTACATGAGAAACTGTCAAATGTGTTGTGATAGCTGTAATAGGATCTTATCCTATCCAAAAATCATGTCACAATACGACTTCTTTTGAAAGCTGTAAGAAATTTGAGCTGGTGGATATGGATGTACATGTATTTTAGAACATTGTGTACTTAAAGACAAACGTACTCAAAGACTTTTGCCATTTTGCAGCAAGCTCAGAAAGTCATCTAGGTTGGGTTATTTATATACATTGTGCATCTTTTCATTCAAGAATTTATATAGCGCTTCTTCAAGGGGGACTACTCAGAAGCGCAATCTTTTGTGTGTAATCCAAAGTCTTATCTAGTGACTATAGATATGGTATTGAAGAACCTTAATTTAGTGGCTTGCAGCATTGATGTGTTCCTAGACAAAACACCAAAACGTTTCCATTTTTCCTTCAATTGAACAGATGTCAATAATATCATTGTATTGTATTGTATTGTATTGTATTTAAACATTTATAAAGCGCCTCTAGTAGAGTGAACCGTTCAGAGGCGCTCCCAGTGCGCAAGGCCCAGCGAGAAGAAACAGGTTTTGAGAAGAGACAAAGCAGAGGAGAGACTACCAGAAAGAAGTGTAGAGCGAACAGAAGGAGAGAGGGCATTCCAAAGAGAAGGACCAATTGAGACAAATGATCGAGACTGAGCCATAACAGTTCTAGACCAAGGAACCAAGAGGTCAAATCTGTTGGATGAACGAAGTGGATGGTGGGAGGAAGCTGAGTGAGGACACTAGACAGTATTTAGACATTGTTGCCTGATAGTTGATGAATTCATGTCTGGCGAAATTATGCACGTATTTCTGGATTGCACTCGAGAGTTGGAATCACCTTATTCCAGGTACGGATGATGATGACGACGATGATGATGATGACGACGACGATTATGACGACGATGATTATGATCGACATACCTGGGAAGAATCAGGTGCAAATGAATAGAAGACCTTTCAGACGCCGTGCCTACCTTCTAAAAGCACGGCAGGCTGGATTGCGCTGTGCCATTCATTGTTGTTTATGAAGAGAAGTTAAGCAGGTATTGTGTGTCCATTGAGTGATTCGATTGGTGGTCGCTTTTCTTTTCCAGAGGCGCTTTTTCTGTCGTACGAAGATGCATCCAGAAGGCGACTGGCTTAGAATTTGCGGCAAAAATCATCAACACAAAAAAGCTGTCACAGCGAGGTTGGTAACGATCCTCTAAGTGTTATTGTGTTATTGTGTTATTGTGTTATTGTTTATCGTAATGTTAATATGTGTTATTGTTCATCGTAATGTTATTGTGTTATTGTTTATCGTAATGTTATTGTGTTATTGTTCATCGTAATGTTATTGTGTTATTGTTCATTGTAATGTTGTCGCTGTTAACCCTATCAAGAGCACCTCATAATTAAGTTGTATTGTACTGTATCTATAAAATGTATATAGCGCCAATCAGAGGCGCTCCCAGTCTGTGTGATATAATTGATTCAGTTTCAATGGCAGAACTTATTATGTAATCACTCTCCCCCCCTGACCGTTTTGCATTGGAATCTCATGGTATAATGTTATAACGTTCATACATGCTTGTATGCATAGTTTGCATAATGTATACGTACATTCCAGAAGATGAAAAGGAAAAAATACAAGCGCGCTGCTGCTTGGTATTGATTGCTGCATAACCTAGTTTAATTATGCAGTGAATTTTCCATGCACCATTTGCCGAGCTGATACTGTATTCGGATAAGATAAACGTGATGAGGTCAAGCTGTGCCAAGAGGAACATGAAGCCTAGTTATGTGTATGGCAGTGCAGAAGTAAACATGCCCTTTTGTACTGTGGCTCAAGCAATACAAGTCTCTCGAGGCAAAATGTCACGGATTCACAAATTGATTTTGCTGGCCGGTGACAAATGTAATGGTACTGCAGACAGTGCAGAGACATTTTTTGTCATTGTTTAGATCGATTTTTTGTGTGCCATTGTTTGTCTTGTTAATGTGATAAGTAGTCAAAGGGCGACGAGAATGTTATATCATTAAATATGATTTCGTTAGAGATTTTCGTGAACTATGAGCGGTGTTCAAGTTGTAAAGGAGTGAGTCCTTTGGTTTCTATCCAGAAGGAGTCAGGTGGTTCAGTGTGTGGGCGTGCGTTTGCAAGCATGATCCTGGGCCACAATGTGATTTTGTGTTGTGGTGACCCATTTTTACATCAGCAGTAAATTGACGTTTTCGGCCTATCTGAGTAGCATCTCTACAGGTGTTTTGGGTGGAATGCCTGAGGTCTGTATGCCTGGCTTGCACATTCTGGACCAAGACAAGACCAAAACAGAGTCTACACTGTACTGAGACCAGCACAACAGGTGCAAGACAGTTCATGGTGGTGGCTTCTCAGAATGAAGTTCGCATGGTAGAAGAGAATAAGCCATAAACATTTACTGACATTTCAGTTTCTGAGCTTGATCTCCTTAAGCATTTTATGAGCACCTCGAGCACTACATTTTATGAACACCTCGAGCACTACATTTTATGAACACCTCGAGCACTACATTTTATGAACACCATAAGCACTACATTTTATGAACACCTCGAGCACTACATTTTATGAACACCTCGAGCACTACATTTTATGAACACCTCGAGCACTACATTTTATGAACACCTCGAGCACTACATTTTATGAACACCATAAACACTACATTTTATGAACACCTCGAGCATTACATTTTATGATCACCTCGAGCACTACATTTTATGAACACCTCGAGCACTACATTTTATGAACACCTCGAGCACTACATTTTATGAACACCATAAACACTACATTTTATGAACACCTCGAGCATTACATTTTATGATCACCATAAACACTACATTTTATGAACACCTCGAGCATTACATTTTATGATCACCTCGAGCACTACATTTTATGAACACCTCGAGCACTACATTTTATGAACACCTCGAGCACTACATTTTATGAACACCTCGAACACTACATTTTATGAACACCTTGAGCACTACATTTTATGAACACCTCGAGCACTACATTTTATGAACACCATAAACACTACATTTTATGAACACCTCGAGCATTACATTTTATGATCACCTCGAGCACTACATTTTATGAACACCTCGAGCACTACATTTTATGAACACCTCGAGCACTACATTTTATGAACACCTTGAGCACTACATTTTATGAACACCTCGAGCACTACATTTTATGAACACCTCGAGCACTACATTTTATGAACACCTTGAGCACTACATTTTATGAACACCTCGAGCACTACATTTTATGAACACCTTGAGCACTACATTTTATGAACACCTCGAGCACTACATTTTATGAACACCATAAGCACTACATTTTATGAACACCTCGAGCACTGTGTCACCTAAGTGTGCATGCAGATGATGCTTAAAGTGAGGTCTATTGTTGCTAAAGCTCTCTAAATTGGAGCTGAATTTGAAGTAATTATGCCAATTTTATCAATAAATGAGAGATACTATCAAAATTTCATTCCTTTGCAAGTATTCTTCCATCACTAGTGACAGGCTTAAACAAGTTCCATAACTCAAAGGTTGGGATCATTCCTGCTGCCTATCCTTGAGCTATTTTGCATATTTACTGTTTTCATTTATTTAAATTTTGGTATGGAATAGTAATAGTGTTAAAAATCGTTTGAAGGAATTTAGACTTGCTCGAAATATTTATTCTCATTAGTCAATAACATTTTGTTACTACACATTGTTCTAACTGACGTATTGACTTCATTTCTGAGAAGCCCTCAGTGTTGGAGTCTTATTTGTCTTCGTCTCATTCTGTATCTTGTTACAACACGATCTGAGTTTGGTCTCTGTCTTGGGACAACGTTGCTTGGGTTTTGAGTTGATCTTGAATTTTGAAGTCTTGCATGTGATGCTGTGTGCGAATTGAAACTCAAGAGGAACATGAAGCCTTGTTACGTGCATTGCAGTGCAGAAGTAAACTCATTGCACGTTGCTAGGAATTCATGTCCTGCGATTGGCCGAAGAAGAATAGAGACCTGGGAGGGAAGATGGAGTAGTATATTCTCCTAAGAAAAGTTGATTAGACTGCAATGGCATAATGCGCTATTTTTCGTGCGGGATCATATGTATGAAGACCGAGTCTTAAAAGCAAACTGATTGGAAAGGTTATCCGCCGTGAACGTCTTCTTCGAACGATCTAAACATAGGATCTGGAATTGCTTTCGCAGATATCAATCTTGAGGGATTCGACCATGATGCATGATTGAGATTATGCCACGACTATTCTCATCACCTTGTCCCTGGATGCGGCCGTCCATCCTCCGTCCAATGAACCACGCTTCTGTAAATATGGTTAGAGTCTATGGTGTCGGTGGTGGTCGACAACGTGCATCTCTGTATTCGTCCATTTCTTCTTCTTTCCTCAATCCATCCATCCATCGTTCTCCGTCTTCCGCTTTTATCTCTTTCCTTCGGATCCTATGATCTCTGAAGGCGCACCGTCGTAATGGACCGGCGCTGCGCACGCGTTCCCGGAATTGCAACATGCTGGTCTATTGTCTCATGGATACTGCATTAGTGTGTATATACGGACAGACAGACAAATGGAGAAGGAGCGGCGATGGAGAAGGAGTCCGCAGACGACTCGGCTAATTCCGTATTTGTGTGCTTTGGGAGCATCTGCCTTTTGTTGCGATGAATTATTAAGGCAGCGCGGCGTCACGCTTTGTGACACATTAGCTATTCAAGTCCAATAAAGCTCTGTCCTCCTCCTCCTCCGCTTGTTTCCCCGTTTCCTCCTCCTCCTTCATCTTTGTGGAAACTGGCAACCTGGAGGAAGGTGTTCGGCGTGCATGCGGAAGGCGAAATGGAAGAACGTCAGACATGCAAACGGAAAGCAGGTTTTCTGTTGTGCACGCTCGCGTGATGACCAAACAGTTTTTCTTTCGTGCCAATAATAACCGACCACCTTGTATTCGTGTCAGAATACCAGTTTTCTGTCTAACAGGTTTTTCTTTTGCGCCAAATCTGACAACTTTCCTGTATAGGGCGCAACGTTCTCAAGTTTCTTTCATCTCTGTAAATTAGTGTTGTGCCATTTGAAGTAGCTATCTTTGCAGTGGCGGATCTAGGGGGCGCCAATCCTGCCATGCCCCCTCACATTCAGAGATTTGCATTTGTAGGTCATGCCCCCCTCCAATCAGGTTTCAACAAGTTTTCAATCAATGCAAAAAGGAAGGTCATCAGAGTTTTCGGCGAAAGACCAACCAAAATGTTTTTTGGACCCAAGACCAAATTTTTGTTACCCCTTCCAAAATTTCTGTAGCCACCCCTGTATCTTTGTGCTGTTAGTAATTAGTTGTTCTGTATGCAACTATGCACGTTATGGCTGTATTTCTATTTTATTGGATTTATCATTCTGATTCTTTTAATGTGTTGAATTAAGTCATGAAGTCAGGCACTTTCACTTACGTAGTCTGTGTCTTGAAAATCACTCGGCGATAAATTTATGCATTCGAACAATGTTTTTGGCACTCACTGTCATCAAATTTATGGATCACAATCACCCATGGGTTTGACTGATATATGTAGATATGTCTTTTTAAATGTATATTCAGGTCTGTGTATGTATCAAGACAATGTATTATTAAGTACCTCACTCAGCCCGTATTAAAGCAGAAGCTGGTGAACTGTCAATGCCCCATTGAGATTTCAGAGACTACAAAAAACTTCATGTCCATTGTCCATTTGCAGTGGAGTTATTTATTATTTTTCCTCTAGTGGTTTGTGCTTTATATTACTAGAAGAATATGAAATCCAATGCCTATCTATTGTCTCATAGCAATTAATATATCAGTGTTTAGTGTTTACTGTTTAAGAATGCTGCCAATGATGTATGGATGCTCAGAATAACAGAAATTTTGAGATTCTTTTCCCATATAGAAACATGTTTAGCATTCCTTCAAGTTCTGCTTAAGGTGAAAAATTTCTAGGAATAGTGGAGTTTGTGTGTTTGTATGTATTGTATTGTATTGTATTGTATTGTATTGTATTGCATGTTAGTGTATCTATGTGCACACTAATCAGAGGCGCTCCCAGTGCGAGAGACCAAGTGACCTATTTTCGTGCAGTATTGTGGCATTTACGCTTGTATTCATAAAAAGATGTAATGTTGTTTCCAAAGATCAAAGCTGAAAAACTTTCTATTTTGAGTAGCTGTTTATGTTTTTATTATTATTATGTTGTTATTGCATTTTTATGATTTTTAAAAATTAGTTTTTATTATTATAATTCGTATTATTACATTGCTATTATTATTATTATTATTATTATTATTGCTATTAGTGTTGTTGTTATTATTGTTATTATTGTTGTTATTGCATTATTATAATTTTTAAATTTTATTTTTTATAATTCTAATTATTATTATTGCTATTACTATTATTATTGTTTTATTATTATTATTATTATTGTTATTATTATTATTACTATGAGTGTTGTTGTTATTATTGTTGTTATTGTTGTTATTACTATTCATATTAAAAAGCACATAGTCACACAGAAATACGAATCTGATACTGGGCCAATTGCTTGATGAATAGCGATTTGATATCCAAATGATTGAAAGCAATGAGAAATAGGAAGCATTGAGGGGCATCTCTTTTTGGGAGAGCAAGAGTTTGAACATCGGAGAGAAGATGTTGGTAGCCGATTCCATTGCTGAGGGGTTGCCGCATGGAATGCACCATGACATTACCGAAGGTTATGGACTGCTGGGTGCAAACAGATACAGGTAGGTATGAGTATACTTGTTGTAAGAAGAGGTGAGAGTTCACAAGAGTGCAGGCAGGCTCTGATATGCTTTGGTAAGTGTGCAGGCCGTATATGTGATGTATTGCTCTGATATTACAGAAACCTGTAGAGGTTTGTTATGTGATGTCAAACTGTGAGGAGTTCCATCAGGGTATTAAACTGCTGGAAAAGAAAAGAAATAGGGAAAGAATGTGGGCATTGGCATGAACCAGACATGATTGCCTCATGTTTATCTTGGTGTTGGGATAGATGCTGTTGAAGCAAAGCCATGCTGACAAGAACCATTATTCGAGTTTTACCTAAGTTGCAAGATTGATCATGCAGTGGGTAAATCATTGGAGCAATGTATTAACTCTTTCCCGCCGGATCGGGTCGCGGGTGACCCGATAAACCCAATAGGTATCGGAACAATACAGGCGGGAATGTGTTAAAGGTTGGGCATTGTCTGCATGCTGAACTTTGCGATTAAAGTTAAATTATAATATTTGCAGCTGATTGGTAAAGTAACGATTTTAAATGATAATTTGCTGAAGATGGAACCATACAGAGCACAAGTAGTGTAAAGAGACGGCTCAGGCTGAGCAGTATCAATACCCGCTTGCTGAGATCAATTGTTGAGGTAAGAATCAGGACAGTTTAAGCTATGTAGAAACAATGAAACTTTATAGAGTCTATGAGGTAGTTGCTGGTGGTGGTGAACCATGCAAAAGAGCCAAAGTATACTGCAAGGCATCCTTGCCATTATCAACAGAGGAGAGATGTTGTCTATTGGAAAGGCAGGTGAAATCAGTTTAAGCCTTCATTGCAAGCCAATTGGTAAGAATCGAAAACTTTAAGAGATGCAGTAATGTGTTTCAGAATAATTGTAGGTCCAATACTTTCATGCAACTTCAAAATTTCCCTGAAAGTATATTAAAGCTTGACAAGCTGCTGAGGTTTAAGCATGACTGAAAATTTCAGCATGTCTTGAAACGAGCATGTTTTTGGCATTCAAGCTGAAACAGAATAGTCCCAAGTTTAGACGTGAACAACATAACAGAAGGGGAATACTGAATACTTAAATTAGGCTATTCTATTTGAACTTGAATATGGCCATCTTTCTCGTTCCCTGACATGTTGGACTTTATCTGTACTTCTTCTTTAAGATTCTTCAATTGGATTGTGCATGCAGAGTGCCAGAGTGAGGTTTCACGTGAAGCTACAATTTATAGATGCCATATATATGCGCCATTGGATTAAATTAGATTAACAGGAAAATTAAATTAGATTAACAGGAGATGACTTAACAGTGTTAGATGGCTTATGCATCAACACTGGACAAGATCTTCCATATATCTTTAGCAGAGTTGAAGCCATGACTTGGTCTGAAATTTATCATGGGCATTAATGTTTAAAATCGTACCATTATTATCTATTACAAGGATAAGCATATTGAAATCTTTCAATGAAATGAAGGAGATAAAATTTAAAGATTTAAAAGATTTTTTATGAAGGCAAATTAATTTATGTAATTAATAATAATAATAATAATAATAATAATAATAATAATAATAATAATAATAAAATTAAGTTGACCGATGAGGATGACCGTTGACTCCAGAACAACAAAGCTTTTATTAGTGTTTTTATACCTCGGGCGCTAATAATAAAAAAATAAAATAAAAAATTTATGGACAGCGATTTAATGCGGTTGCATTCCGCGATGCCTTTCCAGCGCAGGAACTCAACGACGATTAGGTGCCGTTCCAGATGTTTTTATTCTTTTCTTAATTAATACTTAAGTCCCTGAGGGATCCTAAATACCTCGGGGCGCAAAAAAAATAATAATTTCCTTTCTTGAACAATCCGGTTGACTGACCACAACCGGTATGCAATTGAAACAAATCACAAGAACACAAATGACAGAAGACAAATCTAAGAAGACAAAATTTATCTAAACTGCTAACAGAGCAGACAGCCTGCAATACATGGTGCTAATAGCAGCCTACAATGCACGTCTATCCTACCGGGTCTCGAATTCGGGTCCACTGATCTCCATGCCAGTGTATTTTCCAATGCGCTACCGGGGTCCCTCCATGATTGCGTGGAAGCTAATTTTCTCAAAAGCCAATGAAGTGAATGACTTTATCAATGCTCTTTCAGTTTGTTTGGTCAAAATGCTACGATAGTTCAGTTCATTTTGGTTCACTGATGCTGCCATCGACTTAACTGACAGATGAGAATGTCACAAAAGAAGAAATCAATGAGGTTTTATTATGAATTGACTTGACATTAAAATCAACTGTCAAGAAGAAGACTCTCACTGTACTTCTGTCTGATTGTACGCACGCGCCAAACTGCAAGGCTCCTGCAGCATTTCACAGCTGTGTTTCTAACTTGCCTGTCATCTATTGGCTATTAAGCAGCGCTGTGCTTTCTCGGTGGGGCGTACTGTCTGGAACGACCTCCCGGTTACATTTCACTCTCTGCTTGTGGTTCATCCGGCTGGGTTCTACAAGTCTCTCAAGTCTTTTTTCTTTGTTCGTAGTTGGACTGGGAGCGTCTCTGAGTAGTTTGTTGAAGGGGCACTATATAAATGCTCTGAATGAATGAATGAATGAATCTCTCCGTTCAAACTTGACGCAGATTTTGACAGTTTGTAGTCAGATAATTTATGGGGATAGGTTGACTTGAACATTTTGAAAGCCTTCCATACATTTTCAAGGACTCTGAGGGTCCTATAGATATCTTGCATGTTTAATTTGTTCGCGCTAAAGAAGTTAACTGCACTACGGGGCAGTTTCTTCTGCAGTGGTTTTTTAACCTTTTCTCGCGAGTTGAGATGGAGTGTTAAACGCTGTTTGCAGCTCTTTGTCGCGTCGTAAATCTTTGTTGAGGCGATTCAGTGGAAAGATCTCGTGACTTATTGGTGGATGGACGACGCTGTTCACAGGAAGTTTTAGTGCGGCATTAGCAGGTGTGACACGAGAGATCCTGAGGGGGGGGTTCTGTTTTAAAGAAATTGGAAGGTAATGAGAGACACTGACATATAGAGATATGTAGGAGAACACAGAGAAGGACCGCTGTCTATCTTGCTTTTTACAGCATCTTAAAAGCTGCTATGTAAATGTCTTGTCTAGTAAGATCGTATTACTGTGTGACAGGGAAAGATACAGCTAGCCAGGACGAGAAAGAGAGTACAGTTTGCAAAAATTGTCAAGCAGCGAGCAAGATGAACGATTTTTACAAACAAATTTTTATGTGCCGCGATTATCTGTAACCTAAGTAGTTGAATCCATAATCATTGCAGTTGTAATCTTTTATAAATGTGCACTGTGCGTGTGTGTGAGATGGTGGCAAAAGGATAACATGATAATTTTTTTTTATAGGACAGTTTGGTACAAGTGCTCAGAATTTTAGATGAAAAAATTAAAATAGAAGTGACAATATTTAAAAAATAGCTACATTGCGATAAAAGATGCACCTGGTGTGACTTATGTAACTGATTAACTTTTAAAACAAAAAAAATTAGTAATTAATGTAGTACAGATGTCTCTTTGGCAGCAATACTCCAGGAGCAATTTCATAGTACTTAGGCGTAGAAAAAAATTGTTGTGTTTCCGGTAACCCGACCGACCCATTTTTACGGCCGCGACTCAAATATTTTTTAAAAATTTTTTTATTAAAAAAGTTTTTTTCCAAATTTTTTCTTTTCAAAAAAATTTAATTTAAAAAAAAATTCTTTTAAAAAACATTTGTATTGACATAACATAAGAGACGTCAACAAAACGAAATTAATAGGACTGTTTCTAGAGCAGTTTTAGGTGCAGACAGTCGGGAAATAGGCAGTTTATACTTGCTTAGAACACGTACTTTGTTTCAGCGTGTAAAAAAGACTAGTCGGGTATACTTTTTCGGATAGTCACTGCATAAAAATATTTTACCAAAATAAAAATATTTTCCGACCTACCTACCCAATTTTTTTTAGCTCTGTTACCGGAAACACATTTTTTTAGGCCTTACTAAATTATGAAGGTATTATACTAAATTATGGAAATTTGTTTTAGTCAAGTTTTCTAAATAACATAATTAGCGATATAAGAATATTTAATTGTTTATGTGGATGAGAATTTTTTGCTGTATCCTAAGAAAATGATTTGGAGATGAATTAAACATCTTTGATTAACTATAGGTATAAAATTTACACATTTTAATTTATGTACTACATTGCATTAATGTTTGTCACAGTTACGTTGAGCTTCTTACTTGTAGACTACTACATAACGTTACATTTGAGCTTAAATGTGAAATATTAAGATTGACGTGGTTGCCCTTAAAATAATTGAAAATATTAGCGACACTGTAAATTACATTTAGTTAAATTAACATTGAGTTTAATGTCGTCATGCATCATCCAGACAGACTTTATAATTTCTCATCTCACACTGACTTCTATCCAATTATTTTCGTACGAAATGAAGCATGGATATTAACAGTCATATTTCGTCGTTTAAATCCAGTAGACTGGATTCTTAAGTGCAGTGCGTAATAGTCCATACATCACGGGGGTTAATTTTACGACCATCACGTAGTAATCTTACGTTGCCATGGAAACTGCTTGGGAGGGTGCCAGTGAAACTGCTCGGGAGGGTATTGTTGTCGTCGGGCAGTTCATCATCAATCGTGCTTCGTGATTTCCAGGCCGAACTACTTTTTCCGAAGCACATTTCTTTGCAGGAGAACAAGTCAAGATGCATGAGTCCCAGGAGACTGCCGAGCACACAAGGCAGGAGCTGAATGTAGGATAAGGAATGCCAAAACATGAGATTTCTGCTCTGGCCTTAGAAATAGCAACACAAGGGAACTTGGGTGGCAGTCAGACAGACAGGCAGAAACAGACTGCGAGGCCAGAGTCTCAGACTAGCATCATTGGAGAGAGAGTACGGAAACCAGTATTACTGTTTTGGCTTGGACTATGATGAGACAAAACATATGATGTCTTTAATATGCAATTCCTGTTATAATGAGCGAGTCTGTGCAGTGAGACAACAAGACCGTGCATGGCATTTGAGGTCCGATTCAAATCATCACTTGATGCCTTGTGTCACATTAAACACCTGCACAATAGAAACTACTAACTGCAATTAATAATAATTAGGACAATTGCCCGGTAATATGGCGCAGTAACACAGCCATGCTGTTACAAGGGCATCTTACAAAGCAGCTAACATGCAGGACATGCAATTGGTATAAACTACTATGGATATCTGTGGGCATCTGTGTATAAAACTGAACAGATAAAATGCATTTGACTTATTAACAGGCTTACCGGCTAGTTATGTGCAATTTATTTGATGGTTTAGTTTGAAATTACAGTTTTTGCAGGGCATCCAGGGCTATGTTTTGGTGCTGTACATACTACATACATGTATATTATATGTGTGTGTGTAATACATTTGTGTGTATGTGTGCACGTGTGCATGTGTGTTATTAGCTTGGGCCTGTTTTTAGGGGACTATCTATAGCAGTCAGTCTATAGAATGACAAATTCTTCTAATTGACTGAGATTGAGATAAGTTAATAAATTTGTGCGTACTTGTCATCCAGCCATTTATCTGTGCATGGTCATATCATTGTTTAGTATGTCTAGTCACTCTGGTGTCTAGAGTACAAGTGATCATGGCCTAGTGGTAAAGTCCAATGCCTGTTCGTAACAAGGTTTCAAGTTCATTGACAAGCAGACACATGTTTTTGTATGGCTGTTATCGCTGCTGCTGCTGCTGATTTTGTTTACATCATCATCCATCATCACTCATCATCGTCAGTTGTCTGTCATCATCATCATCATTTCCATTGTGTTCTTGTCATCTTCAGTCTTCAGCCATCATTGTTGTTAGGCGTAAAAAAAAAAGTGTTGTGTTTCCGGTAACGCGACCGACCCATTTTTAGGGCCGCGACCCAAATATTTTTGTAAAAAAATTTTATTAAAAAAATATTTTTTTCAAAAAAATTTTTTTTTTAATTAATTTTTTTTTCAAATTTAAAAAAAAACCATTTGTATTGACATAACATAAGAGACGTCAACAAAATGAAATTAATAGGACTGTTTCTAGAGCAGTTTTAGGTGCAGACAGTCGGGGAAATAGGCAGTTTATACTTGCTTAGAACACGTACTTTGTTTCAGCGTGCAAAAAAGACTAGTGGGGTATACTTTTTCGGATAGTCACTGCATAAAAATATTTTACAAAATAAAAATATTTTCCGACCTACCTACCCAATTTTTTTTAGCTCTGTTACCGGAAACACAACATATTTTTTTTTTGGCCTTATTGCCATTGTAACAATCAATGCTATTGTCAGCGCTTGGTGGTCGCTTTCATTTTTCATGCGCTTCTTATTGTTTAGACTGATTTATTGATATATTTATTGATATATTTATTGATATATTTATTGATATATTTATTGATATATTTATTGATATAATTATTCATTGATATATTCATTGATATATTTATTGATATATTTGTTGATATATTCATTGATATATTCATTGATATATTTATTGATATATTTATTGATATCTTTATAGATATATTCATTGATATATTCATTGATATATTTATTGATATATTTGTTGATATATTTATTGATATATTCATTGATATATTCATTGATATATTTATTGGTATATTCATTGGTATATTCATTTATATATTTATTGATATCTTTATAGATATATGTATTGATATATTTATTGATATATTTATTGATATATGTATTGATGTATTTATTGATATATTTATTGATATATTCATTGATATATTCATTGATATATTCATTGATATATTTATTGATATATTTATTGATATATGTATTGATATATTTATTGATATATTTATTGATATATGTATTGATATATTTATTGATATATTTATTGATATATTCATTGATATATTTATTGATATATTTATTGATATATTTATTGATATATTTATTGATATATTTGTTGATGTATTTATTGATATCTTTATTGCTATATTTATTGATATATTTATTGATATATCTACAGATTACCAGAAGCTGGAACGAGAGGCGAGGATTTGTCGAATGCTGAAGCATCCTACGATTGGTGAGTAGTAGTTGCCCATGTGCAGCTCTTCTGTTTTATAGCTAGTTAGGCAGGCATTGCTGACTGCCAGCAGAAAAGGTGGCTATGGTAAGATGTAGTGTAGCCAGCGGAAGAGGTGGATATGGTAGGAGTTAGTGTAGCCAGCAGAATAGGTGGCTAACTGGCTCTGGTAGGATGTAGTGACGCCAGCAGAAGAGCTGGCTCTGGTAGGAGTTAGTGTAGCTAGTAGAATAGGTGGCTAACTGGCTCTGGTAGGATGTAGCGAAGCCAGCAGAATAGGTGGTTATGTTAGGATGTAGAGTCTGTGCTTCAGTCAGGTAGCACAGTGACGTGTTTAAATGTTGGACATCTGAATACAACGTTCTGCAGTTTGATATCACCCCTCTTACAAAGCTCCTCTTACAAAGCTCAGGTGGTAGGCCTACGATGTTTACCCTTATGTTCAACAGGTCTGAGGCTTAGGCACACACGCCTCCACAGTGCAATTGCAATTATATTACAGAGCAACAACATTGGTGAGTGAAGGTCGTGTTCAACGTCCTTACACAGTAACCGCCTCTTATGGGGATAGAACCCGTGCTCTTCACATTACAGGTCGACTGCTCGAAGTAATTAGCCATCGTGCCCCAGGAACAAGCATCTGAACAGTGATGGATGGTTCACAGTATATGAAAATAACTAGATGTGTCTTTGTTGCTAAGTAGGTGTAATGGCGTGGGCAGTGTCTTCTTGTAACAGCTTCAATTATCAGCCGGAATAAACTGAGGCAGTGTCTATTGGTGCCCAGCAGAAATAGGTCAATTCACAGCACGGCCAAAGCCAGTAGAGTCCGTCAGCCAGGTAGAGAAGAAAAAGAACTGCTTTCACTACACTGGCTGCGGCCTTTGGTTCAACAGTCCATAGTCAAGTGGAATGGCAAGGGAGTGGGGAGGGAAGATCAAGGGAATGGGGAGGAAATGGCCAAGATCAATTGACACACAGGTCGGGCCGCTGAGGGGTTCATGAATATGCGTGAATCGGAGTGGTGCGCTGTGACGTCACGGGACCTCTCGACCAGCGCTGATGGCATCTGACAGACTGAGATATGTTTGGGTTAACGGACATTGAAACTATATATGGTTAGGCTCAAGATTAATCCAGATATTCAAGGGAACTTGCAATGGGTTAGGACCGTTAGGCTATCTAATAACATCGATAAGAATGTCTATCGTAGTATTCCAAATAAATTTAAGCGGGAGAGCAACAGCCTTTGTTGACATAAGTTGTTGCAAAATTCTAGATGCAATGTCTAATTACACTGTCAGACCAAAGCTCCTCATAGCTTCGTACATTGTAAACATAATTCTGGATGTCAACGGCTTATGTCAAAGTCTTAAATGCCGCCTTCACTGACACTAACAAATCGTACCGTCAGAAAATGATTAACTGAATGACACTAACAAATCTTAAGTGTTTACCACCCCCCCCATACATTAGGCTATAGTGCCGCTATACATACAAACATAAATACATACACACATACTGCATACGCTACATGCATACATACATACAGACGTGTGTATATGCTATGTATATGTATGTATGTAAGCATGTATGTATGTATGTATGTACATGTGTGTGTATGTATGTGTATGTATGTGTGTATGTATGCATGTATGCATGTGTATGAATGTTTGCATGTATGTATGTGTACGTATATGTATGTACATGTATGTATGTACATGTATGTGTGTACATGTATGTGTGTACATGTACATGTATGTATGTATGTATGTATGTATGTATGTATGTATGTATGTATGTATGTATGTATGTATGTATGTGCATGTATGCATGTATGTATGTATGTATGTATGTATGTATGTATGTGCATGTATGCATGTATGTATGTATGTATGTGTATGAATGTTTGCATGTATGTATGTGTACGTATATGTATGTACATGTATGTATGTGCATGTATGTGTGTACATGTATGTGTGTAGATGTATGTATGTATGTATGTATGTATGTATGTATGTATGTATGTATGTATGTATGTATGTATGTGCATGTATGCATGTATGCATGTATGTATGTGTATGAATGTTTGCATGTATGTATGTGTACGTATATGTATGTACATGTATGTATGTGCATGTATGTGTGTACATGTATGTGTGTAGATGTATGTATGTATGTATGTATGTATGTATGTATGTATGTATGTATGTATGTATTAGACTGGTCCAAAAAACTGAACATTGAAATATTTGAAAGGCATGTTGGTTTTTTTGTACATTTGGTACAAGAAACCCACAGTGCAAAATATTAAAACACTGAGGCTCTATCTTCAGGTCCCTCAATGCTGTCAAAGTTTTAGCATGCTTACTACATTGTAAACGGTGCAACATAACTGGCAGGCATACAATCACCGAGCACTGAACCTTCCATTTTAGCTGTTAGCAATATTAGTGAATTGCCAGCATGAAAAGCAGCTGCAATTAGTGTTTAATTGACTATCTAGTGTCGAATAAAAAATTTATAAGAATGCTGTCAGCATGTCACATTGTCGGTTCCGAAAGTCGAAGATTACGATGAAGCTCCGCCACCTGGGGTAATGCTTAATGTCTTCGCTCTTCGTCAGCGAGTCATTGAAAATGCTGATTGTTGCAGCTAATCTCAGAAATCTCTCTGCCCCATCATTCACGACTTGGTCTGTAGGCCTACTTAAGAGGAAGATCCAACAACGTCTTCTTACTACAAAGAGATTTCATAAACCTCCGCTCTCTGTTATTTCCTCTCCTTGTTTTCCTTAGGAAACTACCTCTTGCAGTCTAGGTTCTTCTTTACTTGTGTCTTGATTATCTCTTTTCTCGTTCATTAACTACTTCTTGGAGAAAAATAAGAACCCAGCAAGGTCAATTCCTAAATACCAGAAATGAAGCATGCATGAAAGTGTAGTAAATGCCGCCTTAGTGATCTTCTCATTTACATCGTTGTGTAAGTCATCCAGGAGAGCAAAGTCATTCATAGCAACATCACAAGCTCTTGGAGCCACTACGCTGCAGGTACTGGATTAGATCAGGACAATGAAAACAGCCACTTCTCAGATTATAGCTTCCCCCATCCTGGCTGGTTTCATTGGCTAAAAAAAGTGAAAACATCACGAGTTTGAGTATACGTAAATAAACTTTGTTATCTGTCGTGCATTGTGGAGTGTGAAGATCCCCTGTTAGAAAATACAGAAGCAGTTTACACAGTTCTGGAGGTCTTCATGACCACGATGGCTGCATCTTGGCACTTCCTGCAGTCATCTATTTTAGAGCCTGAAATGCACGGACTAGCGGACTGTTATGATGAAAGACCACTGTTGGTGATAAACGTTTGAATAGCTGGATATCGGGTCCAGAAGTTGAGTCCATCACAACTGTGAAGACTGTATCCAATATAGACTCTGTTGTGAGATGTCGGTACAACTTAAACGCAAGAGAGGTCAACAAAATACAACACTGAACAGTTACTAACATCCATACTGGATCCCATGCCAGTGTTGTAAGCAGTAGAGTCAAATAAAATAGCTTCAATAGGTTTTTCCAATGTCCATTCTTCATTGATCTTGACAGCGACGTTGGTCATGGCAGTTCCAGTAGGCTACCCGATGGAAGTTTGGGCACAGCGATGAACTCATCGAATTTGATATTTGGGCTTAAAATCAACAGTTTTTGACAAAAGGTCAACTAAGTGTGAGAATTGTGGAAAAATAACTGGGGTTGAACCATGATTCACTTGGAATTGGGTGTGTGAAAAAATACTTTACTATGGGGCTCTAAGAAAGACTGGGGGCTAAAAACCCAGTAATTCACACCCTGGGCCAACCTATGTGCCCTCTTCTTTCTTCTGTAAGGTCTGCTACAGTTACCTTACCATTCCAGAGTGGAACTAAGTAGGCATCTTCTTTCTTGACTTCGTGGATGAAGAAATCTCTCAGATTGACGCTAAAATGGTTCGTCTGTCAACCCTGGCATGCCTAAGTGAGCTTTAAGAAATAGACCTTTGGCCATACAGTATTGGACTGCAAATAGGATGTGACTAGAAAGCCTGTTAAAAATAATGCTGCGGTCCAGCGTTGAAACCAGCTCAATTTATTGAACATCATGGGGGCACGTGCCCTAATGCTCCCTTCGAGTCTCCTAAGGGTAGGTTTGTTTAAGTATAGGCCTACTTATCAATGTTCTGAGAGGGACAACCAACAAATTTATGAAAATTGTTCTTGAAAACATCAGTTTCCAGCCACATTAAGGTTGTCAGCAGCCCGATATTCAATGTAAAAAAGAACGAAAAACCACTATATTTTGAACCGCATTTTGGAGGAGACCCTGTGGTCAGATCTTATCGGATTTTGGATATTTTATTCAGCAGCAAATCCTGAGAAGGAAACCGTTCAGAAAGCTTGTGTTATAATTTTTCCCAGGTCAAACTGCAAATTGCATGGACTATCAATATATAGCCCCAAAACCCCATCTTTGATGCTCGTGAGTGACCCCTTAATATTACAATTGTGGCATAAAATTTCACACAGGTACTTTTTAGATCAAAATGAACAAATGTATCAACATGCCTCAAAAATCCAAAAGAAAATATTTTTCCCATGCGAATTTGGACCAGTCTAGTATGTATGTATGCATGTATGTATGTGTGTATGTATGTATGTATGCATGCATGCATGCATCCTTGCATACATGTATGTATGTATGTATGATTTATATCTTGTCAACGCATTCGCTACACAGAATGAACTGCATGTTGGCTGCATGAGTCCGATCGAGAGGTCCCGTGACGTCAGAACTACCCCACCCCGAGTTAATGAGCCGCTCGGTACAAGTCAGCGGGCCAACCTGTGTATTCTAAGAACCTTGGGAAATGGCAAGGGAATGGGGACAATGGGGAGGGAAGGGCAAGAGAATGGGGGAGGGAAGGGCAAAGAAGTGGGGAGGAAAGGGAGTGGGGGAGGGAAGTGAATGATTACTCATCTTGGCCTAGTAGCATTTATGATGCCTGCCATATCTATGAAAGCACGGCTAAGATTACTAACCTAACAGTTCATTTGTTATCTGTCATGATAAAATTCTTCAATGATCCCATAGTTTGACAGTGTTTGCTTATGAAAGAGCATGGTAAATTTCTCCTCACAAATTATGGCGACAACGGTGGACACAAGTGTGAAAATACATTTGTTCATTCACTACAAGGATTTGTATAGCACCCATTCATGGTTACTACTCAGAAGCGCTTCTGACCCAACCTCGACTGAAGATGACAGTTTTAAGATTGTGATAGAACGTATCAGAGGGGAACTATTAGCAGCAGGCACATTCCAGATCACAAGATCATCAACAGAGACAGTGCTTTGTCACAAAGTGGAATGGCTGAATGTGATGTGCAAGGGGAGGATGCTCGGGAAACAGTTGAAAAGGATGGAATGGAGTGCTGTCTAGCTCAACTTCAAAATGTATTGTATTACGTGAATTTAAACTTCTTTACATGTTGACACGGTAATCTGAATTCGGTTATTCGGTTTCGTCAAATTGTGTCTTGTGGATGTTTATTGTAATTGCAAATTGGAAATTTATATTGCACCATTTCATAAAAAATTTAATACTCCTCATGAATGCAAGCCTTTGTTGTTTAATGTTGTGAAAAGAAATTTTTTAGCCAGCAGGAGCTATGAACAAAAGACTAGAGGGACACAGATGGCAAGCCGTTGCACATGTGTGGTGCCAAACCAACCGAATCTCATCCGAAGTTGACAGATGAATGTAGACAGACGGACGGACAGACAGACAGACAGACAGACAGACAGACAGACAGACAGACAGACAGACAGACAGAGAGACAGACAGACAGACAGAAGCAGACTGGTTGAGAGTGCCATTAATTGATTCAGTTTCATGATTTATTCAGAGCCAGTGCCAGGTCTATGGTGCTAAGTACTAGAATATATATATATGTATAAATAACTGAATTCCTATATATATATATATATATATAATATATACATATATGTAGGAATTCAGTATTTAAGGAAAGCATGTATCCTCTTAGACTCAGAGCATAGCAATGAGGTATTGATGATGACGATGATGGCCAGCAGTTGAGAGCTCTACTTCTTTTGCTTTCACTTTCAGGTGCTAGTGTTGATTGCTGCAAACAGTTGATCCATGCTAACAGACTGAGATACTAACCTTCAAAACATTGGACAGAAACACAGACAGGTCTATGGTGCTAAGTACTAGAGTGCCATTAATTGATTCAGTTTCATGATTTATTCAGAGCCAGTGCCAGGTCTATGGTGCTAAGTACTAGAATATATATATATGTATAAATAACTGAATTCCTATATATATATATATATATATATAATATATACATATATGTAGGAATTCAGTATTTAAGGAAAGCATGTATCCTCTTAGACTCAGAGCATAGCAATGAGGTATTGATGATGACGATGATGGCCAGCAGTTGAGAGCTCTACTTCTTTTGCTTTCACTTTCAGGTGCTAGTGTTGATTGCTGCAAACAGTTGATCCATGCTAACAGACTGAGATACTAACCTTCAAAACATTGGACAGAAACACAGACAGACTGATAGACTGACAGACAGAGAGAGAGAGGGAGGGAGGGGGACCTGTGGAAGGATGGATGGTCAGAAAGGAAGGGAGGTAGAGAGTGACTAAGAATTGGGCAAAGGCAGAGAGATGAAAATGAGGTATAGAAACAGATAAAAGTAGCAAAACTAAACCGTGGTTTAATGTGGGCAAAGGTGGCAGGGAGGGGGCATAGAGAAGAGGAATAGAGGCAGAATGGAGACGAGACTGAGAATGGATGTGGATGGAATCAGAGAGAAATTTTGTGGAGGTTATAGACCTTCTTTAAGGGAGGCAGACAGTCGCCAAAGAAACCAGAGCACGAGAGAAGCAAAAGTGGCAGATGAGTAGAAGGGAGACCAGTGTAAGATGGACAGAGACAATGAATGTGACAGGAACAGAAGAGGTCAAGCGGAGAGACAAAGAGAAGGAACAATAGGATGCGGACGGACTGTTGCTTGACGACAAGTGTGTTTGCACGTTATCTTCAGCTTTTGATCTTTGGATCTTTTCCATGGCAGATTAGATCTCTGTGGGCTTTGTGCTGCTGCTTTGAGACAGTGAGTCTTGACTGATGGGGTCGATTCTTGTGTTTGGCTTCAGAGGAGAAGGAGGAGGAGGCTGAGATTACCATCTTCCATCAGAGTTTCCTGTGTCAACCAACTGCAGATTCTGTCCCTGTCATAAATGTCTGCTTTGGGACTTGCAGTATATACAATATAGATAGACAGGCAGGCAGACAGACAGACAGACAGGCAGGCAGGCACACATGCATGCACGCATGCAGGTAGGCAGGCACACAGGCAGGCAGAGGCAGGCAGGCACACATGCATGCACGCACGCAGGTAGGCAGGCACACAGACAAACAGACAGACAGACAGGTAGCACTTTTACAGCTTCATGTATTCACTTGGAATTGCCCTTCCATTAAATACTGGGTACACTGCTGTTGTAAAATAATTCTTAAAAGTTAAATGTTTTATATATGCTTAGTGAAGATCCATTATACATCTTTGGTCAGCCTCGATTATACCTCTTGTATCTGACAACTGTGCTGTCGTTTTCTTGTACAATCCAATAATGGAACATTGGCCTTTAAATTAAAAATCCAGATCTCAGAAGTAAATATAACTTGGAGACATTAGTGAAGACCCACGTCAGTTCTTCCGTGTGGGTAATTGCTGCTTGGTAAATTTAGAAACGCATCTAGGTCTTAGTGTGAAAGAAACGGAGCCTAACCAAATTATTTCTTGGTGCTATAATTAGATAATAATGAAAGTATTCTTGAAAAATATATTACGGATACTTAGCTATACTTCCTTCTGCTTAGACTTAAGGTATTAAAGGGAGTAAGGCAGAAAATTGCATTAGTTGTTTCCGTGCCTCGCATTTGTTGGCATCACCGTATTCC